>JARHVA010004030.1:10000-375000 GCA_037957365.1 Torreya grandis | reverse complement strand
CACTCATGTGAGTCTTAAGGTATGACTACATGGGTAGGACCTATAGACTTAGTCTGCAACTAGACTAGTTATAGACCCTGCATGACCTAATGAGGTTTCATGAGGTGTTTTCAAGGCCTTTGAAGGATGTAAATTAGTTTTTTTTATAATTATATAGGTTTATTTAGTTTTATAATGAGGTGGATAGTGCATGGAAATAATCTATAAGGTCACTTTCAGGGCTTAATGCAGTTTGTAGGTCAAGGTCTTACCAAGCAAAGAGAGAGATGGTGGCTAAATGAGGTATGAGATTTAGATTTCAAGATAATAATGAGAATGTGAGAATTTTTAGTTGTTTTATATATTTTTATAGGTGTTTTGGCCATGTATAATTTCAAATTTTTAAGTTTTAGGATTGAAAAAGTGTTTTAAGGTCTCTTGAGTGCATAGAATGAAGGGTTCTCAACTTGAGGACTTTCAGGTGTTCATTGGTATGTGTAACCTCTACATGGGAACCTAAGATATTAATGAGAGATGGGTAATGGTCCTAGATAATATCTATATGCATTAGATTTGGAAATGAGGGGGAGTCCTTTATGAACAATCATTAAGACAAGAAATAGTGTTAACCATCTCTAAAACCCTAACAATGATCTGATCTGAAAGATGTTGATAAAAAATACCTATAATGGATTATAATGGATATATAATTGATTTTAAGTTGTATTAAACTATCCCAAGTACATCTAGGTGTGATTATTTTTGTAGATGTGTGAGTAGACCCTACAAAAAAGTGATAGTTTCCCATAAATTTGTTGTAGCAGTCAAATTTGACCAAGTCAAAGTTTAAAAATGGATGGAAGATGAACTTTGAAAATTTTATTTATTTTTAATGGAGTTTTATGGATATTTTATATCCCTCAAGTTTTCTAAATTAATCATCTAATAAAGCCTATCACCAATAGGCCTAATAGTGTAAATAGTGAGAAGCCCATGCAATAGTGTGAAGATGATTAGGGATGTGTTTTCATGTAATACGGATGAATCAAAGTGCATGGATAAATTTTTAAATAATTTTAATACATTATAATGTTGGATATAATTTTTTAAGGTCATTAAATATGATGAAAATGTTGCTCATAAGTTGACCTATCTAAGTTTAGATGAGACGGTGAGATAAAAGCTTGTGAGATTGATTTGAAAGACCAACAATACTATTTAAACATATTATATTTATATATAATAATGGTATATTTATCTCATTAGATCATAAAAATTCATCATGAGTCTCTATAAATGATCATATAGGTGTTGAAGGTCAAAATCACCATGACTGGTCTTTAAGGAAAACTGGTAGTTCTTAGTGAGCAAGTTGTAGGAATGTTTTTAAGTCCTTTTGCCCTTTGTAATGAAGTATAATGAACTTGGTAAATTTTTTTAGGTATTTAAGGTTATTTTTATATGTTTTATTTTCATGATTATGTGTCCAAATTTTTTTTTATCTTCAGTTATTCAAGGCAAACTTTTTAGGTATGCACATGCGTAATTTTGAACAATTATAATGGCATGTTTCAAATGGTGATTGGAGTTAAATGGTGTCATGGACATAAGATGAGATTAATATGGGTATATTTTAGTATAATATGAAGTATTCATAATATTTATAAATTTTTAAAGTGCTCTAAGAATATCAAATACTAACGTGTGTTAATGAAGGCCTAATTGAATTAGGTCTCCATAAGGCCTAAAAGAGGTTTTGGTCCTATATGCTATGACCAACATATTTTAATGATTTATTAATGTTTATATAATTTATTAATTCCTATTTTATTTAAAATATAAGTGGGAAATCATGAATTGATGAACAAGAGGTGTATGAGCAAGAGCCTAGTATAAGAACAAGGCCTAATAGGCCTAATTGTCTAGCTTGAAAATGAGAGAGTTGAAGTGGAAGATACAAAAACTTGAAGAGATAAAGGAAGTATTGTATACCATAATAATTATTTATATAATATATCATGAAGATATAATAATGGTAATGTAGATGACTATCAAGTACAAAATGACCTAATCTATCTTAAAGAGACCTAGTTGAATGAAGGAGCCAAAAAGGAAGTTGAGAGGACTATGAGTGTGAAGAGATGAAGAGGTGTTCATCATAAGTTGTTTTATAAACAAGGTGTATTTAAGGTTATCAAATAAATCATGTGGTTGAGTTGGTGCTATGTCATCTAGTGAGTTTGTGCTTCCTGCAAGTAGGTGTTTACTAAAGCCTAGTCAAGTGGGTGCTTGGCTAGTTGGGGTTGAAACTTCATGTCAAGTTGGTGATTCAATAAATATTGATGTATATATTATAGTAATTTATTAAATTTGAACATATCAGTGGTTTTTATTCCCTTTAAGGTTTTCCCACTCAAATAAGTGTTTTATGTGTTATGATCTTATCTCATGCTCATAGAAATGGTTCTTGATGTGTTGCTAGTTCACTATATTGATTTGATAGTTAATGAGTGATAAAGTAAAGTTTTAAAAGTTTTTAAATACACATTAATCCCCCCTTAGTCATTATTCTTCCAATAATTGGTATCATAGGCTAGTCCTTTGAGACAAGTCTAACATCTTGAAGGTGATCTTAAGAAGCACAAGATGTCTTATGATCAATAAGAAGAAGACAAAATGTATGATGAATAAGTATACTTTGACAATGAAGAAGGAGAAGATAAATTATACCTTTAATCTGAGATAAAAATTTCCCTTGATGACTTGAAGCATCAAAATAAGATTATTAGTGATCTTAGGAGTCAGTTATAAGGTGTCAACACAAGGTCTAAGTCAAAAGAGGTTGAGTATAACCAGTTGAAGATAGAGCTAGATTAATTTAAGGTTAAGCATTAACAACTCATAAAAAAATGAAATATTTTGAGAGAGAGCATGAGAAGTCAAAACAATTCAAGAGTTCCAACATGAAAATACCAATCAAATATCCCAATGAAATAAAGGATAAGTCATCATGGGACCATGGGAAAAGGAATAATCAATGAAAAGGTAAGTAAAAAAATGTTGTTTGCTACATCTATCACAATATAGGAAACATTGTAAGATTTTTCTCTAATAAATCTATAAGTCCCTCAATATTAAATAGGACATATTAAGTCCTATAATGGATGAGATGGATCAAACATTAGTATGCAAACCAAATCAATACAGGATGGATCATATTAAGCTCAAGAGTTAAGATGGACTATTTCCCAAGGAGGAACAAAAGACCAAAGAGGATTTTATGCTAGCTCAGACTGCCTTTCACACTCAAGATGAAGGCATGAAATGGTATATAGGTAATGGTAGATCAAGCCACATGACATGAGATATAAATAAGTTCATCTTATTGAAGAAGAATGTTGTAGGAATAATGAGGTTTGGAGACAACACAATTACCAATATAGTTGTCAAGGGTGTCTTGAGTTTAGATAATGGGAAAACCAAGACACAAAATGTGTTATATGTGGAAGGTTTAAAAATTAACCTACTTAGTGTAAGTCAAATTTTCAATCAAAGACACCAATTAACCTTTCATGATAGAGGGTGTGATAAGGAGAGCCAAATCAAGAAGACTAATTTCTAATGTTAAGAGGATTGAGAATAATCTATATGTCTTGAATGAGATCCAGAAGGAGATATTATTCATAAGAAATATAGATTAAAGTTGGCTATGGCATAGAAGGGTAGGTCACCTAAATTTTGAAAATTTGGTCAATATTATCACTAAAAAGTCTATGAATAACATGCCTAAGATCACTAAACCTAAAAACATACTTTGCCAAGCATGTCAACATGATAAAAAAAATAGAAAAAGGTTCAATTCTAAGGAGTAATCTACTACAAGACCCTTGGAGTTAATCCACACTGATAATTGTGGGTCTACAATAATTCAAAGCATTCAAGAAGATAACTACTTCATGTTACTCATAGATGATTACACAAGAATGACTTGGGTTGCATTCTTTAAATAAAAGTTAGAAGCTCTTAACAAGTTCAAGGAATTCAAGGCTCTTATTGAGAATGAGAAGAATGGGAATATCAAGTGCCTAAGATATAATAGAGGATAAGAGTTTTAGTTTAATTAGTTTGATGATTTCTATGAGGTTCATGGAATAAGCAGATAATTCTCAATAGCTAGGACAACTCAACATAATAGGGTAGTGGAAATTAAGAATAAGATGGTTCAATATATGTAAATAACTATGATAAATGAGTCTATATTATCTGATGCATATTGGAGAGAGGTAGTATTTAGTGTAGTCTACATTTTTAATAGAGTATAGATAAGGACAAATGGAAAAAAGATTCCTTACGAACTATGGAAGGGTGAACTTACCATTGTGGAACACTTTAAAGTGTTTGGGAGAAAATGTTTCATCAAAAGAGATGATGAAGACTTGGGAAAGTTTTATTCTAGATCTGATGAAGGTATATTATTAGGATACTCATTAATGATCTCATCCTATAGATGTTATAACAAAAAGGCTACAAAATATAGTGGAAAACACCAATGTGAAGATTAATGAGACAAGGAAATCACACTCATAGTAAAATGACACTTTAGAGAATCTAAAATTCAAGAATGAAGAGGAGAGTATAGATTTTGATGAGGAAAAATAAGAATTTAAAGAGAGATAGGACTCAAAACGACCCTCAAGGTAGATTCAAAGAGATCACCTTGCATCTCAAATCATTAGTAATAAGAATGCAAGTATTTAAATAAGGAGAAGACCGATAAGTAAATAAATAAATAAAATTTTCCTCTATTATCCAATATTTAACCTAAGAATCATATATAATCAAGCAAAGACAAAAAATGGATATATGTTATGAATGAGGAGTTAGATGAAATATAGAAAAATGAGACTTGGGAACTAGTTCCTAGGCCTAAAGACAAGAATGTCATTGATATAAAATGGGGTTTTATAAACAAGTTGAACGAAGATGGTGTTGATGCTAACCTACCTCCTATTCTTATAATAGGAACCCTTCTTTCTTAAATTTTCGAAAAACACCTAAAGAGGCTAGGCTTGCTAAGACATCTAACTACATAAGAATTTATTTAATACTTCTTTTAATTTTTGGTTAATCATTCATGTTGAAATAATTATTGACATTAAAAACATGTAAAATATTGAAATTTTTATCCAATTTATCATTCAAACAATGAATAATTAACCTTCGATGATTCAAAATGTACAGACAGATTTCACCAAAGGAGTTCCATTTGGTTCTCCAATTGGCATGAGTGCAATAAGCTTCACCTATTCTTATTGGACTAATTTTATTCTTTTTTAAAGAATTTACTTGAAAATTTTGCTTTAAAATTATTTTAATTTGGTTATGATAGGTATTTGACATTTATAGAAGTCTAACTTAGCCTCTTACTTGGCTTCATAAGATGTCAACTTAAAATTAGTAATTTGTGATGCCTCATGGGACATAAATTTGTAAATGAATTTCTAAAGAGAACCCTCACTCCTCAATGTGCCATGAATCATCATGACACTTATCTAAGGCATAATTATTTCTATCATAGTTTTGAGTTATACCATTGGTTAAAAGAAATACACCCCACATAGGACACATAGGGAAAATCTATGAACCTCATGAACCATGTGGCATCATTCTAAGAGTTCACGAGGAAGTTAGCCATTTGAATTCAAATCCATAGGCTACATATCAAGATCTTGGATCTTGAGAGCTATTCAATTCAATATAACCCACCATGTGTCCTCCATGCATCCCACCATAGTGAATAACATCATGAGATGCTATCACATGTCTCCATAGAAACGTGATAGAATTGACCAGCCTTTAGAAATGATGCATGTTCCCTTCAGATTCATTTGAGATTGACATGTTCTTACACCATACAACATCTAATTTAAAGCTCATGAGAGCTCATAAGGAAGACATGTGGATGCACCTGAGCTATCCAATCAAGGATTGATGGTATATAGTTGTCAAAATCTCCACTTAAGAATGATAAGTCATAGAATAACAAGCAAAAGGCTATGAAAAAAGCATGTGTCCCATTTGGACTTGCATGATGATGCCACATGTCATCCTTACATTAATTTTATCAAAGATCCACTAGATCACCTCCAAGAGGGATGCATATCCATATTAAACTTGCATGTTGAGGCCAATTATTATCCTATAAAGCTTCATCCCAATATTAACTAGGTCACATCTAAGAATGATGCATGGTTCCACTCGAGCCACATGATTAACACATAGTTTCTAATATATATCCATAAGCCTTACAAAGGTGACACTAGGTAAAGGGAAGTTTTGAGATCCCTATGAAAGATCCACCTATCAAAATAAATCCATGATGGCTTATGAGAGAGCCACTTGGTGAAGAAGAAACTCTGATTACCTAAAAAAGTGACACATGGAACTCTTGTAGCCAACCAAAGAAAAAAAGCCCTATCTGAGAGATTCTCATTAATAAAAGGATGCCACATGGTAGGGTATAAATGAATAATCACACTAATATGAATCTTGAGCACTCGAGAGAAATCATAAGGTTCCATGTGTCTAGATTTAAGTCAACTAAGCATCCTAATCATATTAAGGCCCCATGGGTGCTTAGTTAAATCTGAGGTGGGATGCAACATGTCAAAAGGTGGAAAAATTAAGATTTAAATCTA
Organism: Torreya grandis; assembly: GCA_037957365.1. Classification (NCBI taxonomy): domain Eukaryota; kingdom Viridiplantae; phylum Streptophyta; class Pinopsida; order Cupressales; family Taxaceae; genus Torreya; species Torreya grandis. Next base: position 368,323 of record JARHVA010004030.1, on the reverse strand, counting down.
AAATTTATGGTGGATAAAAGGGAGATTAGTGCTAAATTTGAATTCTAAGGAAATTAAATGCTAAAAGGAATATCTTGAAAATATGTAAAGGTGATGAACTCACCATTAATATGACATGCACTAGAATCACCATCAAACCTTGCATTAATCAAATTAATCTTTAAAAGGTTACTTTACTTGACTATTGCTACTCACATTTACATTTGAATCTCTAAGCATTTTACCTCCATGATATCTATGACAAATCTCAAGTTACTCATGAATGCCACCTAGACCATCATTATTTGGACTCTAAGGTTGCAAATAAATCTGAGAAGATGTTAATTTATACCCAAGATACTATAGAGATGGCATAAGAAGGACACTTCACTTAGGGTATTAGCATTGAATTTGGGAATGATGATTTTCTATTTATATACAAAAATTTAGTTGTGTTTAAAGACACATAGTTCATATTAAGGCCATAAACTTAGGGGACATGCATTATAGTAGCATCTATTACAATGTTGAAGGAGCTAAATATTTTGATGAGGCTGATACCATGCCACATATTATTCAACTAGATTCAAACATATTTGTAATCCAATCTAACAGTTTCCACGAGTCCATAACAAATCCAAGGGCCATGTCATGTGCTGACCTAATATATGATCTCTTTAGGAGGTTGAAATGTGAAGATGGGTTACTCAAATCCATGAACCAAGGGATCCTAATCACCTTCATAAAGGGACCTAATTTTGAAAAATATTATGACCTACCTCTATTGTAACTAGACTATAATTAGATCATCATTGACAATTGGTATGAGGCACACAAACATGAGACAATCTTGGAATTATGGGTTACAAGCCTAATTGGAGTGGCCTTCATGGATTACCTAGTAAACATACCTATCCACCAATTCAATAAATGGGTTAGGATTACCCTTACTCTCCTCAATAGAGTATTTGGTAATGCACACATCAACTATGTGGATATAAAAACTATCTTGTTTCTATAGATAATCCTAGAGGATGAATAGATTCCATCACTTAGAGACATTATGAGCAATAACTTGATCTCTTTTATACATGACAATTTCTATAATGGGGCTCCATTCTACATGATGAGATACTTTTTTGGATTCCATATGTGTAACTACCCAACTCTACCCTAACTCATGGTCCCCTGTGCAAGTTGAAGTTATATCCCAATTATTCTATGTAATGTATATCCACTACTTTAGGAGAAATATCAAGGTAATTGTAGAAGAATTTTATCCAATTGTGTATAAATCAATTATTGAATGTGATATACCAAGGGTCCTTCTAGAGGTTAGGTAGACATTAAAATAAATGGGAAGTTACTGGATTTACCTAGATTGCACAGTCATATGAATGGAAGGAGTAATGTTATCTCCCCTCAGGCTACCAAGGTATGTACCCATGAAATTGGCCAAGGAAGAGATGAAGCAAAAGTCAAAACCTACCTTTGACAACCTCCACCACACCTAATAAACTAGACACACCTCCTAATGGTAGGATAGATAGTAATCCTCCACACCCCAAAGGCAAGGAGAGTTAGATGATAATATAGGCTCCCTACATAGCATCAAAAGGTGGATAAAATATAGTGAAAGACATGAATAATATTAATGAAAATATATCATTGCATGAGCTCACACAAATCATTAAATAATGTGACTTACTATTGAAATCTTTGAATGAAAAGCCTAGCTCCAACAAGGCTAAATAATCTCATGCCCATGTGGTAATGTACAAAATTGAGCATGAGGTTCCACCATTCTTATTAACTATTAGAATATTTGGTAAGAATATCCATAATTACTTACTTGATTCTAGTGCTTTAGCTAATATTATGCCTCTAAGAATTTTTGAAAAATTAGGATTAAACCCAGTCAAATATGAGAAGTTGGTGGTGCATTTGGATAAGTCAAAAGTAAAGGTAACAGGGGAATTGTTGAACATCTATATGTAACTAGTTCATGATCCTTGAATATATTAGTTCATTAACATTCAGATCATTGACATTACTAAATCTTATGGATTGTTACTAAGCTATGACTAAAATAAATCCTTGAATGGATACATGTCCATAGATTGTTCTCACATGTGACTACCTTGGTGAGGGTTCCCCAATCATATTAGGATTGATTAAGAACCCAAGATGAAATACATGGTTTTATAATACAATTCCAAGAATGAGAAGGTAATCTAATAATCCTTTAACTAGGGTGTTTATACTATAGAAACCAATGATATTGTCACAAGTAATAGGATTGAAAAGGGACAAAACAAATGTCCTTGGACATTGCACTTTGATGATCCATGAGACAAATAAGGTTCAATTATGCAAGTCATTCCAAAAAATTTTGAAGGCAAAGAGTATCTAGCTTCTTATATATTATAGTTCTCTTACAATAACAATTTGGCAAAATATGAATCTCTTATTTTAGGACTTGAATTTGTAATTAAACATAAGTTTAAAGAACTACTAGTCTGTGGTGATTTTAAATTAGTAGTTAATCAAATTATAATCAGATATCTTTGAAAACTTTCTTTATTAAGGAAATATAAATTTAGAACTTGGGATCTAGTTGAGTTTGACTCATTCAATATTATTTCCTTGCTCAAGGAACATAACTAGTTGGCAAATGCTCTTGCATCAGTGACAAAAATATTGGTGCCTCTAAAGGCTTTAAACTTGGAGGAATTCACTATGGAGATAAATTCATGCCCCTCTATACCAAAAATCATCAATCACTTCCAATTTTTTGATGATGACCAATAAATAATTGACTTATTATGCAATGCTAAATTATTCAAATATCATATCATTGATGAACAAGATGAAAGTTCTATACAAAATTTGAAGTACAAATAAGATGGAGTAATCCAGTATAAAGAGAATAAAATCCCCATAGGCATTATTTCCTTGGAGAGGATGTTTGACCTAGATAAGCAAGGAAATAAATCTAAGTAACCCAAAGTAAGTGGGAAGGATTACAAGTAAGTAAACTTGGGAGATCTTGGGAATGAATAGAATGTCAACATATTGGTCTAGTATGCACTGATGAAGAGTTGAATAAAGTAGTTTCCCTTCTAAATAGGTTCAAATACATCATTACTTGGTCTTATAATGACCTCAATATCTTTGATAGTAGTGTGATTACTCACACTATCCCATATAAATAAGCTTCCAAACCTTTTAATAAGATATAGAGACCAATAAATCTAGTGTTGGGAGCACTAATTTACAAATAAGTGAAGAAATTACTTGATGCAAGGATAATCTTTCCTATATGACACTCGACATGGGTTTCCAATATTGTGCTACTCTGGAAGAAGAATGGAAAAATTAAACTTTGTGTTGATTTTTGTAACTTGAATAGATCTTTCAAGAATAATAATTACCCTTTTCCATCTTTGGATGAAATCATATAGTTATTAACTAGATCTAGAATGATGTCATTCCTAGATAGATTTTCAAGCTACAACCAATTCCTAGTAAACAAGAGCACCATAATGAAAACTACTTTCACCACTAAATGGGGAAAAATTTACAACAAACAAATACCATTTAGACTAATGAATATAGGATAAATTTTCTAATGAGCAATGGACCATGCATTCCATAGATTAATAGGTAAATGAATTATTATTTACATGGATGATCTAATAGTTTTTTATAAAAATATGGAACATCACATGATGCATTTAGAACAAGTACTAGATAAATGAAAGAGGTATGGCATTTACTTGAACCCCAAAAGGATCATCTTTTATGTGACTAAAGGTAAACTCTTAGGAAATGTAATCACCCAAGAAGGTATGACCATTGACCCTGATAGGATCAATGAGATTTAAAATGTAGAAGTTCCCAATAGTTAAAAAGAGTTAAAATATTTCTTTGGAAAAATTAACTTTGTGAGAAAAATTATTTCTAATTTTGTATAGATTGTGAGACTACTCAATGCCATGCTAAAGAGAGATGCTAAGATAAAATGGATGGCTGAGGTGAAGAAGGCCTTTCAAGACATTAAGGATGCTATTTTTTAAGCTCCTTTCTTGATAAGACCTAATTTTATTAAATACTTCTATCTATACTCTTTTTCTTTTCATCATATTATTATTATTATCTTAATGCCAAAGAAGGATGACAAACAACACCTCATAGCCTTCATGAGCACTAATTTTAAAAATGACAAGATAAATTATCCTATTCTAGATAAGTAGGCATACACACTTATAAAGGCTATCAAGAAGTTCAAACACTACATTTTGAGGAACAAGACCTATGCTATAGTGTCTGATTTAGTTGTCAAGTTAATGATGGGATAAAACAAACTTGGAGAAATAATAAGGAAGTGGATGACCAAACTCTAGGAATATGACTTAGAAATAAAGTTTGCTAAGTTAGTAAGGGGGCAAGGTCTAATCCAACTCATTACAAACACTAATGCTCACTTTGATGTTTTTTAGGTCAAATCAAGTCAAGTACATATTGGAGATTGGGACAAGGAAATTATTCATTTCTTATTGCATAGAGCGTGTCCCTCACACCTTAAAAGAGAATAGAAAAGGGCCCTTAGGCTAAGATCATCCCACTTTATGATCAAAATAGGAGTCCTCTACAAAAAAATATTAAGGAATTCATCTAAGTGTGTTTTTAGATATGAAGCCATTGAGATCATGGACAACTTCCATTATAGATTGGGAAGTGGTCACCCTTCAGGGCATACCAGAACATATAAGATAATGAAGTTTTGTTATTATTGGATGACCATATTCAAGGATGCACATGCTTATGTGTGAACATGACACTAATGCCAAGTGTTTGATCAAAGAGAGGTAAAGGCAGCCATGAATTTTTAACCAATAATAAAAATGAATCCATTTTCACAATAGTGCTTTGAATTCATAGGAGTAATCAGTCCCAACTCCTTGGTAGAACATAAATTTGTGCTTGCTACCATAGACTATTGTACTAGGTGGACTGAAGCAATGGCCACCAAGAATAATATAATAATTTATTTCATCAAGTTTATGGAAGAGAACATCATAAATTGGTTTAAGACACCCTTATGTTTGGTATGTTACAATGGATCAATCTTTACATCGATAAAATTCATTAAATAGGCATATGACAATCAGATCATCATCGAGTTTTCTTCAAATTATTACCCTCAGGGTAATGGAGTGGTTGAGTTCACCAATAAAAACATGATGAATTATATTAAGTAGTATACATAAAATTAACCAAGAGAATGGTAGTACCCACTAAAATATGCTCTATGGGTGGATAGGACTAGATACAAGTAGGCACTCAAATCATATCCATTCTTACTAGTTTATGGGCAGCAACCTATATTTCCCATCACATTGAAACTACCCACTTATGAATTCATGGATGAGTACATGAAAGATAATGAAAGAGTATAATATAGGATACTAAACATCATCCAAATAGAGGATGCTAGAGATGAGATATTGAAGAGCTTTAGCAAGCATCAAGATGTCATGAAGAGATGGTTCAACAAGTGAGCCAAAATTAAGGTATTCTAAATAGTATACTTGGTCTAAATATGGGTTAAGGCCCATGAAAATAAAGGATAACATTATAATTTCACTCCTATTTGGATTGGAACATACCAAGTGGCAAAAAATCTACATGAAAATGCATTCAGGCTCAAATATCTGCAAGGGAATGACTTATCCTTGCCAATCAATGGGCAATATCTGAAACACTATTTCTCTACTATTCTATCATAAATTATAGAAATATAGTAAGCTTGTTTAGAGTTAGATTAGATAAGAGTAGGTTATTTTAATTTCTTGCTTTGTTTTCCTATTATTCCCTTTCTTGATTTACTTTTTGCCTATCGTTTGTTTTCTTGTTGTGTGCTATAGTTTAGTAATAAGTCCTCTAGATAAGAATTCATTGGCTCAACTTGTATAAATATGATTTTAAAGGGAAATAAAGGGATTTATGGCCTTAAACATTGGTGGTCCAAAGTTTAGAATCATTTAACATTGTTATAATTTAGAAAAACTAGGTGGGGTTAATCAAAAGTTAGTTTGTCATGAAAATCCTAAGTTATTTTAAGGTTGTAATATAGTTCAGGTGACTGAACATCTGTTTCAACAAGATTTTGAATCTATGTGGGCCATTATACTGTCACTCAAATCCATTAAATGAATTTCTTGGGAATAATTTGTTATCCAAGAGTGAATAACATTTAGATTATGGCCTGATAAAATTCTTACACCTGACTAATTCTGGTTCCCAACCATTCTAGTTTAAGAATGCATGGATATAAAAAAATAAATAAAAAATATGATACACCAATGAAGTAAAATCATAAACTAATTTATATTCCATGAATGTTGATTTAGGAAATCTCAACTGGAGCTATGGATGCCTATTTGGTAGTAGATTAATGGTCAAAGTGGAGCCAAAGGTATCTTTGTCAAGGCTATGGATGCCTGGCTAGTAGCAGAGCAATGCCCAAGCCATCCCTAATTGAGCAAAGCATTATCATATAAAAAATAAATAATGCTTATGTAATTTCATATTTAATGTTTTTAATCTTGAAAGTTACCACTTCTAAACCCAATATAAGTGGTTAATGAACCTCAAAACACACACATAGTATGAATGTTTACAAGGTTCAAACTCTATTTCTAGGCTATGGGTTTTTATTAGTTATAAAAACTATTTTTGATATTAACTCCAAATCATAATTAGATAACTAGTTTCTAAATCATCTTTTAATAGAATATCTAGATTCTAACATTTTGCAATGTTTCCCTATAGATTTTGCCATTTTTTAATGCTCAACTACCCCCTATTCCCCGAATGGGGACCCTCCTTTCTTAAATTTTCCAAAAATGCTTAAAGAGGATAGGCTTACTAAGTCAGTTAACTACATAATAGTTGATTTAATACTTCTTATCAACTTGTATTTAATTATTCATGTTACAATAATGACTGATATTTAGAAACATTTAAATTATTGTAAGTTTCTCCAAGTTCTCATTCAAACAATGAATAATTGAGCTTTGATGATTCAAAATGTGAAGACATGATTTCATCAAAGGAGTTATATTTGGTTCCCCAATTGGAATTAATGCAATAAGATTCACTTAATCTTACTGTACTAATATTATGCTTTATTTAAAGCATTTACTTGCAAAGTTTTCTTTAAAATTCTTTTAATTTGCTTGTGATAGGCATTCGATGTTTCCAGAAGTCTAACTTGGTATCTCACTTGGCTTATTAGGACATCAAATTAAAATTATAAGTTTGTGATGCCTCATATGATATCAAATTATAAAATAACTTATAAAGAGAACACTCACTCCTCAGCATGACATGCATCATCATGGTGCTTATCTAAGGCATAATTTTTTCTATCAAAACTTTGAATTATGTCATTGGTTAAAATAAATACACCCTACACAAGACATTTTGGAAAATATAAAAACTTTACAAACTAGATGGCATCATCTAGAGATTTTAAGAGGAAATTAGTTATTAGAATTCAAAACCATAGGCTACATTTCAAGATCCTAGATCTTGCGATCTAGTCCATTCAATCTAATCACTATGCACCCTCCATGCATCTTGCCATTGTTAAGAAGCCTATGAGATGACATCACATGTCTCTATGGTAACTAGATAGACTTTACCAACATTATGAAGAGATTCATATTCCCTTTAGATTCATCTAAGATCATTTCCTGTCCACATTACATCACATCTGATCCAAATCTCATGAGATCTAACAAGGAAGACATGTGGATGCACCCAAGCCATTAGATCAAGGATTAATTATATAAAGCTGTCCAAGTATCCTCTTGAGAATGAAAGGTGGTATAAAAATGAGAAAAAGATCACAAGAAAGATGTGTTTCCCCTCTAGACCCACATAATGATGCCACATGTCATCCCCATCATACTTTTATCTAATATCCACTAGATTGACTCTAAGAGGGATGCATCTCTAACTTGAACCTATATGATGAAGCCACTTGTAATTATTACAAAAATTAATCCCAAGATCATCCAGGTCACCTTTGAGAGAGATGTGTGGCTCCACTCAAGCCATAAAATTAACACAAAGTTACCAAAAGATATCTAGGAACATTTCAAAGGTAACACCTAGAAAAGGGAAGTTCTGAGATGCCTTTGAGAGAGGCACTTATAAAAAAAAAGTCATGATGGACCATGATAGATCCACTCAGTGAAGAAAAAACTTTGATTGATTTTGAAAATTACATGTGGCACTCTCATAACCAACCAAATCTGAAAGGCCCTACCTAAGAACTCAACATGAATTTAAAGATGCCATGTGGTAGGATACAAATGAATCATCACACTAAGTTATAGCTTGAGGGATAGATAGAAATCAAAAGGTGCCATGTATCCATATTTAAGCCAACTAAGCATCCTAATCATATTAAGGCCCCATAATTTCCCAAATAAATCTGAGGTGACATTCCACATTTTAAAATTGGCAAATTTATCCTTAAAGCTAAAATTGATGGTGGATCAAAGGTAGTTCAGCACTAAATTTTAATTATAAGGCAATTAAATGCCAAAAGTAATAGTTTAAAAATATGCAAAGGTGATGAACTCACCATTAATATGAAATGAACTAGAATCTCCATCAAACCTTGTATTAATCAAAGCAATCTTCAAAAGGCTACTTGACTTAACTATTTCTATTCACATTTGCATTCCAATCTCTAAGCTAATGCCCTCCTTGATATCTATGTCAAAGCTTGAACTACTGACTAATCTCACCTGGACCACCATCAATGGATCTCTAAAGTTTCAAATAAATATGAAAAGAGGTTAATTACTACACAAGACATTATAGATATGGTATAAGTAGGACGATCCACTCTAGATAAGAGCATTGCATTTGGGAATGATGATTTACTATTTTAATATGGTAATTTAGTTGTGTTTAATGACACAAATTTCATCCTCGAGGCCATAAACTTAGGGGACATGTATTACAATAACATCTATTACAGTGTTGAAGGAGTTAGGGACATTAGTGAGGGTAAGACCATGTCCCATATTATTAAACTAGCTTCACACATCCTTATAATCGAAATTACCAATATCTACAAGGCTACATCAAATCTAGAGGTCATACCATGTACTGACTTAGTATATGGTCTCTTTAAGAGGTCTAAATATGAATATGGGCTGCTCATATCCATGAACCAAGGGCTACCAATCACCTTCATAGTGGGACCTAGTTTTGAGAAATGTTATGACCTACCTCTACCACAACTAAACTAAAACTAGAGCATCATTTATAACTGGTATGAGGCACACAAACATTAGATAGTCTTAGCATCATGGTTTATAAACCCAATTGGAGTGGTCTTAATGTATGACCTGGAAAACATACTTATCCACCAATTCATGAAAGGGGTTAGGATTGGCCTTTCTCTCCTCAATAAAGTATTTGGCAATGCACACATCAGCTATGTGGATATAAAAACTATCTCATTACTATAGATAATACTAGAGGATTAATAGATTCCATCACTTAGAGACATCATTAGCAATAACCTGGGCTCTACTATGCATGACACTTTCTATAATGGGTCTTCATTCTACATGATGAGCTATTTGTTGGATGCCATATTTACAACTACCTAACTCGGCCCTAACTCATGATCCCCTGTACAAGATGAAGTTGTACCATAATTGTTTTTATAATTCATATCCACTACTTTAGGTGCAATATCAATGTAATTATAAAATATTTTTATCCAATTGTGTATAAATCAATTACTAGATGTGAGATGCCAAGGGTCCTTCTAGAGGTTAGGTAGACATTGAAAGAAATGGGATGATACTAGATTTACCTAAATTGCATAGTCATCCAGATGGAAGGAGTAATGGTAGATCCCCTCAGGCTACCAAGCTATGTACTCATGAAATTGGCTAAAGAATAGATACCATATTTTATGGTTTCTTTATAAATAAAAAGAAGATTTTCCCCCACAAAACTTCTTACAAGCTGGGGAGAACTAAAATCATAAAGTGGCAGGACATTGTGGTAATTGTAAGCCATAAGTACTCCTACTTATTTCCCAAGGATGATTTTAGGGAATGGGACCCTAAAACTATCATTTATATACACCTCTTTAAGTTAAAAAAGGATGTGGAATTAGAATGTAAGCACCAAGAGGAGGTTCATGATTGAGTTTACAAGGATGAAATGAATGATGAGATGGTCCTAAAAAATGCTACAAGGAAAAATATTGAGCTTAAAATGAGGATTGATAGAGAGAAAAAGAAGGAAGACATCATAAGGCCTTAGATCCATCGAATCATAGGGGCATGTTCAATGCAGACTATGATGAGAAATAAGAAGATGAATAAGAATATAATGTTCTTATTGTTAGGAACAAGCCATATAAACTGACACCTCTTCCCACTTAAAGTGGATAGAGCCTACCTCTAAGATCTGAGAAAGGAGAAGCTAATAGCTAACCTAGCCCTTCACAAAGACCTACATTTTTCCCTACATATATTGAGGAAGCTACCACAAAAAGTTCGGATTAACCAAATCTTGGGATTATTGACCTTGAAGAATTACAACAAGGTATTGATCTTTCAATGTAAAATTTTCAAGCACTATCAGGAGAAAATATATGAAAGGTTTATCAGATGAAAAAGTTTCCCAAGACTATTATGAGAATGATAGTATCTCCTTCATTAGTTCCCCAAATTATCATTATAAGTACTAAACCATTGTATTCATTCCCATTTGTTAGTACATTTATAACTACTCCCACTTCTATTGTTTCTCCCACTCCCATGTTTGCATCCCCTATTGTTGCTTCCTTTGGGGGCACCATGCCCCACTTCATATCCCATACCACTACCAACATTACACCTCTATCAAGCTCCCAAAACTCTAGTGATAACCAAGCTATGGGTTCTACTCCTTCCCAAGATACCACAACAAGTGCATCACTTACCCTTAGCTCCCTTACATCCACTAAGCCATTAAAACCCATTCCAAATCCATTCACATAGCAAAGTACACTAAAGATTAATGCATATACTAAAGTGAGTGTGCCTTTTAAATTTCCTTCATTCATTATCAATATGGGCCCTACCAAATCTTTGTTTGATCCACTTGAGAAATTAGACCTAGAAAATTTGTTCATCCTCGCTTTAACCTTGGCTTCCTCATCAACCTAGGCACTCCCATTATAGCCACCTCCCACACAACTAACATATAATGTTTCCCCTAACTAGGTTAGGGATATAATATAGGTAGTAAGGTAGGAGAGGCCTCAATTAGTCCTCTCATCTCCCCAATTTGGCATGAAATTTGATGCAACCATGAGGACCATGAAGAGAGTGGTTAGAAGATAGATTGAGTAACCATAGTCAAGCTCAACTATGATTCATGAGAGTGAAGAGTCCCTCTTCACCTTGACCATAAAGAGTAAATTTGGCTCTAAAAAGGTAAAATAATATGTATAGGACTTAGTTTCCATAATGAAAGCATAGGTAGAGTCTACTATTACCTTGATGAATAGGATGTAACAAGAATTGAAAAGGATGAAAGAGTAGGCATTGCCAATAGTTCCATATGGAACTATAGTTTAGATAATAAATGTTTTGATCAATGTTTTCAACCTTTATAAGGGGATGAAGAAGAGTCAAAAAGATGGAATCAAACAATCTAAGGTGGTCATGAAGCTCGACCAAAAAATTAAACTCTATTATGCCAGGTTGGTGAACTTGGCTAGAGTGGCAAGAAACAATAAATTCCTTGGCATCAAAGTTTTTCCACTTGAAGACATTATTTATGTACAGACCATCCTAATGAATAGGAGGATTTTAAATAGATGTATATATTGAATCAAGGATTTAAATACATCATTTGATAAAATTGAATTCAATATTGCTTTGCTACAGCAAGACACCATGATCACTAGGGTGACCAAGCCTAATGGCTCCTTCATGGATGATCAAGAGCTTAGAGCATAGATGAAAGTTTTTTTTCTCAATTAGAGATATATGTAGCTATTAAAAATACTATTATATAGGTAATAAATATTATGGAATTTTATAATCAAAGGCTATAAAAGGTAGAGGCAATTGAGGAGGCACTAAGGCTAGTATTAGCAGAACATGGGAAACTCATCCAAGAAATACTTGACTTATTTTAGCCCATGATCCTAGATTTTTTTTAGATTTACCAAGATTACTAGGAATTTGTAGAGGTAAATACTAAGGAATAGGTGAAAAGAAGCTGAGATAATAAGAATAACAATAACAAGCCAATCATTAACCACCTCTAGGTCCTTAGAATATTTAGTTTCACCTTGTAAGTTTAAATGTAGAATATTCCATTGTAATGTGGTGTTTTAAGACATGTGGTTGTATTTGGGTGCCTTTTATGGGACCAATTCAACTTGTCTTAGGAATTTTTAATCTTATAAGTAGGAATGTTTTCCTCATTTATAAATCAAAAAATAGTTGTTACCTTAAGTAATGCAAAGAGCCAAAGAATTCAAAAGATTCTTTGTAGTGTTTTTTTTTTATTATTATTTTTTATGTTATATGATTTATAAATTATCATGCTTATAAATGAATAATAGTTTCTTTTATAAAATCTAATTTTTAAATTTCATTTTATATATGCATCTATTAGTTTGATTTTAACACTAGGTTGACAAATTTAATAGTATGCATGCTTTGTTTTATTTTCATTCACAACTGAATGTGCTATGTAATTCACTATGAGTGAGAAATTTTATGCAAAGTATATTGATAGACATATGAATTTTCATTCCTATAAATCTTCAACTACATTTATTTAGCTTTGAGCATTATGTTAGAGTTGGTAGATACTAGTTTTATGTGTTTTTGCCTTAAAAGTTAGTAGAATTGATAACTTTGATCATCTTAAACATATTATCTTTTTTACCTTACCCTAATTGCTCTTGGATCCACCCATGAATCACTTTAGACTAGTTTATGTTGTAAATATTCATTGTTTGTTTACATTTTGGGTAATAATTGGAAAATATTGAAAACAATCACAAAGATTAACAAGAAGTAGTGTCACTACATAACATCTATTGTCCCTATAGTAGGGTCTGCTTGCAAAATTTCTAAGTGGTGACCACATCTCTACTATATATGTTATTTATAGTAATAATTATGTTAAAAAGTCAAGGCTCAAGTATTATAGGGATCAAAATTGAGTTTATTACTTTCCCCTTGTTCTCCAGTGATACAAGGAGCACAATAAGTACATCAAAAGATGGAGAAATCACTAGGAACAAGGCTAGATTGGTATGTAAGGGATATTCACAATTTGAAGGGGTAGACTTTAAGGATACATTTTCACTAGTAATAGGATTAGAGTCTATTGTATATTTTTAGCATGTGAAATTTTTAAAGGATTCAAGGTATACCAAATGGATGTCAAATATGCCTTTTTGAATGGGAATTTGGAAGAAGTGTACACTGAGTGACCTAAGGGGTTTTCACTATCAGATGAGAAAAACATAGATTGAAAAAGGATCTATAGGTATAAATCAATCTCTTAGAGCTTGGTATGCTAGGTTGGATAAGTATATGTTGGATTAAGGATTCAGAATAGGAGTTATAGATATTAATTTATACATCAAGATAAAAGATGATCCACAATTCATAGTAGTTGTCTATGTGGATGACATCATATTTGGTGTAAATAATGATAACCAGACTAAGGCCTTTTCAGAGGTTATGAAGAAAGAGTTTGAGATGTCTAATTTGGGATACCTAACATTCTTGATTGGGATACAAATCACTCAATTTTAAAAAGGTATATTCATCTCACAAGCCAAGTACATAAGAGAGATATTGAAGAAGTTTGAGATGGAAGATTGAAAGGAATTTAGTACACCCATGATAATAGGGTGTATGTTAACCAAGGAAGATGAGTCTTCAAAGGTCAATTAGATATAATATAGGTAAATGCTTAGAATTTTTTTATAAACCACTTCCTCTAGACTTGACATCATGTAAGAAGTAGGTCACATGAGAAGGTTTCAGGTATATCCAAAGGAGAATCATCTACAAGAAATTAAAAGGATACTCAAGTATTTCAAGGGGACTATGGAGTATATATTAGGGTATCCAAGAATTAAGGAGTTCAATTTGACAACCTACATAGATGTAGACTAGTCAGGAAGTATAGATGATAGGAAGAGTACCAGTGGAGGATATTTATTCTTAGGTGGGTGCCTAGTTTCATGGATAAACAAAACTAAACCATAAGTAACATTATCCACTTGTGAGGTTAAGTAAATTTCATTATATTCATGTTTAAATTAGGTCTTATGGATGAGATAGACCCTAAAAGACTACAAGGTAGAGTATAATGGTCTTAGTCATATCTGTTATAATAATACAAGTATTATAAGTGTCTCAAAGAACCTTGTCATATACTCAAGGACCAATAACACTCCCATCAGTTATCATTTTATAAGAGATCAAGTAAGTGAAAAAATTTGTATACTTGAATATGTTTATACATAGGATCAAATTGTAGTCATCCTGACAAAACCATTTCTAAACATAACTTTTGAACAACTAAGATAGGAATTCGGTGTAATTCCTGTCCCTAGTAATCATTGAAGAATACAATTACTTAGGGGGAGCTAATCATGATCATTAAATACAAGAAAATGTGAGTTGTTCCAAGAAGGTATGAATGAAGATAGGGGATAATGTTTGTGTTATGTCTCATAAACTCATAGTTTTATGTGTTGATTATTTTGGTTATAAGGAGTGAGATCCAAGGAGTTGAAGACATCACTTTGTCATTTATGTCAAAGGTGGAGAACTATGAAGATGGGGAGATAAGAATGATCATTTTTAATTTATTTTTACATAAATGAAAAAGGGGGAGATTATTTATCATTATTATTATTTTTGAGTTTTGGTATTGATGTTGTCATTGATGTCAAAGGTTCTTGAGAAAGGTCTTGATGATGTCATTGAAGAATGTAGCTATGAGAGAGGATATGGATTAGTGTTACTGATTATGAGAGTGTAAGTCATGTTTTTATTGTTAAGCATAGGATATACTGAGAGCGGGGGGGGGGGGGTGAATTAGTATATCATATATATTATAAAACTTTCCCTTAATCAGATTCCACTTAATCAAAACATTCAAGATATGAAATAAAACTAAAACAATAAACACCACACAAGAGAGAGACACTAGATATAACGTGGAACCCCAATGTGGAAAAAACCACAGAGAACAATCTCAAGTATATGAATGACCACTAACCCAAACAATATTCATAAGCACCAACTTATAGGAGCACCAACCCTTTTTCTGAGCACCAACCCAACAACTATTCATGAGCACTAACCCACAGGAGCACCAACCCCTTTGCTGAGTACCAACCCAACAACTATTCATGAGCACCAACCCATAGGAGCACCAGCCCAACAACAATTCATAAGCACCAACCCACAAGAGCACTAACCCCTTTGCCAAGTACCAACCTAGCAAATATTCATGAGCACCAACCCACAGGAGCACCAACCCCTTTGTGTAAACCACACAACTATCTCTTAATCTTGCTATCTCAACAAATGATAGTTCATTACAACATCTCTTTCCTCTCTCTCACCTTTTCTCTTCTAAGCTAGATATAATCAAATAAAAATCATATTATTCTCTCTCAAATGCTCTTCTAGGCTAGATATTAAAATATAAAATCAACCTCTCACTCACTTATTACAAATGGCTTCTTAAGCCTTTATTTATAGATTTCTAAATGACCTTTGGCCTTCCCCATTTGTGACCCTTCAATCCTCATGGAAAATGGTGCCAAACTTGTATGACCCTTCATATCCTTGCCTTTGAAAAGTCACGTGGTGAGCCTTCATGACCAAAAACGTCCTTCCCTCTTTTGTCTTTACTTTGGTGACTTTTCATATTCCTCAAATTTTCCCTTCATGAGAAATTGCACCCTTCCTCTTTTGTCTTCACTTGGTGATTCTTGGAATTCCCAAGATGAATATTCATGGGGAAATGTGTCCCATCCTTCTTTTGTCTTTACCCCATGGATATTTTACTTCTCCATGGGCCCTTATTTTGTCTCATATGCAACCAAAAATATATTTTTTAATATTAAATAAATATTAACACACATTAGCCAAGATATATCTATTACAAACATCATTAAATGCAATGGGGCCTTTATCACCAATAATGATAGAACTTTGACATAAATCACAATATTTCAAACATTTATATGTTATTATGATTACATGAGTGATTTTAAGGTCATAATGGAAGGTATTTGTTGTCAAAGTTGTCAAGTGCTTGAACCTAGTAAGTGACTTGAGAAGGTATGTACATGGGATGCCTAGTATTGTGCATAAAGGGTCATGATGGATTGGTGAGATGATTTAAAATAGGAATGAAAGGTTGTATGAGGTGTATTGATCATGTATATGAGTCATTTTATTACTTATGTGAGTCTCAACGAGATCCTGTAGGGGTAAGACCTACAGACCTAGTCTATAACTAGACTAATTCTAGACCCTACTTGACCTAATGAGGTGTCATGAGGTGTTTTCAAGGCCTATGAAGGATTTAAATTATTGTTTTATCATGATATATTTTTATTGAGTATGATAATTATTTTTATAGTGCATGGAAAGAAACTATAAGGTCATTTTCAAGGCCTAATATGGTTTGCAAGTCAATGTCTTAACAAGCAAAGAGAAAGATGGTGGCCAAATGAGCTATGAGATTAAGATTTCAGGATAATAATGAGCATGTGAAAATTTTAAATGGTTTAATATATTTTTATATGTGTTTTTACCAATTTTGAGGTAAAATTTTGAAATTTTAGGATTGAAAAAGTGTTTTAAGGTCTCTCGAGTGCACAAAATGAAGGGTTCTCAACTCGAGAAAGACTTTCAGGTGTTCATTAGCATGTGTACCATTTTCATGGTAAATTTTTATATTAATGATATATGTGGAATCATATTATCTAATATCTCTAGGCATTAGTTTTGGAAATGAGAGACAATCCTTTATGAACAATTGTTAATACTAGAAACAATGTTAATCCTCTCTAAAACCCTAACAATGACCCAATGTCAAATATGTTGATAAAAATTTTCCATAATAGATTGGAATGTATATATTATTTATTTTATGTTGCATTAAACTCAAGCATCTCCAAGTGTGATTGGTTTATCAGGTGTGTGAATAAACCCTATAGGAAAGTGCTAGTTTATCGTAAATTTGCTATAGAAGTCAAAGTTGACTGAGTCAAAGGTTATAAATAGATGGAGGAAAAATTTTGAGACTTGTATTTTGTTTTCATGGTTGTTTTAATAGGTTTTATATACATAAATTTTGTTAAAATATTCATCCAATACAACCTATCACTAATAGGCCTAATAGTACAAACAGTGAGAAACCCAAGCAACAATGAGAAGATAATTAGGGATGTGTTATCATGGAATAGGGAAGAATAAAAGTGCATGGAGAATTTTTTTAAATAAATTTAATACATTATATTTTTGGATATAAGTTTTTTATCTCAGTAAATATGATGAAAATATTGATCTTAAGTTGACTTGTCTAGGTTTAGATGAGACAATGAGATACAAGGTTGTGATATTAGTCTATAAGACCAATATTGCTATTTGACCATATTATATTTATATATAATAATGGTATAACTATATAATAAGATAATTAAAATTCATAATTATTATTTTTAAATGTTCATATAGGTGTTTAAGGTCAAAATCACCATGATTGGTCCTTAAGGAAAACTATCACTTTTGAGTGAGCAAGTTGCAAGAATGTTTTTGAGTCTTTATACCATATGTAATGAAGAATAATGAACTTTATGAATTTTTTTAGGTATTTAATTTTCTATTTATATTTTTATTTTCATTATTTTTTTTCCAATGATTGTGTCATCACCAGTTATGTAAGATAGATTTTCTAGGTATGCACAAGCCTAATTATGAATAGTTTTAATGATAGGCTTCAAGTGGTGATTGGAGCTAAAAGGTGTCATGTTCATAAGATAAGATTATTGGGGTTATATTTGAGTGTAATATTAATTATTAATTCATGTATTAATTTTTAAATTTATATAATAATATCAATGGCTAATGTGTGTTAATGAAGGCCTAATTGAACCAGGTCTCCATAACACTTAAAATAGGTTTTGGTCCTATATGATATGAATAAACTATTATAATGTTTGATTCATGTTTATGTAATTTAATAATTCATATTTTATGTAAAATATAATTTTTCAAGTGTGTATTTAATACTAATTGGTGTATGAGCAAGAGCTTAGTATAAGAACAAGGCCTAATAGGCCTAATTGTCTAGCTTGAGAATGAGAGAGTTGAAGTGGAATATATAACACTTTGAATAGATAAAATAGGTATTTTATACCATGATAAGGGTGTATTTAAAATACATTAATATATAATATGGGTAATTTATATGACTATCAAGGTCATAATGACCTAATCTATCTTGAAGAGACCTAGTTGAGTGAAGGAGCCTAGAAGGTAGTTTGAGAGGGATAAGAGTGTGAAAATATGAAGAGGTGGTAATCATTAGTTGGCTGATAAACAAGGTGTATTTAAGGTGATAAAATAAATCAGGTGGTTGAGTTAGTGTTTAGTCATATAGGGGGTTGGTGCCTCCTTACAAGTAGGTGCTTGCTAAAGCCTAGTCAAGTAGGTTTTGGCTAGTTGGGGTTAGTGTTCCATGTGAATTTGGTGCTTCACTAAATCTTGATGTTTTTTCTTATAGGAATTTATCCCATTTTTAGACATCATTTTATTTATTCCATTTTATCTTTTCCCACTCAAATGAGTGTTTTATGTGTTATCTTGTTATCTCATGCTCATAAAAATGGTTCTTAATGTGTTGCTAGTTCATTATATTGCTTTTATAGTTCATGAATGATAAAGTAAAGATGTAAAATTTTTCACCCCCTACCCCACCCACACCCCCCCCACCCCGCATCATTAATTTTGATTCTAAAAAACAAAACCATAACTAACTTTCCATCACTTTATTATTTTGGAGATATTCACTTTTTAGAAAGTGGTACTTACAACACAACTTATGTCTATCCTATTCATTCATAATTAGTACTAGAATTTTTACATTGTGGGTATTATAATTCCACATTATATATTTTTTACAAAGTATGTTGGGTATATTTCTATTACATGATCACTAATTTACTTTAATTAATGTTATGTGCATGCTTATATGGGATTACATGAATTTATCATAGATTATTATCTTGTGGAGTAGAACATAATAGAGTTATTTTCATTTTTTTGACATAATACATTATCCATTGATAGTATTTCTTGTTAATACCCTAGTAATATCCATCCTATCATTTAATGTATGATGATCCTCTATGACATTAATGCATAAAAACTTTTCAAGGTAGTGCATGAAATGTTATTATCCCTATGCATACTAGTTAAAAAAATAGGATAAACCAAAAATCCTATAATACTTGTAATCCTAATTTTATTATTCATATTAAAAATCCATATGACCTAGTGGAATAATTGAAAAACACCCAAACTAAGATATTTATACTTTAATTTCTTAAAAAAATAGTGGTTTTCATATACATATTATAATATTCTTTACAAAATGCTACCTTACCATGCAATATCAAACCTACTAACTTTTATTATATTGTTAAAATGTCACAACATAGTGATAAAATCATATCCTTTGACCTATGATATATACCATATAGAGATGTAATTAACCAAAATATTCCCCTATATAGTCAATTCATAATCAATAAGTCAAGAATTAAGATATTGCTTGTAGATATTGGTTCAGGATTAAACATATGTATTAAAACATTCATTACTAACTCAGGCCTTGACTATAGATATCACTAGACATTATATGTGGTTATAAAATAATCTAAAAATCAATCACAAATCCTACAATGGAAAACCTTGTTAAGTATAGGTTTTTTCCATAAAGTTTTGGATACAAATTTTCAAGTAATATATAAAGAATTTAGTTATAACCTATTGATCAGTAAACCATGTATCCATTTAATGAATATTTATCCCTATACATTTTTTATGTGCCTAAATTTAATACATGAGGGTTATGTTTTGGATATTTATGTAGATAATATCCGTTTTAAATATTGCAAGAAAGAAGAACCTAAAGAGGTAATAATTCCATAATTTAATACACCTCAACAAAGAATAATATCCTCTCAAAATTTTATTGATGAAACTAAATGCATGAATATTATGAGGTTTAATCTCCCAAAACATAAAAAAACATTTAGGTTCAAGTTGATAGTCAATATGATAATTACCACCCTCATAGCATAAACTAATATTTAACAAATATAAACTTTACACCTCATGAGTATAGTGATGACATGCACACTTTGGACATTAAAAAATTATATGGAAATATTCAAATTCAAGAGTAACATATTCTTACTCAAAAGGATAAAGGTAATCAACATATGTATGATCAACCAAAATAATCTAGTAGACTATTTCCTAGTACCTTAGAATTGTATGGAAAATGATATACTTGTGTGAAAAATACGAGAACTAGAGGTTACAAGTTAGGGTAAAATAAAGAAGGAATTGTTTATCTAAAAATCCATGTTCCTCATGAATTTAAAATTGGATTTAGATTTAACATAAACTCTTATAAAACTTGTATCACCTTAATACATAAATATTTGCATACAATCTTTTCAAAATCTAGTGTCTTACTCCAAAATGAATTTTTTCATGTCACATCCTTAAAACTTGTAATTACCAAGATAATTCATGAAAAATAATGATAAATCACTTTAATAATATGTTTTGTCTTACACCATCCTAAAATACTTTTATAATAAATCAAGATTCCCTCATAATCTTAGTGCTCATGCATACCATGGAGAATGTGAACCTTATCCTATCAAATTATATGTACCATTAGATAGAATACATTTCTTATCCACCACCCCTTACATTGTAGATCACTCAACTTTACTCAAAGATGAAAAAAAATAAATTGAAATTTTGAATAAAATAATATCCAAGTTAGTATTTATTATCACTCTAAAGATTGTAAAAGAAGATAAGGACCATAGAAAAATTTGAACATATTTTCTAAGACTATTTACTTTGGATTATTGTGTCATGAATAATATTGATCCATACATAGTAGTTCATAAGCTAATAGTTAACCTAGATGCCAAACCAATTGATTATAATATATGAAAGATGCATCCCAAGGTTTCTTTACTAATCAAATTTGAGATCCAATTTTTACTAAAAGTAGTTTTTATTTTTTCCATTAATTACTCACCTTGGATGTCCAACAACATCCTAATAGCCAAACCTAATATCTACATTCATATCTACAATAAATTTATATATTTAAATAGATATTGTATAAAATAGACTTTCCTCTACCCAATATTGATATGTGTTTATATTTTATCATTGGTTATGGTATGTGTTCTTTCATGGATAGATTTTTTGGATATAATAAAATTAAGATCAACCCTAAAGATTATTAAAAATTAGTTTTCACCACTTGATGGGGTATTTTTCTAAGAAGTCTTGTCATTTTGACTTAATCATTGGTAGTGACACTTACCATATAGGTATGACTCTTATATTTAATGATTAAAAACATGACATAGTTTGGGATTACATTGATGATATTTGGGAAAATGAAATAAACTTAAATATCATACTAAATGCCTACAAAATATAGTTGAATGATTGCTTAGATATAATAAATATATAAATCCCAAGAAGTGTGTCTTTGGTATCACATCAGGGAAAATTTTGGGTTTTGTTATCTCTCAGTGAGGAATTGAATTTAATCTCATAAAATTAAAATACATTGTATATATGCATTTGCCTACCAACTTAATACAACTAATATGTTTACAAGGTATAATTCAATATAAAAAATAGCTTATAGATTAACTGAAAAACAATACTCAGCCATTTTATATATCATTTCACAAAGAAAAAAAATGAATGGGATAATAAATTTCAAAAGGCCCTTGATGAAATAAAATAACATCTAGTTGATTCACTAGTCATGATGCCAATCATTCTTTATAGGCAAATATTAGTATACATATCAATGAGATAGCATGATTTTATAAACTTATTAGCATAATATGATGATGAACACCATGATAACATAATTTACAATATCATCAAAACCTTAGTTGATTATGAAAATAAATATAAATCAATGGAAAAACTATGATTAGCGATTATTTTTTCAACAAATAATTTGAGAACTTACATTCTTAAGATTGAAATACATGTTATTTCAAATATAGATCCTTTGAGATAAATCATGTATAAACCTTAATAATATGGGTACATATCCAAGTGGGTCATGTTACTTATGGACTTTGATCTTAAGTCCATGCCTTAAAATTCAATAAAATGGAAAGTTATCACATATTGGCTTGTCTTAGTTCCATCAATTGATTATACTCCCATGAGTTATGCTTTTCAATATGATTTTGTTTTGTATATTGATTATAACAATGATTGGATCATGTATTTTGATAGATTCAAATGTGATTTTGGGGCTATAGCCAAAATTATACTAGTCACCTCATAAGATTAGACTATGCCATTATCATATTTCTTGATCTTCCAAAGTATAAATAATATTATAATATGAGGCTTTGATTCTAGGTTTACATTCTACATGATTTTTGAAGATAAAATACATAAAATTTTATAGTTATTTTTAATTTATCATAAACCAATTTATAGGTACCTACCAAACCAAGGAATAAAATTTGTTTCCATATTGAGATTGTCTCTTTATCTTGATTATCCACTTTAATGACATTGAGATTGGAAACAATTCTAGAAAGAATAATCATCTTAATGATACAATGGATAGTTTTGTGACAAGTTTTCCTTCTCTTATTTCCATAGACATTACAAATGATCAAATTTTACTTGTCATTAGTAAACTATAATATTCAATAACTTCATTACCTAAATAAGATGAATTGGAGATATTTTCCATAAATAGTGAAATATATATTATAGAGTGGTATACGAACATTTAAAAATTCTTGACAATCAATAGGGAAAGATTGTGGGTAGAGAAATATATATGAAGGAAGCACAATTGAGATACTATAATGAGGACTTAGAGGAAGAATTTGAATGTATTAATATTTTAAAGGCTTGGGAATCCATTACCACCAACATAGAGAAAATATTGTCTACTAATAAGAGGAAATCAAGGGAGGTTGAGGGAAAAAAGTTGTGGATGGGAATAAAAGCTTTAAATCCATATGGGAAGAACTTGATCTTCACATATCTATCCTAATATGGGTTAACAAAAACTGTCGAATAATCATAGAAGCCATTAATAAAACATATAATTATAATGAACTAGATATGAATATTCAAGAGATTATTTACCATGCAAAGTTGATTGAAAAAAGAATCTATACTTTGGAAGAAGAGAATTTTGAGCTTAAAAAAATATTAAAATTTTAGTTGAGCATAGTAAGGATTTTATGACTAACTATATGTACATTATGGGTATCCTTATGTAGATTCTCAAATAAAATTATCAATAAGAATGTACTATGAAGAAAATTTAAAAAGGTAAAGCTATCTCCAAGAGTAGGGAACAAGAGATAAACACTATGGAGCAGACCCTAAAAGAGATGATGATAATTTAGAAGGCTACCCTTCATGGGTATGATTATTAGTCCTAGTCAATTGGTGATCTATTTTAGTTGTGGGATATATATATATATATATATATATATATATATATATATATATATATATATTGTAGTTATTGTGAGTTGGATGTGAGTCAACCTTATGCTACCATTTTTTTTGTTTTGAAATATGTTATTGTTCTTGTTGGTTCTTCAAGCCTGGATTGTGGCTTTTGTACACAAGGATATAGTCCCTTTCCAAAATCTCCACTTTTATCCTTAATATATATATAAAAAAAAAAAAATTAAAAATCCTAGTTTATGAAATATTTCCTAAAAATTTTACCAAAATAAAAAATAAATTTTCAAAGAGATGTCACATTATATGTTATCATTGTTGACACATTTTTTAAGAGGTCCTTACAAGATCAATTACTTATATGCCTTGGGATTGAAGATGATAAAATTTACATACAATAAGTACATGATAAAAAGTGTGGTGGTCATTTTAATGGAAAAAAAATGTCATACAAACTAATACAAATGGTATAATATTGGCATTCCATGGAACAAAAATGTCAAAAATATGCAAAACTTTTATGAACAAAGTTAATGAAATTATAATATAACACATGCACCATCACAAGAATTACAAATATTGTATCACTTCCTTTTTTAGGTTTCTATTTAGTCATAAAATTAACTGTTACATCATTAAAAAGACATAAATTCATCATTGTAGCTATTGAATATTTTACCAAATTAGTTTAGGACATTACTTTATCTTTCACCACTATTGAATATATATATGTGCCATAATGAATACATATATATATATATATATGTATATGTATATATATATATGTATATATATATATGTATACATATATATATATATATATATATACATATATATATATATATATGTATATATATATGTATATATATGTATATATATGTATATATATATATATATATATATATGTATATATATATATATATATATATATGTATATATATATATATATGTATATATATATATATGTATATATATGTATATATATATATATGTATATATATGTATATATATATATATATATGTATATATATACATATATATATATATATATACATATATATACATATATATACATATATATATATATATATATACATATATATATATATATATACATATATATATATATATATACATATATATATATATATATATACATATATATATATATATACATATATATATATATATATATATATATATATATATATATATATATATATATGTATGTATTCATTATGGCACATATCATATCCAAATTTATCATTATTTCCAAGATTATCATTGATAATGGTTTATCATTTTAAAATAAAATTGTTAAAAAATTTGTAAAAAATATACAAATTGAAATAAATTTTCTACACCTTATTATAATTTTGGTTCATCTTCCTGGTATTATTTTATAATTTTGGGAATAATAATTATTCATTAATATAGCAAAAACTTTTGATAATGTAATCACCTTTGACTCTGCTACTAAATCTAGGACTTGCATGGTACACACTCAATTTTTTATAAATGCAAGGATGGATCAAGAATTGCCCCCTTTTGTTATTCTAAATTCCTCAAAATTGATTAATAAAATTGAATATTAATAATCTTGATTGAAATGTGAAGGATGAAGGAAACTAAGACATATAACTACAAATTTCACCTCCATTGTTAAAAAGGGTAATGCTTTTATCTTAAAAAAGGATCAACATACTTTGTTGATGAAACCAAATACCATAACAAAAGATATTTCATTAATTTCTCATCCTATTTCTTAGGAAAAATATCTTCCTAAGGATATTTCTTTAAATTCTCTCATTATCCTGGGCCTAGATAACACTACAGTATCTCCTAAGATTTTAGATGCTTCTACATCAGGTAATAAGCTAGCCTCAAAAGAGGTTATCATAAGGGATAATGTCAATTATTTAGAGATTAATGAGGTGATAGAGGAAAATTAAAAATAAGTTCTAAAATGGAGAGAAAACATAATTATTTCAAGCAAAAGACAAGAAAAAATACAAAGTCACTTTGGTTTCAATGAGCTAGATAAGGTGATTTCATTTATCTAAAATACTAAAAATCCTTCAATAGATTATGCCTCTCCAGTGGATAAAAATATTCTCCAATGTTTGGAAAATATGGTGGAAGGAGAAATGGGATGTGTATCCTCGATGAGTCTTTCTCCATTAAAAGGAACTTTTTTTGACATAGCTCAAGACCTCACAGTGTTGGATGATGACAAGGAGAAAAAAGATTTATCTAATAGGATATGTTCTACTTGTACCTCACCAAGTTTTAAGATAGATTAAACTAAATAGGAGAAGGAATTTAATTTAGATGGGTATAAGAGGCATGAAAATATAGGTTTAATAAATAAAAAAGGATGATTTTTTTTGGCTAAAAATATAAAGAATAAAATAGAGAATGAGACAACGCATCAATATCAAACAATTATAAAACTCAAACCAAGCAGAGAATCCATTAGGTAGTAGAATAAATAAGAATAATGAAGGTTATATCATGGAATATTAGGGGTCTAAATCATTCAAACAAACACAGAGTATTTAGGGATATGAGGATTACTAATCAACTATAAATTCTTGCTATCCAAAAAATAAAAATGGATAGTAGTATATTAAAGACAATAAAAATTTAGCTTTGGAAGAAAGCAATGTTTGATAGTGTAGGATCCAAGGGAACATCTAGAGGAGTTGTTACCTTTTGGGATGATAAGAGGGTAAATGGTGAAATACTTGTTGAAAATAGACACCATACAATAGTTTTGTTTACTGATCTTTCATAAGATATTTATTGGATTATTTAAAATATTTATGATCTTAATAGGATTGTTGGTCAAAAATATTATGGTTATATCTGGTGTCTTTTATATTACACATGTGAAGATTTAAAATCGATTCTTATGGGTGATTTCAAAACCCTCATTAGTTTAGAAGAAAAAAGAGGGTGTAAAATACTTATATGACATTATGGAGGATCTGGTTGAGTTCATTATTGTTAATGGACTATTTGATATCAAAATTAGAAGATCTCCTTTCACCTAGTCAAATAAAAATATTGGTAATAATCTTATTCAAATAATATTGGATTGGGATCTTGTCTCCCCTGATTGGTTTAACATTTAAGAATTTTGCTTATCATCACTCCTTAGGATTGGATAGGATCACTATCCATTGGTGTTAAACATTCTAAAAAGTTTTAAAAATTAGAAAACACCTTTAAAATTTGAGCACATGTGGTTTGCTCACCCATAACTACTAATAAGAATAAAGGAGTGGTGGAAAGTGGAAGCTTGAGGAATAGTTATGTTCAAGTTTGCACAAAAATTAAAAAATTTCAAGAACAAAATTCATGTTTGGAATCATGAGGTTTTTGGTAATATCTTCTACCAAAAAGAGCATATGAAATCAAATTTTCTTATTATTTAATATTTTATTACTGCCTAAGGCCTTATCAAACATTTCCTTCATCAATATAAATAGGTAGAGATAGATTTTCATTTCATTCTGGATCAAAAGGAATCTTTCTAGAGACAAAAATTAAGGATATTTGGTTAAAGGTGGGAGATTATAACACAAATTTTTTAATTTAACTACAATCAAGAAAAGAATTTATAATATAATTAATAAAATATTTGATGAGTATGTCTCCCTTCATACTGATCTGATAGTTATTAAATAGAAAGTAGTGAGTTTCTTCAAAGATATTTTTTTCTCCCAACTCAATGCCTAATAAAGAATTGACTGCGTAGTTTATTCATCATGTCCCTACTCTTATTACTAACAATTATAATGACAACATGTTGAGGTATGTAACATAAGAGGAATAGAGGTAGTGGTTTTCCTAATGAACAAAGACAAAGCATCAGGCTCAGATGGCTTTTCTCCAAAATTATTGGGATATTATTTAGCAAGATTTATGGGTGGTAGTGGATGATTTTTTATCCTTTGACAAAATTCTTAGATATTTTAATAATACTTTCACATATATCATTCCTAAGAAGATAAGGACCTCTATATTATAATATTTTAGGCCTATTATCATGTGTAATTCAATCTAAAATCTTTAGATTTTTTTTAGCATTGAGGATTCATTTTCTTTTAAATAAAATCATTTCTCTAAATCAAGGAAGATATGTCCCAGGAAAAAAAATCTAGGGTGGTATTATGGTAGTACATGAGACAACACACTCCATGGATGAAAGTAAACAAGCATGTATGATTTTTACAATTGATATGGCTATATATTATGATAGATTTGACTGGGGGTTTCTTGAACATAGTTCTAAAGAATGTTTTTTATAAGTATATTAGAAGGTTGATTTATAGTATCATTTAAATGGATATGTTTTATATTATTATTAATGGCTTGTTATATGGGTTTTCTTGGAGTGAGAATGTAATTATAAAATGTGACCATTTTTATCCATTCTTGTTCATTATAATGGTAGATTTTATAAGAAATAACCTTTTGAATGTGCTTTCACAAGTAGTTTGAAGGGTTTTAAACTGGCCTCAAGGGCTCAACCTTATCTTCACCAATAATTTTTTGATGATATGATCATTCTTGCATTGGATTTGGTAAGGGAGGCCAAGCAAATAAATTTTATTCTAGATATTTATAAATTTGTCTAAAAGCAGTTGATAAACTACTCTAAAAGTGGATTATTTTTTATCAACTCACTGGCTCTCCATCAAAGAAATATTTCACAAATTCTAAATTATCAGATCAAGGAACTTCCCTTAGTTTATTTAGGCATGCCACTATTTAAATGGAAAATGAAATCTAAATTTTTGTACCCTCTAATTCAAAGGTTTTACAGTAAGATTTTTGGCTGGAAAGGGGCTCTACTTTTTTAGATAGGTAAAGTGTTATTCATTAAAAGTGTTTTATAAAGTCTCCCCATCTACATTATGTCCCTCTTCAAAATTCCCTAGGTTATCCAAGAAAAAATTGAAAAAATCCAAAAAAGGTTATTATGGATAGGAATGGAAGATAATCACAAATTCCCTCTGGTGGCTTGGGATAAGGCATGCCTACAGAAATCCTTTAGAGGGATGGGTATTATAAATATTTCCTATCTAAGTAAGGATTTAGGCATAAAGTATTTTTAGAGATTACTCAAGGAATAAAGTCCTTGGATGATCATTTTCTATCCCAAATATCTTGGTTATAAATATACTTTATCCTTCCTTACTAAACCTACCTTTATTAAAGGATCTACAACTTGGAATTTCTTTTCCAAGAATAAGGATAGTTTACTAAAAGGATGCAAGTGGAATTTGGGTAATTGTCATAATATTATATTTTGGAAGGGTCCTTGTATTCTTAAAAATTCATTACAAAATATTGAACCGTGGCATCATGTTTCTCATTCTATCTCTCATGTTTTGGGTGAAATGGTGGTAGATTATATATAGGTTTGCAATGGTAGTAAAAGATGGAAACATTTGACCCTTGATAATGTCAATATTGTTTCAGCCAATATTTCTTTAGTTCTTAATTTCATTCTCAAGGGTAACTATACTACAAATCTATAGTGGGAGGATAAACTATTTTGGATTATTTTAATGGATTGAAACTAGCATGTTAATTTTAGATATTTGAAGCTTAAAATTTTGATAGAGAAGGGAAATCCTTTGGGTTAGGTATGGAAAAAAATATTATTCCAAAAATAAACATCTTCATATGATTGAGTGTCCAAAATATTTTTTTTATATTTCATAATCTAAGTAAAAGAGGTATTACTATGGTAAATAGATGTATACTATGTGATAATGCTTGAGAATCTGTTAATAACATCTTCCTTGATTATGTGTACTCTTTACACATTTTGGGATCTCTGATACAAATATTTAGTGTTTCTTGGGTTATTAATCCATCCATTATGGAGGATTGACAACCTTGGTATTGTCCCTTTGTTAACCAAGAACTCAAAGATATTTGGAATATGGATTTCCCTCATATTATATAGGGAATTTGGAAGAAAAACAAAAATTGAATATTTAGGGACAAGAAAAGATCCTGTTTAGAGTATCTAATAAAATATTTTCCTTCTTATCTAAAAATTTCAAAAATATAAAATGGGGAAAAAGGGTGACTTTCTTTTCATTTAAGGAAACCATTGCTAACAAAATTTAGCTCAACCTTGACAACATACCTTTGTTGGATCCTAAGATATCCTTGAGAAGTTTTGTGAGATGGTTAGATCCTCAACCTGGTTGGGTGAAACTAAATGTTGATGGGTCTTCTAAAGGGAACCTTGGACTTTTAGGAGGTGGAGGAGATATTGGAGATAATTAGGGAAAGATTATTTAAACTTATAAAGGAAGCATGGAATTCTAAATAAATCATTTTTTGAAAGCATTAGCAGCCTTGTGGGGGGTCCAAGTGGATCTTGAGTTGGGTTTCTAATATATTTGTATTGAGGGGGACTCTCTCAATATCATTAAATATATCAATAAGAAAAATGTGGTTTCCTAATCTATATTACATATAATAAATGAAATTATTTAGTTAAGAAAAGGATTTGAGAAGGTTATATTTTAACATACCATGCCAAGGAGTTCAAAGTTTAGAATAAGATGGAGGTTGGACCCTCATGTCAATGATATTATTAACAAGGATAAATGTAACATTAGAAATCTAGTCATGAAGGGGCTTGATCTATGATTAGGATTGACATGTTATGCCATGATTTAAAAAGGGTGTTTACATTTTTTAGAGTAATAATAAAGTATTTAATAAAAAAAAACATACTCTTTATCATCATTACTCAGTCAACCAACGCTACAATTATTTAAAGGCTATTGGTATTTGTGAGTTCAATTACTTTGGTAGCCCTTCAATCATAATTTTGGGAAAGTCTTCAAATAGGTTGTCTGAACTATGTGGAACCATGAATGTAGATCATATCAGGAAGAATCTAGAGGTTGGAAAATTCTACATACAGGGGGTATTACCAACTTTATTAATTATATCTATGAATATGGTACATATCTCTCGCACCAATTTACAAATAATTGGATAGAATTCATGGTTAATATCTATAACATTTCTATTGAAATCACTAAGGAGATAATTTCAAGGGTTACTAGGATGAAAATTAAATAAAATAAATATTTCGGATTGACTACAAACATTGATTAGGAAAATGACAAGTTTTAGGTGGGTGATGAAAAGCTCATAGTTTTCCAAGTAGGATTTAAAAGAGAGGATTTCCCAATTCAATTTGAAAAAGTGGTTGAAAAAATAATAAGGTATGTTACCATTAATGGATGTTATAAATAAGTGCATTAATATCATCTCCCTTTCTTGAATTATCTCTATCATAAGATCCTTATTAACCTTCCTTCTAATATTTTACATTCCTTTGAAAATTTTGTCAAAGAGGTCCAAATGGGAAAAAAAAATATCTACTACATCATGCAGTTATTTTACTTATATAAAAGTTTTTCCAAGCTAAAAACCCTATTCCTCATTATTCCATTGATAAAAATAATCATTTTAATGTGAATATCTCTACCATTGGGCCTCCCAAATTGATTCTAAGAAGTAGTTTTAAACCTAAACCTAAGAAGGTTGAGGATCACAGGAGGGTTGATAATAAGGAAGAGGGATCATTCAGTGAAAATATATTTTAAGAGACATATTCAATTATTGACCTTGAGAAGAGTGACAAGAATACTATCAAGGGAAATGATACTCCAATCAAGACTCATTCACTTGAAATCAGGTAAGGTGCAAAATAAGATGCAACAAGCAACAAAGGAACTGGTGATAATTTGGTGTAAAAATAGGGGATCCTCATTCTAATGTTCAAGCCAACTTTGATTTGAACTCAATGAAGGATATAATTAAAAATAAAAATAGAAGGGAAATACTAGAGGATGAGGTAAACCTAGATAAATGTTTCCTTCATTGGTTTATGAAGGATCATACATAGACGAAACAAGAGATTAATAATTTTGACAAAAATGATGTGCTTTATTGCAAAAGGGAAAAGGAAGTGGAAATGGCTACTCAAATTGAGATTCTTACTGATAGAATTAATATTTTGGAGAAGGAAAATAGTGATTTTAAGTACAATCTTAATCTTCTTGTTAGCTTCAGCAAGGTAATGGTAATTAATTCAATGCAAAGTAAGGAAGGGTTGTCTATATTTTTTAATAATGTAAAACAAAGTGAGGATGAAACTAGGCACAAGATGAAGCTTAAAGGATTCATTACTATGAATGAAAAGGATAAAATGGTAGGAATATTGGATAATAATTTCCAAATTATGACATAGGAGTGGTCCATGGATTACGAGGAATGGAAGAAAACCCATAACTAATTTTCTTTGCTTTGTAATGTAAGTTGTGTATCAACTATTTTTCTAATGTGTCTTTTCTAATTTTTTGTAATGGATTTATGTTATTTACTATGTTTGTTAATATTTTTCTCTATGTTACTAGCCATAGAGGTGTTTCTTTTGTATGGGTAGGGTCCCTCTAAAACCCACTTTTATCTTCAATAAAAACACTTACAATAATCATCAATGATGAGAAATAAAAACAAAAATGATTATATAAATTGTATATTCTAAATGAAACATAAATACATGCTTTTGAACATCTTATATTTTACCAAAACTAATTAATGAAATCTTATAACCAAAAAATAACAACCTAAAAATTTCACATTGGTGATCTAATACTAAAATAAAACAAAAATAATGCAAACATCGATAATGATCATCAATAAAAATTTAAACAAAACTATTTGGACTTTTTTTTAATCCTATAATAACTTGGCACGTGTGCCTATTATCTCTCTACATGGGAATGAAAAACATTAAATAATCCAAGTAATAGCATGCACCTATGATGATTCTACACCTAAGTATTGAGTATTCCTTTATAGTACCCTAGACCTTAATTTCATTGAGCTACTTGTGTGACTTCACTACAAAAATACAAAAATATTCATAAAATGTAAAATTAAAAATATTTATTTTCCTTTATCATATTTATTTTTATATATTAGATGATTTATATATTCATTTTTTCCATAGGTGCTTCTCATGGTATACTTTAAATCAGTAAAATGCATGATATATAAGTTATCAACACATTTATACCTCATATAATAGGGCACATTAAATACAATTATTTTTTACATGGTGACATGTTTTTGGCCTTGCCATTTTCTATATAGTTCCACTTTACATAGATTTCATATATATTGTTGTTAATTACAAAGAGTACACATATCTTATGTGATTATATGGATATCATATATGATATTAATGCATATTACTTGATCCATGGATTATACCACATGTATTGACTGATACATGACTATGATTTCATAGGATACTATTATGTTTTACATATTTTTTACTAATGTGATCTAAAAAATGTAAAACTAACATACATTTAGATTGTATAAAATAAAATAATAATACCCTAGTCTAAATTTAAAAATTGATAAATAGATATTGAACTTATAATATTTGAAATTGACAAATCAAGGAGAGTTGATGTACTTAGAATATTTTTATAATTTTTCACTGATAAAATTCACTAGTAATTCTTAAAATTATCTATATATGTTTTTTCACTCCTTAAATCATAAAAATATATCTCAAACCCCACCTAGATGTTGTCGATAATAGAATTACCCTTGTGAAAACTAATACTATCCTTATTTTCATAGAATTTTCCATGTATGATGTGTGGGTTTGTGACTCCTTATATCCTTGTGCTGAGATATATAGATACACCATGTCCATGTGCTCATATTTTTTCATGTACACTACATTTTATTTTACTTATCCTTTCATCCAAACCCTAATTATAATTTTGACTATAATATGACCCTTGAATAATGGGTTAGTACATTAGGTTAAAAAAAATAAATCATTCCCTACTAAGTGATTGAGTATTTCCTACAATATAATACTCTAAAAAGGGATCAAACCATATGTAACACTCCCTCATATATGTGTGTGAGCATGACATAGTGATCAAGTAGAATGTAATGCAATGTTTAGATTGTGACACTTAACACCATGAAAATTTGAGTTTCATTTGTATTTTGATTTGGCTCTAGGGATTCTCCTTTGATATTTTTTCATATATGTATACTTTGTTGATATCGACTCAAGAGAGTGATAATGGATTTATTAATATTGTTATAAAGTTACAAGAAGTTTCTAGGTGAGTATAACCTTGGGATTGATTTATATTTATATTTTAATCCTTGGTATTTCCTACTATGACTAACACATGAAACATGTTTAGTTTGACCTAATGGGAAATCCTTACTTTAAAATATATCCATTATATTTCCTAGTCATTATCGGTAGAGGAAAACACTTGCAATAATCATAAATGTCTATATGTTACTGATATTATCTTAGAAGTAAAAGTCAATGATATAAAATATAGAGAATGTATATATAATATTTTTCAATGTTATTTTACATATTATGTTGATTCTAAATATATGTTTCTATAAAATAGGCTTCATCAAGATAATAAGTGGGAAGATATATAGAGGGAATGTGTGCACAAGATTTAAATGTGTACACAATGTATAATTATGTAAAAGTGTTCCAAAGCTAATGTTTAAAAGGTTTATAATACTAAATTTGTGTGTGTACACATCCAAATATTATTAGTATGATATAGTATTATTTAATAAAACCTATCCTATATAGGACACATTTGCTTGCATGAGACATGTATTGCCTTATTACTAGAGGTAATACATTTCATACTTCTCTCCTAGAGATTATCATACATATCTTATAGATTGGGAGTAGATATTGGGATATCCTTTTTAATCATATCACATTTATAATGTTATTAATATCTTTCCACTTGAGGATAAATAAAACATTACTATGTTGAGATATATATTTGAAGTATTAGCTATATTTCAACACTATAAGAATGTACTAGTTAGTCTAGGAGATAATTTGGCAATGTCACAAAATCAATTGAAGGAGAAATGGATAAACACCCTGGAAAGAGGTTGTTTGAATTGGGAAAATGGGTATTTTTGATTTTACATCCATATAATAAAATTTAATTTAAGTATAAAAAGGAATAAAAAACTTTATCCTAATTACTATGACCCTTATCATATTTTACAAAAAATTAATAGTGTCACATACAAGATGGAGCTGCCTCATTCTACACACATACATCTAGTATTTCATGTCTCCTAATTAAATAATAAAATTAGATAAGTATCCTCCTATACTAAGTTACCATATTTGGATAAGGAAGGTAGATCATTCTATAACCTGAGGAAATCCTTCAAATAGGCACTAAATCACTAAAAACAAGGGAGATTAAGGAGTATTTGATCATGAAACATAGGAGGCTAAAGAATTAATATTTCAACATCTATATCTATTCAAATTTGAGGGAAACATTTGTTTGAAGGGTAGGGATATGTTTTACCCTTAACCTATAACATGTTTATGGATATGTATGGTTAATAATTGGCCTACATAACCATTTATGTTATCTCATAACATTTATATATGTTCCCATATTGTTAGTAGAATCAACCTATGGAGTAACCATAGCCTAAGTAGGGTATATATTAGAGGTAACGGTTAGTACTTAAGAATCATATTAAGAATTCTTATCTTATTGAATGGTTGTTGAGCTTATCCCCTTGACATGGCTTAGTCTTATTTGTCAATTATTTTTCTCTTTTTTGAATTAATATTGTGTATTTGATCATTTTTTGTCATTATTGAGCTATATTTATTTTAATCTACTCATGATGTTAACATTTATATCCATATTTGTGAATTGTCTTGATCTATCTAAGTAATTTGAATACAATATTCCTTAATTTATCAAACTCTTTGTTAAACCTTGAAAGATGAGGTTATGGATGGGGGTTGATATCCATACATGATCATAAATGGAGACATTTTGAAATATGTATGGAAATAAGTGTTATACCACCATTATATTAGTGATAGCTAATGAACCCATATTTCTTTTTTAACCAATGAAAGATAATAGATATAACCTTTTAGGTATTTGTTGACCATCTATGTTTTCCCATCAGATTGAGGATGATAACACAAAATAGTATCCAACTAAGTAATTTTTCCACACCATAAGGCATAGGACCAAGTTTTTTTTTTTTTTGGGGGGGGGGAGAATTGAGTTTGGCTATGCAGAGTGAATGTGTATATATGTATTTAGAAAAAAACAATCAAAAAACACTTAATGGATTAGAATTATTACTTGTATGAAATGAAACTCTTTTAATAATAAATAATAGGTAAAATGGGATAATGTTCTACATATCATGTGTTACAAAATATATACATGAAGAATGTTATATGTGTTACGACTATGTATGGCATTGGCCTCTTAGCTAAATATATATGTTAAATTTTTAACATGTATGATTATAAGGGAAGTCAAATAATTTTTTTTTAAAGTAAATCGAAGGTGGAGTTTACATGTCTCACCCTCATTACATGCCAACTATGGATATTATAACTAGGTGATGACCGGATATTCAGTTGTATGATTCTAGGTTATTCATTAGCAATCTTGATCCCAAGAATCTTAGTTGACAACTATAAATAATCAATCTTTGGATTCTTAATTAGCCTAGGGCCACTAGTCAAGGCATGTATTTGGGGTAGATCAACATGTGGTTATGATAAAGTGGGGCTCAATAAAGTATGCTAGTCTATGATTAGTTATTATTAAGGCATGTAAGACTGTGAGTTAAGGAGTGGGTGGTAATATGCACCTAATATGATCTAAGGTGATCATTACATATAAGTTTACAAGAAAGTGTGGGATTTGTGCATGAAATTATAGGAAATCTTCATGCAAAGGAGTGCATAATATTCTGTGAAAGTTGTAACATATATGAAGGATAACCAAAATTAGTGTGTTAAACTACACAAAGGATATTCATGAATCACTCACACTTTTTGAAAGAGTAATGGTCGGTATATGTGTTTATGAATTTGATTTTTGGGTCCTTCTCTATGGTGTGTAAGTGTTCAAGGTCCAAATCATAATAATGTTATGGCATTATTGTCTCAAGAAGTGGTGAAGTATATGGCTTGATAACTTACACATTGAATATTGGGTGCATGCCAAAGTACATAGGTAGATCAATAATGAAGATTTTCTCACTAGTTATGCATAGAATGGTGTAAGTACCATGGTGAAAAAAATGATATTCTATTATGGACTTTTGAATCATTTTTTATGAAGGTGTTGAAAAAAATTATTAGCAACTCAGAATGCATGAGGTTTTTGATGTATATCATGACACTTCATGTAATTTTATTTTATGTGAGATATAATATATGGATGAGGTTATGGATGGGGTTTCATATCCATAAATTATCATAAATGGATACATTTTTAAATATGTATGGAAATAAGTGTTGTACCACCATTATGTTAGTGGTAGCTAGTGAACCCATCTTTATTTTTAAACCAATGCAAGATAATAGATATAACATTTTAGGTATTTGTTGATCATATATGTTTTCCCATTAGATTGAGGATTATAACTCAAAATAATATCCAAATAATTAATTGGCCCACACCATAGGTCCTAGGACCAAGTGTGGGGGGGGGGAATTGAGTTTGGTTGTGTAGAGTGAATGTGTATAAATGTATTTAAACAAAATAATCAAAACACACTCAATGGATCAAAAGTCTTACTTGTATGAAATGAAACTTATTTAAATAAAAAATAATAGGTAAAATGGGATAATTTGATACATATCATGTGTTACAAACTATATACATGAATCATGTTATATGTGTTACGACTATGTATGGCATTGACCTCTTAGCTAAATGTATATGCTAAATATTTAACATATATGATTATAAGGGAAGTCAAATAAATTTTTTTAAAGTAAATAAAAGGTGGAGTTTACATATATCACACTCCTTACATGACAACTATGGATCTTCTAACTAGGTGATGAGCCAATATTCAGTTGCATGATTATAGGTTATTCATTAGCAATCTTGATCCCAAGAATCTTAGTTGACAATTAATAATAATCAATCTTTGGATTCTTAATTAGCATAGGGCCAATAGTCAAGGCATGTAATTGGGGTAAATTATCATGTGGTTATGATAAAGTGGGGCTCAATAAAGTATGCTAGGATATGATTAGTTACTATTAAGGTGTTTAGGACTGTGAGTTGAGGAGTGGATGGTAATATGCACCTAGTATGATCTAAAGTGATCATTACATACAAGGTTAAAATCAAGCATGGGACTTGTGCATAGAATTATAGGAATTTTTCATGTAAATGAGTCCATAGGATTGTGTGAAAATTGTAAGATATGTGAAGGATAACCAAAATTAGTGTGTTAAACTACACAAAGGATATTAATGAATCACTCACACTTTTTGAAAGAGTAATGGTGGGTAGATGTGTTTATTAATTTTATTATTAGGTACTTATATATGGCGTTCAAGTGCTCATGGTCCAAATCATAATAATTTTATGTCATTATTGTCTCAAAAATTGGTGAAGTATAGGGCTTGATAACTTACACATTGAATACTAGGTGCATGCCAAAGTACATAGGTAGATCAATAATGAAGGTTTTATCACTAGTTATGAATAGAATGGTGTAATTACCATAGTGAAAAAACTTGATCTTATAGTATGGACCTTTGAATCATTATTTATGAAGGTGTTGAAAAAATTTATCAACAAACCAGAATGCATGAGGTTTTTGATGTAAATCATGGCACTCCATGTAATTTTATTTTATGTGAGAGATAATATATTAAACATATTGATAAAAAATGATATGTGGTACAAAATATTCTTAGTTTTGTCTACTTCATGTTCCCCTATATCTGACTCAGTGTCAGCTAGTGCATGGTAGTATATGTCTATAGGTGCTAACAGTTAAAACCTAACACATGTCTAGAATGGAATATGACATGTATACCTATGAAGGATCCGATATCAATGATGTACACCATAGATCCCAAGACCAAGTGTGAAAGTATAAAATCAAGTTTTGTTGTGTATAGTGAATGCATAGAGATATATTCAAATAAAATAATCAAAACACATTTAATCGAGTGGAAGTCTTAGTTTCATTAAATAAAACTTATATTAAATATTAAATAGTATGGAAAATGTCATAATGTGATATAAATCTTGTGTTACATAAGAGATATGCAAATCATGCTATCTATGTTATGACCATGTATGGAATTTACCACTTGGTTATATGCATATGTTACATATTTAACATACATTAATATATGCGTAGTCATAACAACTGATATAAAGTACAATTAAGGTAGAGTTTGTTGGGTGAATATTTTGTCACCAGCTAACTGATGAGAAAAATAAGTATCTTCAACCACAACATAGGGAGATAGGTTGGCCAAAGTTGTAGGTTTACCACATCCAAAGGGGACAAATCTCTCCTCTCATCAAGGGGAGGTTCCCTATAAATATGTAGGATCTATATACTATATATATAAGTAGAAAATAACACTCAGGGGTAGAATAACACCAAAGCCCCTTCTCTTCTTTCAGAAGTGATCTTGCAAGGAATAATAGTTCTTTCAAGTAGTGACAAGTAACTGGTAATAAGGAGTGTAGTAACCAGTAGACTGAGATGTAGCACAAAGTCTCCACCTAAACCGACCAAGAGTGAAATATGAAGGACAATGAGGGCACAAAGTCATCCCAAGGTCCTTTACATAGGAACAAAAAACAAACACACACTGAAGACAACTATGATAAGACAAAGTCTAAAAGTAACTGGCTTTAGGACATCTTCCTTATCATTTCCACTAGCTCTACTTGTTAAATTGAATAAATAAGAATATAATTAGGAAACATACATAAGAACAATCTCCTAGAATGATACAAGCTATAACAACACAAAGTCTAAAAGTAACTTGCTTTTTGATTCAAATAAAGAAATATGATGAACAATCTGAGCTCAAAGTCTCAGTAATGCCTTTCAATTTAGGCAAAGTTTTGCTTCTAATAATGGGAAGGTCTCTATTAAAATGACATAAGAGAATATAATATATAGTATCCAAGAAATGCTTGGTGCTTTGTTCCATGGAACAACCCATGCCACACTCAATGCATTGAATGCATTTTTTAGTTTTGTCAAAGAGGGCCATGCTGGAACATGGTAGCCACCTTAATTGTGGCATGTTGATTCATCTCGAATGTCTTCTCTTGGGCCTGGGTCATCTAGTCTATCACTTGATGTCTACATAGCTATCCACCTCACATTTACCCCAAAAGAGACAAATAAATCACACCTTCAATATTTACAAGCTCAAATATCTACCTAGTGGACTGTTCTACCTACTAAAATTACTATAACATAGATATTTTTGGTATTTCCTCTTTCTTGCTACAATTTTAGCCCTCAAGCTATCTTTCCCACTTTTTGGTTCTTTTGGTTCTTCCTCTCAGTGGTTCTTCCTTTTGCCCTGAAGGTCTTTGAATGCCTTTGAAAGAATTCAAGTCTATGTTTAAGCCTATAAAGATCAATAGATATTTCATTTCTATAAATTTGACATCTTCGTGTCTATCATCATTTGAAATCCAATGGCTAGTTGGTTTCCCTAAATTTGATAGTTATGGGCCCATCATCTTCTTCAGCAATTCCTTCATGTCTTTCCCACTTGCTTTGGCTACTTTTTGTTGATCTTAACAAGTGACACGTCGCATGTTCCATCGTGAAATAGGTGAGGACACTTGGTAGCATTCACTTAACTTATAGAAGCTTTAGATGCCTTTTGAGAGTCCCATGGAATATGACACGTAGTGGCTTCCACTGATCTTTAAAAATAATATAGAAAAATTTGGGACTCATTTGGATTCACACAGCCAATGACACTTGGCATGCTCTGCTTTAGCAACTCACTTGGGACCCATCACAGTCCTTAATAACAAAACAAAAGGAAGAAACTATAGATGTTGAAACTTGGTGGCTTCCACCAAGATTTACAAGGGACACGTGACACATTCCACTACATTTATAAAAACATATTAAAACCTTCCACAATTGCCACTTGGCATCCTCCATGGAACTCTGAGAAAAGTTTATTAAAAGAAGCTTTGAAACTCAGATGCTGACACTTGTCACACTCCATTGAGTTATAACAGGACACAAGGAAGAAATTGTGGATGTGACACTTATCAACTTCTACCAAGCTTTATAAGGGACACATGGTATGTTCCACTACTTTTAGAGACAAATTATAATGTGTCCTAGTAGACGACACTTGGTAGCTTCTGCTCTCAGGCTTTTTCCTTTGGGGCACTCCTCTGAACTATTTGATTGAACCGACTAATTGAACCAATCGCTCATTAAATCTTGACAAAGTGCTTGACTCTTAAAAGCTTGCTGATGATGTTGAACCTTGAACCCGTTGAACCCTTGAACCCTTTTTTGGTTCAAGGTTCAAGGGTTTAATGGTTCAATGGTTCAATCCTTGCTTAGAATCTTTCCGATGAACCCTTTTGGTTGAACCAAGGCATTGAACCAATCCTAAAAATGCCTAAGTGTTGGAAACTTGCCCCTTTTGATTAAACTCACCTGAAGAATCCATTGAACCCATTGGACCAACTAGTCCCTTTACTAAAAAAGCTTGGAAAATGAGGAAATTGAATGCTCATAATAAATTTTGAAAAGGTAAGAGACAATTTTGGTCTTATAGGACCAAAATAGTTCATATGTTGTCCCGAAAATGAGTGACATTTTTTGGGGACAATAGAGTTGACACATCTCACCCTCATTTAATTTCAATAAAAAATATTCAAACTGGGTGGTGACCACTAATTTAGTCATACAATTCTAGGTTATTCACTAACTATTGTGATCCTAAAAATCTAGGATAACTAATATCAACAATCAATCTTGATATTCTTGGTTGGTCTAGGTCCAATAATTAAGGCACACAATTAGGGTAGATTGACACATGGTTAATGAGATTTAGGGATTCATAGAGTAGTCTAGTATATGATATGTTTATAGTAAGGAGTGCATGATTATGAGATGAGGAGTGCACAATGATATGTGTAAGCTAAGATCTAAGGTGATATTTGCATGGAAGTCCATGAGCAATAATGAGACTTGTGTATAGGAGTATGATCAATATTCATGTAG
Organism: Torreya grandis; assembly: GCA_037957365.1. Lineage (NCBI taxonomy): Eukaryota > Viridiplantae > Streptophyta > Pinopsida > Cupressales > Taxaceae > Torreya > Torreya grandis. The sequence continues at coordinate 326,252 of JARHVA010004030.1, read as the reverse complement.
AGGAGTGTGAAGGATTATGTGAAAGGTTCAAGATATGTGTAGAAGAACAAACAATGAGTGTTTTCAACTACATGGGGGATGTTCATACTTAAATAACTAAACATGATAATAAATTAATTACAAAATTATAGGTAAAGTTAATATCATGATCACTTGCTATGATATTTATAATAACATGTATATTTTAAACTATTTCATGAAAAGCATATGTTATTGTATTGTCTACAAATGGTTGAGACAAGGTTAAAAATGAGCATTTTTTGTAAGCCTATCCACTATTACCATGATAATATCTTTATCCTATCACTTAGGCAAACCTATTATGAAATACATGGAAACATCTTCCCAAATTTTTATAGGAATAGATAGGGGTTACAGAAGACATGGGGTCTTAATTATCTCACACTTATTTTTCTAACACATCACGCATTCTACCAAAAAATTCTAGTTATCCCCCTTAATTCCTTCCCAAAATAAGTCTTTCTTGATTCTATGATAGGTGTTTAAAAATATTGAATGCTTGTACTAGAGATGTATGAAGCTATGTAAGGATATTGTGTTTGAAAGAAGAATTCTTACATATGTACAATTTATCTTTATACCACAAGTCATTTCATTTCCAATCAATTTTTTTTGAAACATTAGAATACTTTTAGAGATAATAAAATATAACCTATGTATTTGTGTTATTTTGCCATTATTATTTTCCCTGATTTACCAAATCTATTTTTAATATGGACATTGTGCATAATAATTTCATTGTGCATTCATCCATATTTAATAGTGCATATACAACTACATTTTCATTTCATTTATTATATATTATTTCAAATCCATACCATAACATTTTGGTTACCCATTTTTTAATTTTCTTTATATGATAACCTCTATTAAAAAATATTTTAAATTATCATGATCATTTTTCACCTTAAAATGATTTCCCATAAAATAAGGTCTACATTATTTAACTACATGAATGATAGCCATAATATCCCTCTCATATATAGGATTTATAAAATTCTTACATTTTAGTAGATGACTCTCAAATTTAATGGGTCACCCTTCTTGTATGATTACTTCCCCTATTCCATATCCTAGCACATCACATTTAATAATGAATTTTTTTGAAAAATATGGGGAAGCCAAAAATGGAGGGATTCCTTTAATTTCTTAAATGACTTTGTGTAAACTTAATTCCAATGGAGGGATTCCTTATTCAAAAAATTTATGAATTGTACTACTATACTTTCATAATTTTTCAAAAATTGATTATATTAAGTTGTCAACCCTAATAAATATTAGAGTTTATTGAGGGTTTTTGAAACTTTTCATTCTATCATGTCCTTGATATTATGAGGGTATGATTTGAAACTTTCATGTGACACAATATGACCCAATTAATCTAACTTTTTTACTCCAAAATCACAATTGGAATTATATCATCTTCAACATACCAAGATACAAATTCATAAAAATGGCTTAAAGATAGTGTTCATTAAACTCTGGAATGTAGATGGTAAATTTTTGAGACCAAAAATCCTTACCAAAAACTTTTAATGGACTTAATGAATTTTTAAATTTATCTAATATATCTCCTAAAAATTAATCCTAATTTGATAATACCCTAAACAAATATATAGTTTTATAAAAATACAACACCATGTAATTCATCTAACAAATCATTACTTACCCAAATAGGGAACTTATCTTTGATGGTGTACTTGTTGAGTTATATATAATATAGGCACATCCCCTAAGTATCATAGTTATTATAAATAGTTACTATAGGAGATGAATATGCACTTTGGTTATGCCAAATATTACCTTCCTCACATTTCTTGTACCATATTTTAAAACTAACTCTTCTATACAAATGGGTATCTATATAATCTAATTTTTGGAAGTTTATTCCTTAGTACCAATCAAATGGAATGAACGTGTTCCCCTTGTTTTTGTAGTCTTTGTTTCAATGATCCAAAAATAAAATAGTGTTTATAAATAATTTTCTATAGATTAGGGTATGCAAACATTATTTTTGTTGTACTTATAAGGAAAACATATATACTACTATAAACACCCTAATTTGGTTAAGTAACCACAAGTACTACGTATTTGGTTTATCTTTCACATAAGGGTATTAGTGATGGTTAAGGTCCTTGTTAGAATGGTCATCTTGAGTCTTTTGATCTTTATTATGTCTTATTTCCCCTATTTTTGACACTCCCAATAGTCACATGCCACCTTTGCCTAATCTCAAGGGGGCCTAGCTAGTCATCCCTAATTTATGATTTATTCTAAACCTTAGGAAATTAGTGCCACTTTTGGGATAGTATCTCCATGTGGTAATAGTTTCCACTTTTGGATTTAGTGTCTAATGGGACCTTTCACCTGTGTTTGAGTCTTAACCCCTCCGTGATCCTTCTCTTATGTTTTTTTTAATATTTTTCATGGCTTGTCAACTAGAGAACAAGGTATTGTATTCAAAACAAATATATTCATATATAAAGAGCCTTAAAAGGAATTATACATATATCAATCACTATTTTGGCACTTATTTACATAAAATCAACCAATATTACAACTCAAATACTTTACATACTACTTATATCTGACACCTAGACATTTGCATACTTGATCAAAGAAAGGCCTAGAAAAAATTAATTATATCATACTATGAAAATTTATGGTCCACATTCCTAAGGGATAACTACATGTGATATGATACAACTAACATTTAAATTAATATAGGCAATGTTCAAGACAATAGGGGTTCTACTCTGTGATATTGTAACATCCCACAAACCCATTTTTTCCTTTCCTTTTGCATATGATTATTTCATTGTTTCATGTGTTTAGGTATTCATTAGGGTTTTAGTGAATATTTGGCCAAAATAGTAACACATACAAGTTATCACACAACATAAAATCACCTACAAGACCTATAAAAAATCTTGTAGCTTCCTTGAAAGTTACATAAAATCACTATAGAAAATACATTAGTGATATAATTTGAAAATAGTGCCACATGGATCTACTATCCTAAGAGGGGTGTTAATGTCTGAATCTAGATCTCAAAAAATAGTCAAAAAATGAAATATTCCTCTTAGTTTTCTCAACTATTCCTAGTAACCTGATCCATTAAAAACTCCATATATTTATAGATAAGTTATTTTTCTCCTTGTACTTACTATTTTGGGAAAGCTCCATAGAATCAATAAATTCTAATTTTATCCCATATTAACAATATGCATATCCTTTTAGTCTATCTTAGGATATAACCAGGACATAGTCATCCATAATTTGTGCTTTATTCTAAACCTTAGGAAATTAGTGCCAATTTTGGGATAGTATCTCCATGTGGTAATAGTTTCCACTTTTGGATTCAGTGTCTAATGGGACCTTTCACCTATGTTTGAGTCTAAACCCCTCTGTGATCCTTATCTTATGTTTTTTTATATATTTTTCATGGCTTTCCAACTAGATAATAAGGTATTATATTAAAAACCAAGAGCCTTACAAGGCATTATACATATATTAATTACTATTTTGGCACTTCTTTACATAAAATCAACCAATATTACAACTCAAATACTTTACATACTACTCAGATTTCACACCTATACATTTGCATACTTCATCAAAGAAAGGCCTAGGTGAAATTAATTATAGCATACTATGCAAATTTATGGTACACATTCCTAAGGGATAAACACATGTGATATGATATCCCTAACATTAGGGTTAATATAGGCAATGGTTAGGACAACATGGGTTCTAATCTATGATATTTTAGCATCCCAAAACCAATATTTTTCCTTTCCTTTTTCATATGATTATATCATTATTTCATGTGTGCAAGTATTCATTAGGGTTTTGGAGAATATTTAGCCAAAATAGTAACACATATAAGTTCCCACATGACACAGAATCACCTATAAGACCTATAAAAACTCCTACAACTTCCATGAAAGTTATAGACAATCACTATAAAAAAGACATAAGTGATATAATTGGAAAACAATGCCACATTGCTCTACTATCCTAAGAGGGGCATTAATGTCTAAATCTAGATCTAAAAAAATAGTCAAAATATGAAATATTCCTCTTAGTTTGCTCAACTATTCCTAGTAACTTGATCCATGAAAAAATCTATATATTTATAGATAAGTTCCTTTTCTCCTTGTACTTATTATTTTGGGAAATTTACATAGAATCAATAAATTCCAATTTAACCCCATATTAACAATAGCCATAGCATTTTAGTCTAGCTTAAGATATACATAGTAAAACCTTAAAATGTTAAAACAACTACGAACACATTTGCACACCTTTTTAGAATATTTTGAATCTAATGAGAACTAACCAATTTTGGAGACTTTACACACAATCCTCACAACTAAAATGTCTTACATTCATAATGAAAACACACAAAATTCCTAAAAAAATAATCTATATCATACCTAAGGTTGTGAGCCATTAGAATCCCAAAAGTACATTATCCCCACCCATGGGAATATAAAACATAAGAGAGTCTAACATGTATACTCCCATGGAAATTTTAGTATTATGTAAATTTAAAAAAACATTTGATTGTGCCTCCATCCATAACCATGACCTAAAATTCCCAAGTTGGATAAACAAAATAATTCAAACATTCCACTAACTTTTTGTTCGTGAAGATATGTGTACTCACTAGTTTAATCAATATTGTCACCTTATATTTATTTAGTAAACCCAAAACCTTAGAGTTATTTGGATTAATAATACCTAAAGGTGAATGACCTGAAATATTTGGTTGGTAATCTTCATATTATTCTTCTAGCTTATCCTCACCCTCACATAGTAATTCATCATTCTCTTTGTCATCATTGACCCCCTCAATGTAGAACAATTTCTTTTTAACATATTTATGTGATTTGTTGTATTTTATAACACAATTGAAACATATCCCTTTTTTAATTTTCTTTTCAATTTACTTAGGAATAAATATGGCAGGGTAATAAAATGCTTGTGTTTGAGTAATGTGCTCTCTACCGATAGTGAAATATCATCATTTGACTAGATCTCTTTCCTCCACCCTCTATATGAATACTATGGAATCTAATACTAAACTTGGATTAAACATTCCAATATAAAGTTGGAAGTTATCCTCGATCCCACCTAATATTTGGTCACTTAGGTTATCTTATGTGATGCCATCCATGTGCAAAGATAGGTTTTATAAAGCTTTATAATAATCCTTGATAGTTATTAATTATCTCAATATTTATAACAACCCAAAATAATGTTATATACTTAGGGATATGATATATTAATGTATATGGGTTGGTGAAGATGTAGACATGTATCACACATCCCATTTTTTTTATTTTATGGGTCAAATATATTGGATCAAATGAACAACCTATGGATTTAGTATATTGGGTAATGAGTTGACCTAAATTGGGATAAGGACTTTACCCATCCATTATTAGTAATAGAGGTATTTATAAATGAGATGAATATCATTGTAAAGGATATCAAGTAAGTGTTTAGTATAGTACTTTTTAGAAGGATAGTTGAGTTTTTTGTTTTCTTATTTTTGGGAATAATAGAGTTTTATTACTATTTAATAAATAGGTCTAAGTAGATAAAATCAATAAATAATATGTAATAAGCCACTAATTTATTTAAATAATTTGTATTTTTGCATTTTCTAAAAATAGTAATAAGTGAGAAAATATGGCTGAGCTTATTTTGAGCTATTACAACTGAGATAGGGTATGATACTAGATGAACAAGACTAGGACACTATCATAAACTAAGATTTGGAGTTCATTTCTTAGTTAGATAGGACCATAAAAAAAAGGACACCCTATTTTATAGTGTTATGTTACTGGTCTTGTTGTTGTTGTCCAAACTACTCACATACATATTATTCTTTTGGGTTTTGTTCATAGCATCTATGTGAGCCTTTGTATCATATTTTATATCCTTTTTCTCAATGGAAATCCTTGTAGATATTATTATTCATGTTCTTGTGTCCTTTATGCAATTAAATATAACTTTAGAAAATAGGGAAAAGGGGTTCATGTGTAAAGGATACGTTGGATTCACTTCAAACCCCATGTGTAGGCACGTTGCCTACATACCAATACTATGAAGAGGGATCAAGCTATATGTAGTTTTATAATTGAAGTGTTTGGTGAAATAGTGAGATTAAAATGTAAGTAAATGCAAAATTGGGTGTACTTGGAATGACTAGGGGCTAGTGTAAAGGTTTAAATAATCTTGAAATACTTTTAGATGGTTGTATGTAGAGAATAAGGAAGAGTGCTTGAGTACTCTTGCTTTTATTCTTGATTCTCTCTTATAAATGAGTGAAAACCATTATAAATGGAATTTTAATGGCATTTTAGATGGGATTTAATGATCATGGGTTAAAAGAATTCACATTATTGTGGCATGAATTAGGATAAGTATTCGGTAAAATATGACCATTAGGACTAAAAGTACACTTGGAAAACAATGTTAAAAATTAGACACCCTAGGTTTCATCACTCATTTCCAACTTGGGTGATATTTTCTAAAGGGAATGAGACCTAGGGGGATGGATTTGGGCCTGAGAGAGCTACCTAGATCTGCAAGGGTTAAGTCTAGAAGGCTGTGGATGACTAGGAATTAGTGAAAGAAAAGCCTAAAAGGGTTGTACAATTAAGTAGGAGGACCTATGGATTGGGTGTCATTATTCATACTCAAGTAACCAAATTTTGCATTTTATATGACTAATGTTTCCCATTTAAGTGGAATTTTGGATTTATTTCTTCCTTAATGAGTATTGTATTTTGTTGTCATACCATAAGGATATTATTATATCTCTAAATAAATTTCATATTTTGGAATATTGTCGTACCAATATCTTTTGTGTCATGTTGATCTATGTTATATTATACATAATTCTATTACTATAAGCGTGGATCTTAGCTTTGATTTGGGAAAATGTGTGGATGAAATCTTGATTTTGAGAATTTCTTATATCTTACAAATCATTATGATCTTTTTTATATTTTTTTATTGGAGTTAAAAAATATTCAAGGATGCCACATTAAAAAATTAAGGTTTGATAATCATTTTTGACTAAGTTATTTCTACTTTAATGTTTTCCAAAAAATTGTCATATCAATTGTATTATATGAATTATTCTACATTTGACTCATTTAAGTCATGTAATTAATCAAGTAAGATGCAATAAAACATTTGGGTCCTATGATCACTTTAAAGTGAGTTATTTATATTTTAGTTTTTTTATAATTTTATTCTATTGGCTGAAATTTTATGATTTTTCCTATTTTTTATTAAAATTTTATGATCATCCAAGGAATTGATATTAAAAATATTGGGGTTCTTTGATTAGTTTTCAGTGAATTATTGTGATTTTATGTTTTTTCCTAAATTTTCCCTAAACCTAAATTTTTTGTAAATTTTACAATTTATTTATATTTTTTGAAAGCTTTCAAAAATATAGTGGCAGTTGTTCTCTAAATTTTTGTTTAGGAGGTTTACCTCTATCTAAAACTATTTGGTCAAATTTTAATGAAATGAGATATTCAAAAATTACTACCTATGGGGTTTTATTCACAATTTTGTGTTATAAATATGAGATATTTTGAATACAAGTTTTCTTGAAACCCTAGTTTTTTTTTGATAATGTTGTTACCAAAGTTATCAAGAGAGGATGATATTTATCTTATATAATGGTTGTTCCAATTTAAGGAGACTAATTTTCAACAAAGATTATGACTAGTATGTTTTAAAGTTCATCTCAAGGGTCTTGTGTTGATATGGTATGGTAAAATTTTCAAAGTATAAAAATAAATTATCATGGAAATAACTGGAACATTCTTAGATCAATGGGACATATAAGAAAAAGAGGGTGAATAAGAGAACTAAGAGGAAGAAAATGATTGTGGTGGAAATGAGGAAGACCATGTAGATGATAGATATGAAAATTAATAGGAACATAATATTGATGAGGATGAGGCTATAAATGATGTACAAGGAGGTATAGGATCATGATGAGGAAAAATGAGAGATAGGGTTCAAATAATTTAGATCAAAATAGAGATGCTTAAACATTTTAGTTTCAAGTATGAATTCATATAATAAGGTCATGTGTCTTTGAACATTAACAATAATTATAACTTCATCAATATTGATGTGGCCAAACAGGTACATGTTCAAGAAAGTAATCACAAGGATACTCAAGTAGATTATAAGAAGATTCAAGTTTTTTAATATTTGAAGATAACTATGAATTAATATGTTTTATATTTATAGTTTTATGTTTTATATATGGATGGTGTGGATATGGTTCTTGGATATCCTTGGTTAGAGAATTTGGTAATATTCAATTTTAATGTGCAAACGTAGTTCATGAATATTTGGTATATGATAAATAATTTAAGTTTACATATTATCACTCTTTTCAAGGCACAAATAAAGCTCAAAGTAAAGCATGAGGATGAAATTGAAGATGGTAAATAAAATCATAATTAAGATTTAAATGAATAAAAATATTAAGAAATTATTATCACTTGGATTTTCACCCTTTGAAGAGATGAATCAACTCTCCTCATCCAAGTGGAATAATTGAAATACCTCTAGGCTATGGCTAAGCCTAAGAATGAAGTGAATCTCTAGATAGGTCTAGCTTCCTTGATGTATGACTTGTAGAATAATAGTACACTTAAACTTTGTGAGGGAAAATGAAGAGAGAAAACTAAAAGTAAACTATCCTAAGGGAGGTGATACACCAAATTTGTTGATGACTACCAACCAACTGCATGTTACACATGATAAAAAGGGATTAACCAAACATACACTTCTCCAATCTACATCCTCTCACATGAATATTTAATTATGAGGTTATAGATAAATGCTTAGGTTAAGACTAGACAAGAGGTCTAAACTAACACTATTGAATAGGATAACTCACTTAACCTTGACACTTCAAAGAAAACTTCACATGACTTGCAAGAAGAAGCTTTCCAACTACAAATAGGTGAGAGAATGGGATGACATGCTAAGGAAACAAAATTCATCACTAAGAAATATATATCATCCATGTAAAACACACTATGAATAGTCATATAAGAGATAAAAATTAGTATTATTATTGATCAAGTTGTATGAAAATAAGTAGGGCTTCACCATGCTTAAGTAGAGCATAGTTTACAAAGGCCAGAATGGTTAGTTCTTATAGAACATGAGAGAAAGAGAAGAAGAGAGAAATATAAAGATCACAAGGACACTTTTAAAGCTAATAAAATGAGTTACATGTGCATGAGAAGAGGATGTGAAATGTGCCATGCAAGGTCAAAAGAGACAAATGGGTATTCAAGGCATGAAACTCTTCAAAAGTGGCATAAAATTCCTTTTGTTGGCTCAAAATATTACCTTCATGATTTAACCCTGTTTGAACATCCCAAAAATGATTAGGTTTAGTTATTATTATTGGAATTATAGGGAATAATTTTATGCATTCCTCTTCATGCATTGGTTACAATCCTAGTCATCTAGAATCTTCTCAAAATGAGCTATCACCATCTGTAGTCAAAATAACTCTTCTTTCCCATACCTTGCACACTTGGCCTCAAATTTAGATTTAGTTTATAATTAAAATACATAAATGGGGTGTATGACATGTTTTAAGACCCTTAATGGCCTTATAGGTATCAAACACACCTTAAAATCAACCCACTTGAAGCTTTCACTCTTCTCACTTTCATTTTCACCATGCCAGTTTTGATTGGCTGAGATGAGAGATGTTTTTTAGACAACTTTCAGATCTGGAATAGAATTAAATTAACATTTAGAGTTACCTTAAGTCCTAATATTCTTTATAAAGTTTATTTCATCTCTTGAAACCTCTTAGAACCTACACAATGCATAAAATAGTTAGAAATACCTTGTTTTGTACCCCATCCGTATAATTATGTACATGCTAAAATCATGGGAAGTATACTAAGAGAGTATTATAAAAAATTAAATCATCATACTATGAAAAATATTCCATTATAGTATGTTTCCATCTCCATTTCCTTCATTAGGTCATTCTAAGGGTTTAATAAGGGTTTTAGGATCATTATACGCTTAAGCTTTGTTCATGATTCTCTGATGTTAAAGTTGAAAAAAAATTCCACTAATGTTATTTTTATGACATCAATAAACCTCCATAAATACATATATCCTCATTCATAACCCCCAAAAATATGTGAGAACTTTAACCTGGCCTATTAAGTTCTTTTTCCTTGCACAAGCTTAATTCTACCTTTGAGACAAAATATAACTTACTTGTGTTTCCTTTGCATACTAAATTTTTTAAAATCTCTTTTATTTTACCATAATCATTCCTAAATGGATTATAATACATATACAAATCTATAAGTGTGAATGACTTCCCATTTAGACTCTAGGCCTAAACCCTGTCTAATAGGCTGATTATAACCTCAGAGTTTTAGGAGACTTGGATGATATTATTAATTATGTGATTGAATCCTCATGATTGTATGAATTTTTTTTTACTCCATAAACCTTCCTTAAATTTCCCTATATCTTATGGTCTACTCTTCTCACCCATCTTTTCTAAGACTACAAGTTTTATACATAAAGGGAGTGCCCTCTATCTACGACAAAATAGAGGGAAATCCATTATTTATTTAAAAAATGAGAATATTTTATGGGATTATCCAAGTTATGGGTACCTAATACACACAAATTCATCCCTCTATTACGTCATTTGACCCTCCAAATTATCCAAAACCCAAAATAGACTGCTAGGTAAAAGATTGTGTGTATGGTTTACACTTTGTGGACTATGCCTTTCTTGATATGAGTCCTTTATATAATTAATATGTAATTTTATATTTACATGAGACTATTTTTATCATTATTAAGTCATTTAAATATCCATTTATTACCTCAACCTTCTACCTACCTTTTCATACATCTTGTCTAGTCAAGGCTGAATGTATTTCTGACTATGTTTTCTCCAAGGCAACATACCTATAGGTGTAACTACGTGGTTTGAAATAAAATAAAATGTATATAACCTATTATAATTACCTTAGGGTCATTTTTCATTTTTTAATATCTATTTTCTTCATCTTCATGCTTTATCCACATCAAGAAACTCAATTCTTGCTCTTCACCCCTCATAGTCAACCATAGTTAACTGTGTGGGGTCCTAAGAAACAACACGAGCATAAAATAAAAATTCATCTAATCAATTTAAATATTAAATATAAAATAAAAAGGTGAAATAGGTATAATAAAATTTTAAAATTTTTAAAGTATCAAATAATATATTAAGGTTAAATCATATATACACCCACATTATTTTGAGACATAACAATCATATAGGAATGTTAAGGATAGTCATAACATCAATAATTATATATATATATTGAATAATGTGACTGATAACTATGTATACACAAGGAATTATTGTGGAAATCATTATGTATATGCATGGGATAAAAATAAGAACTACTATGTTCATGTTTAGAATCAAAATAACACTACATAATATGGAACACATAAGCAGAGGAGGAATAATTGTGCATGGTAATGAAGGATATAAATATATGATCATGATTGGAATAAAATTATCATATTTTAATAATTAATTAATATTTCCATGTTATCACCTTCAAAAATCACAAGTGGGTTTTTGGATGATAGGGCATGGAGATAAGAGTTTAATAATTTGAATAACACTCATTACTTGGTTTCTTCTCATATTTCAGGGATGAACCATGTCAAGTAGGGATAGAATAATATATACATATGTGTGTAACATAAATTATATATACTAGATGTGTATTAGCCTCCAAATTCTAAAGAATGGGAAGGTGCATCAAAATCCAAAAAATAATAAAATGAATAAAAACATGACATCAGTGAAGACCCAATGATAAAAAAATTATTGAATTCAAATTATGGTTTCACTACACATAAATTATTAAATTTTAAGGGGTAATTTAAAAATAATCCCCTCACCATCATCATTTATATTTTTAGCACACATAACTTTATCAAACCTAGCCTAACTAAGCATGTCAATTTTTATGTGTATACATGTTCAAGTTATAAAGTCATGATAGTAAATGGGGTAACTTTACCTTGTAATGAAAATTATTAAATATATGAATCTCAGTGGTGGCTATAATTTTCAATCATACATTTTTTATTACTCTAGGGGGTTGTGACATAGTTAAAAGTGCATAGTGGCTAAAGACACTAAAACTTATACTCTAGAACATTTCCAAAATGTGGATGTATTTCATAGATAAGGGATGACAATGCACCTTAAAAGGACTTAATCTCATATCCAAAATCAACATTATCTCCCATTAGATGGAAAATTTACTTAAAATTGATATCATGGTACTATTTACAACTTTGCATTATCTATATCAATGTATAATTTGATTCCTGCTAGCCATTAAAATTACAAGACTTTTGTCTAAGTGTGCAATATTATTTAAAGAATATGAATAATTTACCTTCCCAATGACTAAAATATCATGCCATCTATATTTTACCAATAAGTTTACCCCAAAACATTCATCCATACAAGTAACCATTTTAATAATATATTGAAATAAAAAAATGATTTAAAAAATTATTACACATGGGTTATTTAACAAAGCATAAGTCATTACTCTTCCCAAGTATTAATAGTTAAGAAAAATTATGGGTCATGGAACCTCTATATTTATTTTTATGAGTTGAATAAAATTATCATCAAGGACAAGTTTCCCATTTCAATGATTGATTAACTTTTGGAAAAACTACGTGTTGTTTGATTCTTTCTAAAGCTTGGCATAAGATCAGGGTATCTTCATATTCGCATCAAGGAAGAAGACATTATTAAGATAAAATTATTAAATTATAAAGGTAATTATTAATTTCTATTTGTTCCAATCATCCTCACTAATGCTCTGTAAACATTTTAGGGATTAAATACTGAGATCTTGAAGACATTTCTCATAAGGTTCATCTTAGTCTACTTTAATGATATTCTTAGTTATATTTTTATATGGGAGGAGTATATGATGCAAATAGAAAAAATATTCCACATATTTTATGAGAACCAATTATGTGCCTAGAAATCAAAGTGATTTTTTGGCAAAAATTGAATTGATTATATAGGGCACATCATCTCTATGGAAGGAGTCAAATCAAATCTAGTAAAAATAAGGCTTACCAGATACATGAGGGAAATAAATTATTATCATGGAGTTATATTTCCTCTCCAATTATTCCCAATTATTCACCCTTTCCTATCTATTTACATCTTACACCACCACCCAAACCTTTCTTAATCAAATCATCCATCTCTATGGATTAATTGCTTCCATTTTTTATGTCCATGATTCCATTATTACTATTAATTTATGGAAATATATTTTCCAATTCATTAGTGATAAAATTAAAATGATCTTATCCTACCACATAAAATATATTTTCAAATATATATTTACTAAAAATTCTTTAACACCTATTTATATTTCTTCTCCTAATATCAACAACCTCACTAGGTCAAATGGTTATTATTCATGCCAAACTGGTATAATTCCCATATCACACTAAAAATAAGATGAAAACATATAAATTTTTATATGTCCAACTTTTTTCATCTCTTAAAACATACCTTCCAATAAGTTCCAAGGTTAAATCATTGGATTCCACACTCACCACATGTGAAAATACCCTTCAAAATCTCAATGATAACCTCCATATAATACATAATAATATGAAGAAATATGTTGATAAATACCAATATAAACATGGATTTTAAATAAAAGGAATAATTTTATATTGATATATCCTTATAATAATTCCTCCATAAAAATTAAGGTTCAAAAAAAACTAGCACCCAAGTTTTATGGCTCTTATAAAGTTGGTTATGTGGCATACTAGCTAGAGATTCCCTCTTATTATAAGATCCATTTGATTTTCATGTATCTTATTTAAATCTAGAATTTAGAATAATATATATTATCCTACCTAAGTTTTAAACTAAAGGATATATCTTCCTAGATCTTGAGTCAATCCTATACATGAAATCATGACATCTCCACATTCACACTATCAAAGGGATTCTGGTACAATGATGTGGAAAATAACCAAAATAAATAATGTGGGAACCCTTGCTCTAATTATAAAAATAATTTCCTCATCTCAATATTTGAGAAAAAAAAATTAAGGGGGAGGGCATGTTAGGAACCCTTCATCCTATCTTTTTTATTAGATGTTATTAATAAAATCTTAGAAACGTATGATTTTTAAGTTCTCCCATTAGCTAATTATAATGTTTTAACATATATGGGAAGTATTATTTTTCAATTTATTATTTTATTAATTAAATCTAATTAATATATTACTAAAATCAAGATTATGTTAAATAGGGAATTTACCATATAAATTTGTATGTGAAAGAGAGATTGATATTACACTTATTATTTTTAGAATTGACCAAGAAAATAGGAAAGATATGTACTTAGTTGATTTTATGATTTAAATTTTTCATTGCCTCTATCATAGTGTTTCAAAATTATTTGATTATTCTCTATAACTACTCATACCAATAAATACAACCTTGAAACCTAAATGAACACTATCGATGAATCTTAGATCCCTATATCAATCATCATTATCTAGACTCTATCAATATTGTCTAGGTTTATTTTTTAGGATGGTGCCACCTCAAATAATTATGCCTACACATGTAGATTATTTTTATATGTTTGATTTACCTTAGTATTATGTGTTTATCCTTAATTTTCTTCTCCTTCCCTTGAAACCCTATTTTCACTTTCAAAATGAGATTGACATGGAAAATGGGGTTAGAAAGATGGGGTTGATATCCCCAACCACTCTATCCTATGTGATTTGATTTTTCCTAAATTTAACTAATATAAATAGGGCTCAAACCACATGTAATTATCCCACATAGGTGTGTGTGTGTGCACCATTTTGATCATGCTATAATATAATATAGTTTTTATATTTTGACATTTCACAGCATGCAACTTTGATCAAGTATTTATGTTTAGACTTATATTTATGTCTACTCCTTTGAGGGGTTTTAGGATGTGTGTGAATTTGTGTTAATGTCTCAATAGATTGATAATGTATTTTTCAAGTTACTTTTAAGTAGAGAGTGAATGACTAAGTAATTTCTAGGACAATATGACCTTAGGATTCATTTTAATTTTTATATGACTCTTTTATATTTCCCTCCATAATTTTTACATGAAACATGTATATGTTTAACTAATGGATATGTCACAATTTAAAAAGTAGATTTTGATAATTCATAGACACTACCAAGAGAGGCTAATTCTAATGAAATTACTTATATTTTTTGTAACAATGGAATAATATATCATATAAGTAATATCATAATAAATATATCCACAATAATAATCAAATAATGAGTTGAATAATTCATAAATATGACTTATATAATTCAAGGGGGAAACATCCAAAACAATTCAATAAGATCATAATTTACAATATTATGAATAAATACTAACCAATACCTCATATATATATTCTAATTATCCATGGTTATTACATAAAGTAACCTTACTAATAACATAAAGAAATAAAATAAGATAATATGAAAAGTATTTAACCCATAAGTTGGACACACATACCCCTAGACACACTTTATTCTTAGGGCATAGCATATCCCTCCCCTTCAAAAAAAAATTCCATCGATGTTGAATAAACTCTAGATGGTGATGTAGGAAAGCTTCATCATCCCATGTTTCATATTCATGATTCACATTCTTACACTTGATTGAATACTACTTAATCCATCTTATTTTTAGTCTTTTAGTGTGTATGTGAAGGATTTACTCAAGTTAAAAAATGACTCTACCATATTCATCTAGTTATTTTAATTCATTATAGGTATAAAATCTATGTCCAATTACCTTCTTCAAGTAATATACATAAAATACTTAATGTATGTGAGTGAAATAGGATAGATATAGCTTGCATGCCACACTATAAATGTTTTGTAGTATTTGATAATGGCCATAATACTTAGGAAAAGGTTTGTTATCCTTTTTATATTAACTTTATCCATATATTTATGTATATGAAAGTGCACAAATACATAATAACCTAAATCAAAATAACTATCACTATAGTGTTTATTCTCTTACTACTTCATTTGATTTTGTGTCATTATTAAATTCTCTCTCAAACTAAATAATACCTCCTAATGATGTTGAAAGTGTTTTTAAATAGCTCAAACATAAGTCTAAACCTTTAATTATGAATTGAAGGATGGGTGATGATAACTATAAATTTACACAAAAGGATATGTTTTATAAGAGTTATAAAAGTAATTTTTATACCATCATTCTACTAATGGTATCCAATGAACACATTTTTCCTATTTATTTGGTGCAAAACAATGGAGATACCCTTCTAGTAATTTTTTGACCACCTTTGTTTTCCAATAAGATTGATAATTAAATGATGATCTACGAGATAGCTAAGTACCTAGACATTCAAATAAATTAGTCCTAAAATTATTGGTAAATATGGGATCATGATTACTTGAAATGATCTTGGGAGTACCATGTTGCTTTTGAATTATATAGAAAAAAACAATAGTTATTGTATTATATAAAAATGGTTGTGATAAAAAAAAAGATAATATTTTTTGAGCCTATCCATACCTACCATGATGAAATTTTTACCTTCAATCCTCAATAATCATATAATTAAATCCATTGAAATATATTCCCACTATTGGATAGGGATGAATAAAGGTTTTACAAGACTTGGTTCCTTAATTATTTCATCTTTATTTTGTTGACACACCTTGAAATATGCCACAATTTTTTTTATATCCACTTGAGTCCTTCCAAAAATAAATCCTACTTGATTCTATTATTATATTTCAAAAGTCACAAGTTCCCCCTATTGGAAATGCATGAATATCCTAAAGTATCTTATGTCTAAAGATAGACTTATATACATATGTATAATATATATTCATACCATAATGTGATCCTTGTCATCTTAATTTTTTCATAAACAAAATAACCATTTTGAATATTATAAATCATAACATGTGTATACTTATCATTCTCCCATTCATATATTACATTTTTTAACCAATGTACATTACAAATGGTAATTGCACATAAAAATATCTCAATTGATTCATCCCTCCTTGATAGTACATTTTTTAAACATTCTATTTTCATTTATTATATGCTATTTAAAATTAACATGCCAAAATTTTAATCACCATTTTTTTTCTTATTATGATGATAATCATCAAAATATTTTAGGCAATCATGATTAGTATTTACCTTAAAATGCCTACCCATTAGATAAGGTCTCTATTACTTGAATACATGAAGAATGTTCATCATATATTTCTTGTAGAATTACTTGATCTAATTTTACCCTTGATTTTATGACTCTCAGATTTAATGAGTCTTCCTTCATGAATGAGTAATTACCCCATGACATATCTTAAAGCATCACATTCAACAAAAAAAATTTAGAAAAATTAGGGTTACGAAAAACTCGAGTGGTGCACATAAGAGAATCCTATTTAAAATTATCAAATGCCTTGGTGGTTATTTAATTCCATTGGAATGTGTCTTTATTCAAAAAGGTTATGATTGGATTTTTTATGTGTCCATAATTTTTTACAAATCAATGATCGTAACCTGTTATCCACAAAAATCTATGAAGATTTTCAAGGGTCTTTGTCACTTGCCACACCATCACAATTTTGATCCTTTAGGGTAAAATTTGACTCCATGCAAAAAAATATGACCCAGATACTCCATTTCTTGGACTCCAAAATCATATTTGGAAGGTTTAGCATAAAGATGATGTAATTTCAAAACTAATAGTACCAGTTTCACATGCTTCATATTTTTTTCCCAAGTTTTATTATATATTAGGATATCATAAAAAAAGGCCAACACAAACTTCCTCAAAAATTCCTAAAAAAATATTTATGAAACTCTAAAATGTATATGGTGCATTTATGAGACTAAAAGTCATAGCCATAAACTCATAATGGCATTCATGGTTTTTTAATATTATTTTATGGATATCCTTATCTATTATACAAATTTGATGATGCTTAAAATGAAGATCTAGTTTGGTAAAAAAAACATGTAATTCATATAAAAAATCAACATTTATTAAACTAGGGAACTTATCTTTGATGGTGTACTTGTTGAGTTATTATTAGTTTAGGCATATACTCTAAGTGTCATCCTTCTTATGCACCATGACCATCGAGGATGAAAATTCACTTTGGCTATGTTTGATAATAATTACCTCCAAAACATTTTGTACCATATTTCTAATTTCACTCTTTTTTGAATATGGATACTGATATGGTTTAATGTTTGGTGGTGTACTACCTAAAATAAATCTTATGAATTGATCATGTTATCCTCTTAGTGGTAGTCTTTTTGGCATGCCTCCAAAAATAGTTGGGTGGTCATCAATAATCATTTGAAAATCATGATGTGTAAACACATTTATTGGTTGAAATTATTTACAAAACATGGTTGAAAGTGTATGGAAAACAATCATGCTAAAAATACTTCAACCTCTTTTTTAATAATATCAATCATCTAATGCAAATTAACCAATTATGCATATTTTTATCTTAATCCACGTAGTTCAAATACCTTACCTTTAGAATGAAAACATGTGAAAAATTCATAGATATTTATCTCTATTATTCCCAAATTTGTGAGCCATTGTACTCCCAAAATAATGGTACCCCCACCAATGGGAATAACAAACATATAAGAGTCAAATATGTAATCTCTCATAGCAAGATTAATATTATGACATTATACAACATAGTTGATTGTGCCACCATCTAAAATCATGACTTGAAATTCTAAATATGGGTGAATGAAAAAATTCAAACAAGTATTAAAATTAATATTGATGAAGATGTATGTACTCCATGAGTCAATCAACATTTTCACCTTAAATTTCTTGAGTAAACCCACTACCTTAAAATTTTGAGTAATAATACCTATAATTATATAACACGAAATATTAGGGTGAGAATATTCATATTCCTCCTATGATTCTTCCATACCCTTAACTAAAGCCTCATCATCTTCTTCATATTCATTGGTGCCTTCAAATTAGAACAACTTAGTTTCAACACATTGTGTCCTTTTCTCCACTTGATGTGACAAACAAAACACAACCCTATTATGTACTTTTCTTAAATTTATTGAGGGGTAAATCCTATAGGTTTGTAAATTTAATTTTATTTATAATTATGTTTTTATACATTAGTTAAATCCCTTTATTTGATAATATAATTTTCCTTTGTCTTATGCGCTAATGGTATGGATTCATATACTAAATTTGGATGTTATCCTTAATCCCACCCAAGAACAAGTTAATCACGTTTTTTTCATTAATTTCATTAACACATAAAGATAAATTATGGAATTGTTGAATATAATCCTTAGCAGTACCTATTTGTCACCAACTTTTCTAATTGATTGAAGTAGTTTTCTAAAACATTTCTATAATAGTACATCTTCATCTCCTCTTAAAATACCAACTAGGTAATGTAGAATACCTTATTTTTATTTTGAGTGCACAACATCCTATAGCAAATGAGTTTATTATGTTCTAGTTATAAAGATATCTAACCACCTTTTATGTGCATGGAGTATGATGTAGATCAAATAAATTTTAGACTTGATTGATCTAAGTGAGTGGACCATAATCATTAAAATTTCACACTTCCACTTTTGGAATCATGTGCTTCAAACTAGTATTATAAGTTTCATTTTTTTGATTCAGAGAAACCAAATGGAGTGGTGGATCATTAATTTTTGGACGCTGAACTACAAGAGTGGTTGATTACCCACTAATAGTTTCTAATTGATTATTCATTACATTGATATCCCCATTTAACCTAGTTTTTCACCTTTTATTGCATCAAAAGCATATTTATTCATCATGATTTGCATATCTAATTAAATTTGGTGAATCACATCATAAATCAAAGTATTTGAAGTATCAAACACCATGTCATATTTGTGAGTAGTTTTTGGATTGTATTTCCCTTTCTCATTCCATAAGTGTTAGGACTAACCATGTACAAACCTTAGGATGGAATGTTTCGTGCCTAGAAAACCATTTTCATTGTCTTATCTAGATGAAGCCACTAATTGATAATTTGTAAAAGGGTGAAACAAATTTCCAATTTAAAAAAAAAATAATAATTTAAATAATATTATTGTGATCAAATAAAATAATTCTCAGATCACATGTTATTTTTTTAATCCAAAAAACAATGCCACAAAAACTTACCCAATTTGATGCTTTGATACCACTTGTAATGAAATTACTTATATTTTTTTAAAAATTAAAATAATATATCACATAAGTAAGAAAAATAGGTAGATCCACAATAATAATTGATGAAGAGTAGAATACTTGATAAATATGAATGAGCCACTTCAAGGGGAAACCTCCACAATAATGTAATAAAATCATAATTCAAAATATTAAGATCAAATACTAATCACTACCTCCTATATATAATCTAATTATCCATCATTATTACATAGGCTAACCTTATTAATAACATAAATAAATGTGATAAGATAATATGAAAGGTATGTAAGGAATAAGTCAGCCACATATATCCCTAGACACATTATAGGTTAAAGGCATAAAAAGTAATACATATGTAAAATTGTAATCATATAACTATTTTTGACACTATATAGAGATGGAAAAATAGCTATGTAAGATGTGATGATAGTCTACTTAGGATTATAGAGCATTCTTACATAAACTAGAATGATTCTGAATATGTGTGATAGCAAAATGTGTTGGCCAAGACAATATATGGATTAAAAAAATAGGGGAATGTGTAAACAATAGTTAAAAGTGTACGTAAAAGTACCATTATGATAATATGTATCAAAATTGATGTTCCTAATTTCTAATACCAAATATAGGCATCTACACTAGATTATATTAGCTTAAATAGAGAGCATATATAAGAGTAAAGGATATCCATTAAATATTTTGTATTGAGCATTATTCATATTAGGTTTCCCACTCAAAGAGGTTCATTCTATTTTTTATGTGGTTGTACTATTTTATTTTTTATATTCTTATCTTTATTTTTGTTGTTGTGCATAGTTTATATATTCTTGTTGCTAGATTAATTTGTTTGCAAAAATGGTCCTAACAATAACCTTTTATATCAATTTATTTCCCAACATTAGAGAAGAGGTTTAGAATATTTTTTCAACCCAAATTGAGCTAAAATAGCTCAATCAATCCAAATTTTTCTATGTCCTACAATGAAGGAGGTCCAAATCCAAGCTCCTACTAATAGTTAAGGTAAATTAGGTATCTAATTTAGTAATTTTTATGAATTAAATTGAGGTGCACTTATTAAAAAATATTTTTTTGAAAAAAAGGGTAAATGTTTTGGTTCTAAATCAAATCTTTAATCAATACATGACTCATGATCAGTCACAAACAAAAAAATATTTTTCAAACTATTTCATTTATTGTAAAATTTATGTGATCTAAATTAGATAAAACTATTGAAATTAAATTGTGTAAAATAGGGCATCCAACATACAAGTTTAAATGTTAAAAAAATATTGGATTAACTAAACATAGATTTCATCAATCAAATAGGTTAAAAAAATAACTTAGATGATTTTATAATGTATATTTATCATTACTTGTGTCACAAGTCCCTCAAAATATTTTGTGTAAACTTTGTGATAGATTAAATTAGGAATTAGACTATCGACACTTACATAGAAACTAATGGTGAAGCTCAAACATATGCATCAGCTAGTACTATGTACTATTTTCCATCATTATATAGGTTGATTGTGCCTATCCTTTTATTTTAAAAATATATATGCCTAACCTCATATAGGATTTTTATATATTTTCTTACCCTCAATCCTATGCATAGATCCTAATTTTTCTTCTCTTTATGTAAACCTGTAGCTTCACTTTCAACACAAAATTAACTTGGAAAAGGGGGTTATAAATATGGGCTATATAACCAAAAACACTCCCTACTAAGTTATTGAGAGTTTTTAATGTTAAAATACTCTAAAGAGGGTTCAAAATGCACATAGTTCTCTCACTTAAGTATGTGTGTGCCTAATCATGATCCATCAAAATGCAATGTAATGCTTTAGATTTCAACACTTAACAACATGCAACTTTGAACTTATGTTATTTTTCAGACTTGGATCTAGCGATACTAATTTTAAGGGGTTTCTATATGTGTATCATTTTTAGTAATTTATCAATGGATTGTTATTGTATTTCTCAATATTTTTTTCAAGTAGATATTAAATGATTAAGTAATTACTGAGTGAGTAAAACCTTAGGATTCATTTGTATTTATAAATTATTTTTTATATTTACACCCACAACCAAATATTAAATATGATTAAGACAACCCAAAGGATGTTTTTGAATTTTAAAAGTAATCATTAGGGGATTGTGGATTCTATTAGTGAAGGCAAACACATGTGATAACCAAAAACTATTTGACTATTGGAAACACTATCTAGAGATGAAAAATCAATTATCTATAAAATGGTGACCATATGCTTAGTATTATGGAGTGTTTTGGTAGAATTTAGGGATAATTTTAATGGGTTAAAAATTACATTGATTAAGATAATAGATAGGTAAAATGATATGGGAAAGTTTGCATAAAATTAAAAATGTGTATGCATAATCCATGCATTTCAAATATATGTCAAAATTGATTTTGTCAAGGTCTACTAACATATTTAATTGTATATAAAATATTCTAAATTTTATTATTGTAATGAAAATACTATATTAAAAGGATAAAATAGATAAATTAGGTGCTTTCATGTAATATTAATTTGTGTTTCCAAGCATGCCCCAAATATCCATCTTGTTACATGTTTAACCTACAAGGAAACATGTATCAATCAATGTCCACTCATGATATAAAATACAAAATAAATTAAATCATTAAATTATTTGAAATTGAAAATTCAAGGAATGAATACACTTGAGATTTTGTGAACTACACTACCATTTGAAATCTGGAAGAGAATCCCATGGGTGATTATACCAAAGGACATGTGACTATTGAAATCATGCATTGAGGTTTTTAATGCCTCAACCACACTATATATGGAAAAGTGTTAAAATTTTAGTGACATAGAATATTCAACCAAAATATTCCAAATATCTTCAAAAATGCTTTTATGGAACCTCAAAATGGGCTTGTTTGAAAATTTTAAACTTTGAATCAACCACTGTAGATGAATTTTAGACCCAAAGTGTAGTATAATTAATCCTCAATATAGAAATAGAAAAGTATTTGCATGAATAATATGCATTCCATAAATATGATCCATTTTTACCTCAAAGTGATATTGAATTATGTATACAACCATGATAATGTATGTCATCATATAAAAATTTAATCATTCAAAAATGTATAAAACATGTAATCAAAGGTAATATGCATAAAAGTGTCATGTAAAGTGGATATAAAAATCAAGCATATAATAATAATAATAATAATAATAATAATAATAATAATAATAATAATAATAATAACATATACATTATATAATTCATGACATCATGTACAATAAAATAATGCATGCCATAATTCATGGCACTAAGCTCAAAAATAGTCATATATATAACCACACATATATGCACACAATGTCATGATCATGAAGCAGTCAAGACATGACACAACTCTAAATTGATTCTGCCAACATAGACATGACATGGAAATGACCTGGATAGAGGATCATTTGACACAACTAATACAAAACATGAAAATCACAATCAATAAAGTTATATATCATGAAATATAACACAAATCAATGATCACATAATGTAATAATCAAAAGAATAAAACATGCATGGAGTAATAAATGTTAGCCCACACAATAAATCAATATCATCATATAATATATTAACTAAATTTATAGACATTAATATATTGTAATAGACACATGAAAATGCCAATCCTTACCTAAATTCACCTTATGTAACTTGTGTATACACATATGGATCTTATGCACCCTTCTCTTCTATTCACATGTTTTCCATGGGATTGACCTTCCCAAGTTGTTACTAGTTACATATTGTAATTCCCTAGTGTAACCAATTCAAAATCATATCCAAAATATCTCTCGATCATAAAATCAATATTATTGTCTCTTAAATGAGTTTCCCAAACTCAAATGCTTGTGTAATTCTTGATTTGTTTGATTCTATTGAACTCATTGTTGTACCAAGAAATGGTCAATTTTCAAATTCAAATCATTATTTTGAGTTTTCGCATATGTTTCACATGTTAGTGTCAAGATAAAATATCCAAAGAGTCCAATATAAATACATATTATGTCTAATACTATTGATTAGCTATATTTTTGCAACAAGCCTATTCTAACACTTTCATATTCAAAGGGACATCCCTAAGCTTCTCAATTCAAATATTACTCATAAAGAGTATATCTTATTCAAAGTTTAAATCAATTAATCCAAACCAAATTTATAATTTTCCAAATTTTAAAAACTATATTATAGGTTACATTCATTAAATAGGCATTATTATAGACATACACCTAATAGGGAGAACAAGATGCATTTTAACATATATTTTTAGAGTATTGGATATGTATGCAATGCTCAACAATTTAATAGGGAATTATTGAGGTCAATTAATTTCACCTTCTTCCCCCTTTTTAGGCCTAATCCTAGTTTCAAAAGTGGACCTAGGGTTTCAAAGTGAAGGATACATGTTTTCTAGATACCACACACAAGGAGCCCTTATATTGCACACAAAAATGAATTAAAAGTAGGTGTAATAGCCTGTACTAAAATAGAGAGGAATTATACACAAACAATATATTAGAAGGTATATTTTATCTTCTAGTAAAGGCATCCATAGATGAAAAATTATTCTTCACAGTTCTAGACACCCAATAGCTTATCTAAGTGACTTATAATCTAATTTTAGCCTTCTTATCTCCTACTCCAGTCTTATACCTAAAA
Organism: Torreya grandis; assembly: GCA_037957365.1. Taxonomy (NCBI): domain Eukaryota; kingdom Viridiplantae; phylum Streptophyta; class Pinopsida; order Cupressales; family Taxaceae; genus Torreya; species Torreya grandis. Next base: position 301,109 of record JARHVA010004030.1, on the reverse strand, counting down.
ATAATATAAATACATTTCTATTTATATCAAGTGAAATTTTTAAAATCATATTCTAACTTTTACATTTAGATTCATGTAGTAAATCCATATTTATACATCCTAAATAAGTTCAAAATTTTATACTTTTTAAATTTTACATAATCAAAATATGATAAAAATATATTGGTGAACCCATTTATATAGTGAACACATTAAATCCTAGGTGTTCCCTTAGGTGTTCATCCTTATTTCTAAGGTTTGATAATTTTTTCTTAGGATTTCATGCCTAATTTCTTATTTCTTCATATATTAAGATAATAAATATTTTTCACCTTGGCCCTATCCTTCTGCATATTTTCATAATTTCATTATATGCCATCTAAGAAAGTTAGTTTCCTTGTCCCTCAAAGGTAAATTTCCATAATAATTGGTGAACATATTGAGCATGATCAGATTCCTTTGGTTCTATATAAAATGGATAAAATAAATGAGATAAAGGTTAATTCTTATTCTTCTTCTCTTGATGAAAATATTATTAATGAATACCTACAAATATAATATTATGTGCTTAATGATGAAATTCCTAATTTAGAACATGTTAGTCAATATAATCATGAACATAAAGATATAATTCATTATAATTACCTTAATTAGGTATATCATGTATAAGTTAGATCATTTTCTAATTTTATAATCATATTCATAAAAATACTCATGAATTGGATAATGTTTTAAAATTAACCCTAAAAGTTAAAATTGTATAAAAAGCCAAGTTTGTTATATCTAATGAATAATAACATCAGCCCTTCATTGTTAATTATATAAATTTTTGAAAAACTAATTCCAATATAAGTGTTTAGACTTATACTACTACTATTATTCCCATATCTACACATTTAGATAAGCATATTATGCACACCTAATGTATGGTGACAACACAAGGTTTCTATTAAATTACTATGATTATTCATGCACAACCAACCTATGTACATAATTATACTCACCTATTAAAATATTGCTCAAGCATATTTTTTATAACCCTATAATATAAGGTGTTAGAATAATATAAATGTGATTTTAGAGAAATCCATTTGATTTATCACGTGTTTTTCATTTTAATGCATTATCTCTAGATATTTAAGCTTATCTTTTACTTATGAGTCTCATAGATCCTAATATTACACTATATGAATGTAAATGTGATATAGAGAAACACCTAAGATATTTTCTTTCAACATGCTAATAGTATGACTTCAATTATAAGTAATTGATTAAGTTATTCCCATGAAGCATTAAGACTATGTTTTTTATGGTTCTATGATCTCTCATTTCAATGAATGAATGAATTTAATCCTTTAGCTATGCATAATCTAATTCTAAATTATATAACACCTCAGTCTTGTAGACTTGGAAAATTCATAGAATGGATATACCTTTAGCTTATATACCATTACATCTATTGAAAGGATTGCATACACTATCTCTCTATGCCAAATTGACTATCTCTTAGTCTGATCAATGCTATTATGATGAATTAGACCTTCTATCATGCATATAATTTTATAAACCTACTTATATATTATTTATACAAGTTGTGGACTTATGCCTTTTTTTTATCTACCTAGATGTAAAATTTATGGACTTGTTCCTATTTTATAGATACCTAGACACTCATGTCCTAGTTAGAAACATATATCAACACAAGTTTTATACCCCAACACAAGTATCCAATGCTATAAAGTCATCTAATTTGAAAATAAAATTGATTCAAATGGCTGACATAAGTGATTTAATGTGAGATATTCTCCAAAGGTATTGGTATAAATATAGGATCGATCCTCATTTATTACTCACATAGAAACTTCTCTCTTCTCACAAGCCAAAATACTAAAATCACTCAATCAAGCATTTAAGTGAGTAAAACTTCCTTATTTTATCCTATTTCCAAACCAATCATATGGACCACACATCTATATTTATTAATAAATAAATTATTATTTCATGAGCCATATTTGCCAAGTTACAACCTAGGTCACTCTATATACGCGTTTATCACACATTACATCATTATGCACACACAATCCAACACATAAGGGAGAATTACATAAGTCTAAGGCACTATTTAGATTATTGGCTATGTAGGTAGTGTTCATTAATATAATATTATTTAGTTTATCTCAACATCATGTGTAAAATAACCCACTCTTTTTAGATCCACTATGAAAATGAATAACTAAGGTTTTATCATTTGACAAGAAATGACAATCCATGGCCTAGATTTTAATGCATTAGAGTGATGGTGACTTAAAATAAAAGTATATATAGGTGTTTACATCTAGTTTAAGTAGGTATTTCATACTAGACACCTACATCTATGTTAGATAGAAGTGTCAATGCAACCATCTAATATCAATGTGTCTATGGCTATAGAGGTATAATTTATAGAATCATGTGATTAATCCAAAATATAGATGCAATCTATTTCCTTCATGTTCCATTTTTAGATCTTCATTAACATCATAATTAAATAAGTATCTTGTTTTCATTATCATTGAAATATCTATTATAGTTTTATTTCATGTTTTTAGCATATCTCAACATAATACATTTATTATATGTTTGTTTGAGTTTTGAAATTAATTATCCTACTATATATCTATCTATCACCATTGTGCTTATTCATTTATATATTATTGACCCTAACCCCAACTTATAAAAACCTAGAGTTTATCATTTGATTAACCTAATTCATGTGAATGTAATTTTTTATGATTCTTATTATTTTTAGCTAGCTAGGATTCTAGATTGGTGTAGTTTTTTAGTTTTTTATTTTATTATGTTGTATGCAACCTAGGCATATCCCTAGATTGGGTGGTGTGATTATTGAACACATTTAGCTTCCCTTATACTACCTAAGATGTCTAAAACCAAATAAGGACATAATCATATTGATCATGATGATACCAATATTAGTAATGAACAACATATTGATGAGGTTATTATAGAAGAAGATTATAATAATGAAGCCATGAGTATAATGAAAATAATGAGCATGAAAAAATAGACAATGAGAAAGTGAAAGTTATTTCAACATTTCATGTGTGTATTCATCAGAATCCTAAGGACCTTTATGAGATCCTAAAAACTATATTGGGAGAAAAATAATCAAAATGCATAGCTAAAATATCCCTCTTATTGAATACTTCATTGTTTCTTACATCTAGTGGGGACACAGGTTATTTTTTCAAATCATTGTTCCCTATGAGCCAAAATAAGATTGTTAAATATACCATGGGGTTACCAAATGATTCAATGCAAGTACCAATTTCAATTCTTATTACTACTCAAACTATGTTTATTTCCCCTTTCATGAATACTTTAATTATTAATCTAAATCCTAATGGGTCTATAATTCAAAATATTATTCAATTTATATAGACCTTAGAGGACAAGGTCACAAACATTTAATGAAAGGATTTAAATTATCCTCATTATATTTATTCATGGGATGTGTTTTATAATCCTCTTACACCTAATATATATTTACAACCATTACCATCAAAGGTGATCTTGAATAACATATTTGATCCTTATTTGTAGCATGCCTTGATTATGCCTCCAATGATAAACTTTTGACCAAATTATTTTCAAGGAGCCTAAAGCACTATGATTTGAGGTGGTTATATGATTTAAATCTACAATCAATAAAAATATTCAAACCTATTAAAAATTAGAGTTTGTCACACTTAGCTATTAACATTGTTGAAAAGGTTTCTTATGCCAATATTGTAAAAATAAACAAGGAAATAATGATCCTATCAATGAATATGTCTTGAGGTACAAGATAATGTTGACTAAAATGACCAATATTATGGTAGATAAATATATCTAAGACATCTTTAAGAAAAAAATTCTTCCTCCTTTACATCAGTCCATTTTATTCAAAAAGCTCAAATATTTTGTTGACTTATGTCATGTTGTTTGGAATTGTGAAATGAAGCTTATTTCATTGAATAAACTTAAGTATGTAGAAAACACACCAAATACATATACATCCAATACCAAGTTTAATATAAAACCTAGTTATAGGTTAAAACCTCTTGAGATTGAAAAGGAAACAAACACCATGGTTAATTTAGTGTCACTACAACCTAATCAACCTATGTTATCCAATGCACCATAGAGATAGTTTACACACTTACCTGAGTCTCCCACTTTATTACTCCCATGGATTGTAGGGTTTCATCTTATATTTATCCCTTATCGTAAATATGATGATATGAGCATACTTATACCCAAGGTTACACTGCAAACACTTATTCTAACTATCACAAGGCCTTAGGCATTCTACAAATATATGTTTTACCTTTAACCATAATATCCAAGACCTCATTAATGACCAAAATATTAAATATAATGATCCTCAAAAGGAATTTAGTTTAAAAATTGGTGATCACTAGAAGTAGAAAGTATTTAATAATCTTTTATAAGACCATTCATATCCAAAAGTTCAAATGACATATAATTCACATCCTCATCCATCACATTATGGGAATCCATTGAATTATATTATTTTTAATTATACACAACATATACTTCCTATGGTTTATAGGCCATCCATTAATTTTGATGACAGTGAGATTAGGGATGATGAATCATATCTTCATTTTATGTTCATTCAAGCATAATTTTACCACTGATATATATACAATATTATGATTGATAATAATTCAAGTGTGGAAATTTTCACCATGACATTACTTATGCACTTGGGTTATACCAATCATGATTTAAACCTTTCAACCAAATTAGTTAGAGCATTTGATGGTACCTCAAAATAGGTTTTTGGTGAGATTGACTTACCTTTATAGGTATGTCCCACACATGTGGTTATTACCTTCTCATTTATACCTTACACATGTGTCTTTGATATAATATTGGGATAAAATTTGATACATAAAATTTGAGTAGTACCTTATATAGTGCATGAGTGTGCTAAATGCATTCATGTCTATATGATAATTATAATTTCTATAATCCCATATGAGAATCCTCTTGAGCAACCTAAATTTATACCCAAGTAGTTAATTATCAAACCTAATAATTTTAATCTTCCAAAAAGGTATAATAATAAGAAATATATTTTACATAATGGCTAGTACTTGATATAACATTACATCAAAGATACATAGTGGGTTCCATGAAATCCTTATCTACACCATACCTTATTCAGATATCCAAATCACCTATACATGTTTTGATTACAGATGTTCCAAAAAAAACATATAAAATTCAATGATGATTTATATGAACCCTTAATCATATTATTTTTTCAAAACCACAAAGTCCTAGTATACATATGCATAATACAACAAATCCTATGGTGATAAATATTACATCTATACATTCTCCTTGGTAGTATCACAACTTTATTTCACTAGGTTTAGTGTGGGGATATGCCTATGAACATCCTTTAGATGATATCATAGGATATTATTTTCCTTTAAATTATTCCAAAAATACCAAAAAAAATTGAAAATCCCAAAAATAGTTGTAGCTTGTACATGTTTTATTATTTCCTTGGCATCTATTTTATTAGTTCCATGTTAATGGATATCTTATCATTTATATATATATATATATATATATATATATATATATATATATATATATATATATATATATATATATATATATATATTTGTGTGTGTGTGTGTGTGTTTCACACATATTTTAGTGTGATATAGGCATACACAGATACATGATCTATGCTCTTTCAAATGTTAAGCCTTCCCACTACTCATGTCATGGACATTGGGGACATCGACTTCTTTGATGATGATACATCTAGGTTATTGTTGACTATTTTATTCACCAGGTTTCCTTAAGCCATGAATCAGTTGATATGATCTATTTATTAGGCATTTAATGGTGATTATATGAGTGCAAGATCAAGTTTCCTCAAGTTTGTTATAATTTTTTTACCTTGAGGTATTATGGTCATTGTCGTGAATAATTGTTATGTTAGGCCTATTAGAGGACTCATAAATACAAATTAAGTGTCTTGAAACTTGTATCATGTCTTTATTAACCTTAAAATACCTCATTATATAGAAACATTTAGATCAAAGACAATGTTGTTGATGTGGATTTTGTGCACACTATAGAAATTGAATGAGGTAGCCTCTAATGTTTTAAGATATATATATATATATATATATATATATATATATATATATATAAATGAATTTCCCATCTAGGGCATGATTTACATGTATATAGTTAAAATAACTAATTGGTGGAATAGTAGGTTGAGAATGGAGTTCATTTAACTAGGTAAATTGATGGGTGTATGAAATCCAAAAGAAGTAAACACTAAGTGAGTTAGTTGGGTGGAGAATTACTCTAAGATGGGTAGATCTCAAAATAAAATTAGAAAAGGAAGGGGAAGGTAATGCAGAAAAGAAAGCCCTATGTTCTCAAAGGGTCACTTTCAAGGTTGTTTCCTTAGTGGATGATTATTTCCAAAACCAATGCTTTCCATTGTTATCTATTGGACACTCATGAACAAACATAATTAAGCAGTCTTGGAAAGTAGGCATAGGAAACTTAGTGGTATTAGATAAAGTTTGCTCTCTTTACAGTATATGTTGCACAAATTTAATTGAGATATTACATCCCAAAATAAGAAGGTATCTATAGTAGCCATAGTGCACACCTAGAAAACTATACCATAGGGAGACACTCTTGGACACCTTAGAATATCAACATAGTCGAAGTTGATTGCTTAAAATCAATGAGATTTACTAACTTTTAATAACTTTTTCACATATAATTATTATTATCCATCAATGATAACAATAAATATTATATGTATCTTTTTCACATTTCAAAATTATTTAAGTGACAAAGGTGAATAAACTAAAATCATAAAAACACAAAAAAGGGAGAAGAAATAACTAACATAGTTTCTTGACAAGCAATAACTTGATTTTGTCCCACATTCATAAAAAATCCAACCCTTTGAATGAGGTTTTTGCATGTATTTAATGATTTTAGGATGGGTTGTATCATCCTCCAATTATAGTAAGGCTTCATATCACACATTAGAATAAATATAACTTAAGTTCTAATTCAATGCAAAACTATATGTTACAACTCATATATTACAATAATTCTACCTTTATACAATCATAAAATGTGTGCATGTTGGAAAAATATTTTAGGTAAATGTAACATGAATGAAAATAAGCATAAATAGATGAATTTATTTAAAATAAATATTACATTCAAAATTTCATACAAAATTGACATTAAAAATTAGAGTTTGTCACACTTAGCTATTAACATTGTTGAAAAGGTTTCTTATGCCAATATTGTAAAAATAAACAAGGAAATAATGATCCTATCAATGAATATGTCTTGAGGTACAAGATAATGTTGACTAAAATGACCAATATTATGGTAGATAAATATATCTAAGACATCTTTAAGAAAAAAATTCTTCCTCCTTTACATCAGTCCATTTTATTCAAAAAGCTCAAATATTTTGTTGACTTATGTCATGTTGTTTGGAATTGTGAAATGAAGCTTATTTCATTGAATAAACTTAAGTATGTAGAAAACACAACAAATACATATACATCCAATACCAAGTTTAATATAAAACCTAGTTATAGGTTAAAACCTCTTGAGATTGAAAAGGAAACAAACACCATGGTTAATTTAGTGTCACTACAACCTAATCAACCTATGTTATCCAATGCACCATAGAGATAGTTTACACACTTACCTGAGTCTCCCACTTTATTACTCCCATGGATTGTAGGGTTTCATCTTATATTTATCCCTTATCGTAAATATGATGATATGAGCATACTTATACCCAAGGTTACACTGCAAACACTTATTCTAACTATCACAAGGCCTTAGGCATTCTACAAATATATGTTTTACCTTTAACCATAATATCCAAGACCTCATTAATGACCAAAATATTAAATATAATGATCCTCAAAAGGAATTTAGTTTAAAAATTGGTGATCACTAGAAGTAGAAAGTATTTAATAATCTTTTATAAGACCATTCATATCCAAAAGTTCAAATGACATATAATTCACATCCTCATCCATCACATTATGGGAATCCATTGAATTATATTATTTTTAATTATACACAACATATACTTCCTATGGTTTATAGACCATCCATTAATTTTGATGACAGTGAGATTAGGGATGATGAATCATATCTTCATTTTATATTCATTCAAGCATAATTTTACCACTGATATATATACAATATTATGATTGATAATAATTCAAGTGTGGAAATTTTCACCATGACATTACTTATGCACTTGGGTTATACCAATCATGATTTACACCTTTCAACCAAATTAGTTAGAGCATTTGATGGTACCTCAAAATAGGTTTTTGGTGAGATTGACTTACCTTTATAGGTATGTCCCACACATGTGGTTATTACCTTCTCATTTATACCTTACACATGTGTCTTTGATATAATATTGGGATAAAATTTGATACATAAAATTTGAATAGTACCTTATATAGTGCATGAGTGTGCTAAATGCATTCATGTCTATATGATAATTATAATTTCTATAATCCCATATGAGAATCCTCTTGAGCAACCTAAATTTATACCCAAGTAGTTAATTATCAAACCTAATAATTTTAATCTTCCAAAAAGGTATAATAATAAGAAATATATTTTACATAATGGCTAGTACTTGATATAACATTACATCAAAGATACATAGTGGGTTCCATGAAATCCTTATCTACACCATACCTTATTCAGATATCCAAATCACCTATACATGTTTTGATTACAGATGTTCCAAAAAAAACATATAAAATTCAATGATGATTTATATGAACCCTTAATCATATTATTTTTTCAAAACCACAAAGTCCTAGTATACATATGCATAATACAACAAATCCTATGGTGATAAATATTACATCTATACATTCTCCTTGGTAGTATCACAACTTTATTTCACTAGGTTTAGTGTGGGGATATGCCTATGAACATCCTTTAGATGATATCATAGGATATTATTTTCCTTTAAATTATTCCAAAAATACCAAAAAAAATTGAAAATCCCAAAAATAGTTGTAGCTTGTACATGTTTTATTATTTCCTTGGCATCTATTTTATTAGTTCCATGTTAATGGATATCTTATCATTTATATATATATATATATATATATATATATATATATATATATATATATATATATATATATATTTGTGTGTGTGTGTGTGTGTTTCACACATATTTTAGTGTGATATAGGCATACACAGATACATGATCTATGCTCTTTCAAATGTTAAGCCTTCCCACTACTCATGTCATGGACATTGGGGACATCGACTTCTTTGATGATGATACATCTAGGTTATTGTTGACTATTTTATTCACCAGGTTTCCTTGAGCCATGAATCAGTTGATATGATCTATTTATTAGGCATTTAATGGTGATTATATGAGTGCAAGATCAAGTTTCCTCAAGTTTGTTATAATTTTTTTGCCTTGAGGTATTATGGTCATTGTCATGAATAATTGCTATGTTAGGCCTATTAGAGGACTCATAAATACAAATTAAGTGTCTTGAAACTTGTATCATGTCTTTATTAACCTTAAAATACCTCATTATATAGAAACATTTAGATCAAAGACAATGTTGTTGATGTGGATTTTGTGCACACTATAGAAATTGAATGAGGTAGCCTCTAATGTTTTAAGATATATATATATATATATATATATATATATATATATATATATATATATATATATAAATGAATTTCCCATCTAGGGCATGATTTACATGTATATAGTTAAAATAACTAATTGGTGGAATAGTAGGTTGAGAATGGAGTTCATTTAACTAGGTAAATTGATGGGTGTATGAAATCCAAAAGAAGTAAACACTAAGTGAGTTAGTTGGGTGGAGAATTACTCTAAGATGGGTAGATCTCAAAATAAAATTAGAAAAGGAAGGGGAAGGTAATGCAGAAAAGAAGGCCCTATGTTCTCAAAGGGTCACTTTCAAGGTTGTTTCCTTAGTGGATGATTATTTCCAAAACCAATGCTTTCCATTTTTATCTATTGGACACTCATGAACAAACATAATTAAGCAGTCTTGGAAAGTAGGCATAGGAAAATTAGTGGTATTAGATAAAGTTTGCTCTCTTTACAGTATATGTTGCACAAATTTAATTGAGATATTACATCCCAAAATAAGAAGGTATCTATAGTAGCCATAGTGCACACCTAGAAAACTATACCATAGGGAGACACTCTTGGACACCTTAGAATATCAACATAGTCGAAGTTGATTGCTTAAAATCAATGAGATTTACTAACTTTTAATAACTTTTTCACATATAATTATTATTATCCATCAATGATAACAATAAATATTATATGTATCTTTTTCACATTTCAAAATTATTTAAGTGACAAAGGTGAATAAACTAAAATCATAAAAACACAAAAAATGGAGAAGAAATAACTAACATAGTTTCTTGACAAGCAATAACTTGATTTTGTCCCACATTCATAAAAAATCCAACCCTTTGAATGAGGTTTTTGCATGTATTTAATGATTTTAGGATGGGTTGTATCATCCTCCAATTATAGTAAGGCTTCATATCACACATTAGAATAAATATAACTTAAGTTCTAATTTAATGCAAAACTATATGTTACAACTCATATATTACAATAATTCTACCTTTATACAATCATAAAATGTGTGCATGTTGGAAAAATATTTTAGGTAAATGTAACATGAATGAAAATAAGCATAAATAGATGAATTTATTTAAAATAAATATTACATTCAAAATTTCATACAAAATTGATATTGATATGTGTGTGTGTATATATATATATATATATATATACATATATATATATACATATATATATATATATATATATATATATATACATATATATATATACATACATATATATATATATATATATATATATATATATATATATATATATATATATATATATATTTGATCAAAACTAAAGTCTATGATATTGAACTAGTGGATAGAGGTAATGTTAAAAATGGCACATCAGATGAATTGGTAGTTAGGGTGGAGATAGAATTCCTCTCCACCTATAGATCTTGGTAATGTTTATATCTAATAGTATTTTTTTATATTATTATGATCATATACAAAAGAGATGGTTTATTCACCCTATTAATTTGTGTCATTATTATTATTGCATGTTTAACTTTTGTACCTCTGAAGCTTGTTCAAAATATCTCCACTTATGTGGCTTTCTTCCTCATAAAAATAAACTTATATTCAATATATTTGAAATTTAAACCCTACAAATCCTACTTGAATTTTAATTAGGCTTTCTAAAGTATTGGATAAAAAAATGGACCTTACCACCAACTTTCTTGTGCCATCTCATGCATTCAACAACTCGTATTCATCCAAAATTTATCTTGCTTACTTTTCCTATTTAGTTATTTTGGAGAATAAGGCGTAAACATATGTTATCCAATCCCTTGATTCTTAGGTTTGGATGAGTACTAAATTGAATGAATTCTAAACCTCCAAGTGTGACATTAAGTCAAGATGGTTGAAAGCCTTATTTGGGGTATATAAAACTAAAAAATTCAATTTGGTCTCATCTTATTTGAATGTTTTAAAATTTTTGTTAATTTTAGTTAAGTGAGGGGCCAATTATGTACTCAAGGATCCAATAGTGTCTAATATCTCATATATCCTTAAGGCTACATTTGGAACATCTTGACTGATATTGGAGGGAACATGGATAACCTATTGTTGTTCTCTAAGAGTTTTCAATTATTGTTCAAGCTCCTTCCTCTCCTACTCAATAACCTTATGGATTTTTAGAAAGGTTATAGTATGGGTCTCCATATAGGACCTAAAGTCCTTAATGTAAGGGGACTAACCCATTCTTCTATTATATTTTTTGGAAAGAGAAAAAACTTCTTCTATTTCATCTAGAATAAAGCTTTGCCGAATCCTATCCTCTATTTTTATTTTCTTTACACTTTACATAGAGCCAATAAAATTATCAAATAATGAGATTATAGTGGGTAACTCAATGATATTTAGGTCTAGCCTCTTAGAAGTTAAAGATCCTAATTCCTTGGCTCAGTCTAGAAGTGAAAATTATGCTAGGTCTATTTGTTGTACCTCTATTTGGGTATATTTTAAAGGCTTGGTATTAGGAGATGGATTTGGCATATAAGGCCATATTATCTTTAAGTAGTTTACATTACCTAAATGTGGAAATGTGTGGAAAATGTAGATAGGATTCTTCCTTGTAGTTTTCTTGGTGGCCACCATTTCCATGGAATTAATTACATCTAAGGAATTTATGGGTGAAATCAAATGCATAAAGGACAATAGTAAGTGGGTGTTACATTGGTTGGTAGTAGTAGTAAAAGAGGTGTCAACCAAAGTAATGGTTACAACAATGGGTATGGAGATGGGTGCAGATGATGGTAGGCATAATGTAGGAAATGAAGTGCAAATGGTAATGTGATAATAAGAGAGTGTCCTAAGGGATCAATTGGATTCAAACCCTTAACTAACTGGCCACTCCTAAGGGGTCACTTTAATTTGAGTCCTTGAAATCTCAAAACTTTATCTTGATGCAATTATTCTTCATAAAATGGCTGATCTTCAGTCAAGGGTTTAGTCTATTCACTTTGTCCCTCTATAGACTACACCTTAGGCATTCACACCTTGGACTTCCTCTTGTAGCATATAGTTATCTTTCCATTCAAAAGAGAAACCACTTATTGGTAGAAAAAATGTCTCCTACACTATATGTTGTCATTTATAGAGTTACATGAGTGTTAAGTATTCTAAGTTAGATGAGTCTATACAAATAAGATCCTATTCCTTTCAACTAGATCTCTCCTATGTATGAACTATCTCTTATTTATATTCCTTCTCTATTTTACTCAATTCAATTGTTGGTGATTAAAGTTTAGAAGTATCATCTTCTATTCATCTTGAAAAAACTAAAGTTACCCATTCTCCATAATCTTATTTTATATCCATCATCATAGTGGGTAGATCTTGTGGGTCTTGACTTTGATCCTATGGTTGCTAAAGAGGTTTGTTGTTTCAAAAGTCTGAAGTAGACCATCCTCCTAGTAGTGGGATCCTATATTGTTCTTTATCAAGTGTGCTAGAAGGATCACTTGGATTATCTTTAGTAAATCATCATTTAATCCAGCCATCCTAGCCCTTTTCAAGACTTGGGCATCATCATTTGGATTGATAAATAGGAATTCATGATCATAGGGATCATGACTATATTGAATTTCCATATTATGAATGTGTTATTGTACCTTAATTTAGGTGTCCCAATCTCTATGGGGTAATGTGGCTAATGCATAGGCTTTTCTAGCCCTACATCTTCCTCAAAATATTTGTATAAGGTTTAACACATCCTACTAATTAAGATATGAGATCCATGAAATGTGCTCTTGTTACTTCTGCTTAAATCTTCATCAATCACCTCCCATAACTAATAAGTAATTTCTTGATTATATAGGTTGTTAGGGACATATTTTGGGAGGCAAAAGGGATAATCCTTTTGTCTAATAACCATTATCATGGTGTAGTATGGATATATCCAATAGTTAACGTTCAACATGAGTGAATTTGAGATAATTTTAGACAATCTAGGCATGGGTTCTTTATGAATTTACCTCCAAACTTGGGGATAAAATTCATCTATAATCCTCAATATGTTTCTAGTATATGTATATATATGCATTAATTAAAATAAATAACAAATCCTACTTTTAATATAATCAATTATTATTTCCTAAACAGACCCATTATTTATGTATATAATACCCATGATAACATCAAGAAGGTAAGACATCATGTATAAATTACCCCCTTTGGGCTTCCTATCTTTATGCAGTACTATCTCATGTAATTGGGCATTGATGATATCTACCAATGTGTAGGTGCATTCTAAGGTCAATAATAGGTCAAACAATGGTACCCTTTCTAAGTGAAGGAAATGGATCCTTAGGCGACCATACAATTAGCTCAATAGTGTCATACCAATGTAAATTCACATTTGGAATATAGTGATGGGCATGGGTTTATTATCTGTGAGAGAAATGATTTATCAAGGAGAAGCCATTTTTTCACTATCTTCTCTATATTATTATTCTTCTTCTAGAATATCACATTGTGTAATTCAAATGTAACATCTAGGATTGGCAAGAATAAATACATTTGGAATGCTTCCCTTGATATAGAAGTGATGATGGTTTTATGAATGACATGGTGGAGGAAGCTACCAACAAATATACTTCCTTCAAAGAACAAGTCATGTAATAGGTCAATTCATGGTATGATATCAAGTTTGGTAGTGGCTTAGTGAAGTTCTTAATGATTGAAGTAATTTAGGTCATCTGCTACTTATAAATCTTCTATAGAGACATCTTCCTCATAGGAAAATGTGTCAATTCCTTTTATAACCTCCCATAAAGTTGATTAGTTAGTGTAGATGCCATAAAACATGGAGGCATAAAAAATTATGTCGATATACTCCATTGAATCTTTGATAAAAAAATCTAGATGGTGCATGAGCTCACTTGTATACTTTGGATGAATATTCCATTATTATTTCTTAGTGATGATATAATTATGGAACCTTGTAATGGTATTTTAACACTCTTATATGAAAATTAAATCTTGATTTAACCTAATTAGGGCTTGAATTCTCAAATGGATGTATTCAATAGAGCTTGTTGAAAATCAATGACCATGAATTTGGTTATCAATTTAACTTTATAGCATTTTAACATTTAATCTCTATTTATGTACCATTAATCACCAATGACTCAAAGGTTGTCATGTTCATTTAATTCTAACTTTAAATCCTTAGCTTAGTGGACACACCATGTAGGATTATTACTCATTCATAAGGGTGCCATGGTGCCTCTATTTTTGACACTTATTAATGTGTGGTTTATTTGGGCATCAACACTTATGTTTGGGCCAAATAATTTGATTTTTACAAGATAAGAGTTCTAAACAAAAGACCCCAAATACTAAATTATTCTTTATGAAGATTCATGAAACCTTTACTAAAATTCAAAACATTGAACACTTTTCTTGGAGATTAAATTGTCATTTGATAAGATTTGTAAGAAAAAGTTGTGAAAGATGAAAGTTTTAAATGAAAAGTTACTGAAGATAAAGTTGTTAAAGACCAAAATATATAAAAAAAATTTCTTGAATGAAAAGTTCCCAAATGAAAAAATGATCTGGACAACAATTCAGATGACAATTCGGGTGATGGGTCCACCCCAATTGATGGTAGAACTTTCGGGAGCCATAACTTTTGCACTGTAGCTCCAATTGACTCACCATTTGAACCATTGGAAATATAATAATGAGGGGAACATTGTGAGATGACATATAGATCTGATATATGAAGTTTTATCCCCTAAAACCCAATGGAAGTGTATCAAATTTTAATTTTAGTAGTGCAGTCTAAAAATAATAACTCCTCAAATTCTATGTTGTTGTAAATCATGGAATTCAAACTAATTCATCTCCCTCGAGATTGGTGACCTTCCACATCATCGCCATACCTTAAAAAAATTTATAAATGAATATGTAACCTAAAATGGAAATGAGACATCTCTTCTTAGAGATAAGCATATGTTTGGGTCTGCAAATTTGATCAATAAAACATCTCTTATCAGAGATAGCATTATTTGAATTGTTTTGTTCTTGTTTCTTGAATTATCTTTCAACCAAAGATTTTTACTAAAGTTTCTCATCTTTGAATTTCTTAATGAAAAATTTTATTAATGAAAAAAGTTTCAAAATAAGAAATAAGAATAAAAATTAACCGGTGATAAAGTATTGAACATAAAATCCTGAATAAAATATTTTGACTAAAGTTTCAGATAATAGAAGTTCTCAATTGATTCTCTCAAAGACCAAAATCCTAAATACCAAAATGTTTGGTTTTGAAACATTGATAATGCTAAATAATTGAATCTATGTAATGATAATTCTAAAGACATGTCATATTTAGTACGCTTCCCAAGATTTTGAATAATATATTAGTTCAAATAAGTCATTTAAATGAAAATGGGTTGCAAGAGGAAAATAGAAGAAACAAAGGTGATTTATTGTTAAACCCCACAATTTTCCAAAGATAAGTAATATGATAGACATGCATGTATATCCATATTATGACTAATTTTTATAATATCAAATGGGTCCCCACTTGTTCATCAATAATACAAGGTGGGGTGTGTTGAATACAACAAATGTGATTTCTTATTAAGGTCTAATTATGTCATCTCATGAATAAAGTAGAAATGTCTTAAAAGGTGGGTTCCAATGAGTCTTAAAAGAATTTTTGAGGATATGAGGGTCTAAATGTATTTTTTAAACCCATTTAAAGTCATTTTTGATAGAATGGATCCTTCTTTAGGTTTTAAAATCTCTTTATCCTCACATACTCTTCAAGACTAGTCTGTAAAAGTGATAAAAAAGGGTTTAGTCCATTGTATTCCCTAAATTTATGATTTTAGTGGCTTCTAACTCACCAAAACATGAGGGAATGCATTTTACCAACCCTAAACCATTCCTAACTCAACCATGACCATGAGATCTTTCATAATTCTAGTAATTTTCCAAGTTATCCAAATCAGGGAAGGTCTATTCATGGAGGAAATGGTAGGTTTCAGGTGGAAAAACATAAAATAAGTAGTGAACAAAGGTTAAAGGTATATAAATGGAATGGTTTATCCTTTAAGGCACATAATTATAGGTTTTTAAGGTTTTTTATTCATTAATATAAGCACACATTTATTATTCAAGAAAAAAAGAGGTTCCTCAAGGCCTCCTTGATAATTCTACAATTAAATTAAGTCCTTAAGACTTTCAAATGTGAAGAATAACAAGTAAAGGAAGGGTTTTGTGAAGCTTTTCTATGGGATACATGACCCTAAATTCATGTTTGAAGGTTAAATGTAGGGGAAAAAGGTACCTCTCATCATTATTAAACTCCCACAAGCCTTTATAATAGAAAACCATACTCTAAGTCCTCAAAATAGGCAAAAATTAATCTAATTTTCCTTCTTATACCCTCACAAGCTATTTCATTGGACGTGGCATCTCAACTGAGTAATTAATTAGGAAAGTATGACCATGGGAGAGGGATAAGGGGGTATTAAATATCCTTATCCAAAATTTTAGATTAATAGATAGGGAGACATGGATATGACTCATTGTTAAGGAGTTCAAATAGCCTATAGGTGAGCTTGATACAGGAACCATTTTGGTTTAAAATTATTTCTCCTATTACATGGTTCAATCACACTTTTAGAATAGGTAAAGAGGATCCTTTAACACATTTTACAAGTTTTTATAAATATGATAAAGATATCATATATATGAACCATCACTAATAAGGTATACTACATATAAACTCGGTAAAACCCTAAAGAGCCCATGATTCTCTTTTTGATGTTTTAATCTTGTTTAGGTGGAAATATATGGAAGTGTAAGGGTATATAATTAGTGTATACATGTTTCCAAGGATATTTAGAAGAGTTTTTAGGCCCATGAGAGACATTGAAAAACATTTTTAAGGTATTTCAAGGTTGATAGAACTATACAAATCTACAAACACATAAATGACAGATTTTAATAAATTTGGGATGTTTATTATGAATGGTGAGCCTAAAACAAGTTAAAAAACTTACCTTGTACACCCCATATCACCTAAAATCAATAATTTAATTGAAATATCAATGGATTCCATAATATGTTTACAATAGTTTCTGGCTTGATCTAGTGGCCTATTAGACTACAACCAAAAGGTAATATTGTGAAGAGTGGAAATAAAAAGAAGATGTCTGGAAGATCCTTCAGAGAGGAAAGGTTGTGAGTTACATGGAATGGCTTCATGGCTCAAAACCCCATATTACAATGGCTTTTTTCAAAAATTGGATTGATGATAGGGTTACCTTGCATGGCATTACGGTGAATCTCACTGAGGAATTCATAGCAGAGGTGACGGGGCTTCCAATGGAGGGAATAAAATTTTCAAAGTAGACCAAAATTTCTAATGAGGCTTTTTACAAATTCCCTAAAATAGATGCTGAGGAGTAGCAGCTGGAAAAAAGTGGAGATTTTTTTGAATTGGAGCAGATTAAGGGCATCTAGAGGGACATCTTATGCTGCATCCATGAGTACTTCATACTTGATGGAAGAAGCAAAAGAGTCCACAAATTTCACTTTGTATTTCTCAATCACTTCAGACACAAAGTAAGAATCTCCTTTCCTTTTTATTTGCATTTTTCCTTGCTCCAAAGTCTATTCGCTCATAGGAAAAAGGAATCTCATCCCATCTTGCATGAGGGGTTAATTATTATAATTGAAGGGCATTGAAAGAATAAGGCCATTTTAAAGAATTATTATTCAAGAAAATACAAGGACCTACAGAGTAACAAGAAATAAATAGTGAAAGGGAATGAAAAAGCTAAATTCAAACTCCCAAGCTTCAATAACCAGACTGCTGATGAGGAAACAAAGTGGGAAAGTTTTGAAAACATTGGGGAGGAGAGTCTGGAGGAAGAGGGAGGAAAAAAAAGTGGGCATTAAAGTTCTAGTGAGGAAGAAGAAGTGCAAGAGAAGAATGAGAAAGGAGTCACTATAGAGGAAAAGTCTGAAAATAGCAACCATGAGTCTAAGGAAAACCAACTAGTGTTTGAGGAAATTGATAAAGATCTAGATGATCCTGCTGTGGACCCTGATCCGATTAACGAAAAGGAAAATCTAGTTCAGGTCGCTAACCAAATATTGGAAATGGGAGCTCAAGTAAAGAAAGTAAGTAACCAAAATGTAAGCCTTGCTGAAATAAAGGAACAGAAATGAATGGAAATGGAGGACTATATGGAAGAAGTTAGAAGCAGTCCTAAAAAGAACACATAAGATTGGAGTGACAAAAGGCAGAATGATGAAAGGTACCCACCTATTAGATTGGCCAATTTCAAATCTGATGCTACTCTTCAATTCAATTTATGGACGTATAAGGAAATAATGGAAATCAATAGGAAAATGGAAATAATGGAGGGTAAATAGGAGGCAGTTTGGAACAAAATCAATAACATGGAAAAGTAGATGAGGGATATTCAGATAAAACTCAAAGATTATGAGAACAACCTAAGGGAACTCATAAAGGAAAGCAGAACAAAGATGGAGGAGGTAACCTCTAGCATTTGTGCTTCTGCTATAAACATTGGAAAAAGAGCAAATGAGGAAATCAAAACTTTGGAGGGGCCTAGCAAGAGAACTAGACAAAGCTCAAGAAAGAAAGCAATGCAAGAGGGATCTACGCATGTGACTGCTGCCATCCAGGACACTTTTGTGAAAGGTAAGGAAGCAGTGAAGATGATATTGGAAATAGAAGAATAGTTCCTAGTTCTTTTAGTTGGTTCTGCTAGTTGGTTGTGATTTTTGGTCTTGGTACCTAGTTTTTTGAACTCTTTTTACTATAGAGTTTCCAGGTCTCTGTAAAACCTGAGGTCTATCTTTGGTTTTTCATTTGTTAGCTTCAGGGCTTTGTAACTTGGTTTTGTTACTTTGGTGAAGTAGGTTTTAGGCTTGCCTATGGATGTTACTGTTTTATCTTTCTCCTTTTGTTTAGGGTTTTGGGGTCCCTTCAAAACCTATTTTTACCTTAATCTAAAACCAAAAGGTAATATTTTAAAAACATGTTTAAGATCTTCCCCTCTCCAAAAATCTTATAAAAGAAATAAATACCCTTTCCTAGATCCAAATCCCCCTTATACCATCAAATTTTAGACATCACGCCTCACATTACAATGTTTTTTTCTAGATCAAGTAAATTATCAAAGTTTTAGGTATAAGAATAAGATCACAATCAAGTTTGTTGTAATGAAAAGTCATAAGTAGTTATTAGACAAGGTTAATAAAATTTTGAAAGATAATATAGTGGTATGTAGACCAAGGATAAAATATCGATCTCTTGGATTCATGGATAATCTCTAGAGTGCTCCAAAACCTCCCTAAAACCCTAAACTAGGTAAAGACACTAATTATGTCTACAAGCTGAGTTGTTTTGCCTACTTGAATGGATTATGACGTTGTCAATGAATAAAAAACTCTCATGGGTCTACAACCTAGTTAGATGAGTCTATAAATACAAAATATAAGACAAAAATATCCTCTTATTATATTTATGGGTAAGGTTTAGGATCAATGAAGACCTAAACATTGGAGATGCAAGCCTACAAATAATGGGAAATATATCCAAAATTTCATATGTTCTTATATACCTATGAAAATAAAACATAGATATCATGGGTCTATGTATAATCATTATGAATGAAAATTAAGGGATCTAAATCTTGGTCATGTGAACTTATTGCATACATAGTTTTAAAGGATCACCAATTAGTTACATGTTCTCAAACCCCTTCACACTCACTTGCAGATCTAAAAATATTGAGGACGATATTCATTATATTTTAATAGCCTTAAAAACCAACTATATGTCTTGAATAGAGTATATAATTCCATTAGATAGGAAGGAGCGAGTTTATGTTATCAAGTTATTAATCAAGTCACTCACAACACTATCTTCTAAGCATTTTATGACTCTTTAAAGAGTTAGGAACAAGAATATAGATCTGTAGTGTCTTCTTAAGAGACATGGCTATCATAATAAAACATAATAGGGTTTATCAAGGGTTTTAGGAAAGGTCATGATATCAAAGCCTCCTTTATTAGTCTATAACCTATATGAAAGGCTTGTTGACTCACTAATAACATGACCATGAAGAGGATATAGTGACAGACATGACAAAATTTTTTATAAACACTCACCTACAAGTTTGGCATTCTTCCCTCAATAGGTTTAAAGCACCAAAAGGCCTTCTACAACATCAAAGGTAGTATTTTTTGGTTTCCACTATGATGTAAATTTATAGGTTAGCTAGGCAAGGAATGAATGATCTCCAAATGGTCCTTTAAGATCAAAACTCAAAATTTTAGTATTTCTTAAAACATGATCCAATAGGTGCAATCCTACAAGTTCTATCCATGATATTTTTCATGATGTATTTATGTAAAATATGACATTTTTGGGAGATAAAAAGTATATTTATAGTTTCAAAAAGGTTTTCACATATGTAAAGACTCACTAAAAAGTTTTGAACAAGTTTATGATGGTTAGATGTAAGTTCTATGGCCTCTAAAAGGGGTTTTATAAATAGAAATATGTTATCATTCCTCATCCATACATTGGATAGGATTTCGAAGACAAAATAATTTTTTCCCCATAGTAATAAATGTAATATAGTGGTTAAGAAGAAGGTGGATAAGGTCAAAAGGGATAAGAATAGGGAATTCATAGGGCTTTAAGGTCATTCAGTGATAATACAACATGCTTTCAATCATCTAGGAATGTCAAGAGGATAGTTAGAGATTATTTAAAGCTTCTTAACTCTTCACCAATTTCTAAAGACAATTAAGGTATCTTCAAGGAATTTTTTAGGTAAGGTATCTTGTAAAATCCTTAGCTAATTGAATAAGAAGAACCTATATTTCCTCCATGTATGCTCAAGAGTTATAACAGGTTGAAAACTCTTCAAATATAAGAATACTATGTCTCCCTCCAAGAATATATTAGTCTTGAGGTCAATTAAATAAATCAAGAAACCATATTCCTCTTCAAGGAATAACAAGAGTAGAAATATGGTACTATAGCCTCCTCTATGGCAAAAATATAGAGAGAAGATAATTGAAGAAGTTAACATGAAGGGCCAGTTCATTAAAGGATATATAATGTATTCAAGTCATTGGTATTCATATCATTTTGGTAGAGTTAAGAATATAAATGGATCATTTATGAGGAGTCTTGGTGTTCATTCCTCTCTCTAGTCTTCATTCTATATACACTTCTATTTTTTATTATTATAAGATATACCTCTACTTGGTTATACAATAGCCCTACCATTTTTGTACTTGAAATACCTTTTAAGGAAATAAAAGTGTTGTTTTACCTTATCTCATACTTGTGTTTTTTTGTGAAATTCTTAAATAATTGGTATTATATTATGATAAGAATTGCCTTTCCTTGATCATTATCTAAATTTATCACCTTTTATACAAGTTAAGCCTTTTTTATAGGCCATAGGCTATGTGCAATAAATTTTGGTAAAGGATTAGCTATGAATGAGTTTCATTCCTCCTATTTCACCCAATATCTACTATATTTCCTATGAAATACTAATTTAAGAGTGTTTGGTTTGAGAGTTGCATAGGTGTGTCAACTCCTTTTAGTTTCCATTGTGCATGTTCAAGTAAGTAGGGGAGTTAATTATTTTGGTGTATCACATTAATTTTACTTTAAGTGGTTTACATGTTATTTCCTACCCACTTTTCCTTTTTTAGTATTAAATTAGAATATTTTTAGGTGGTACACTATGGGAGGCAACCCTTTCTGGAGGTTCACTCCAACTTAAGCTCACCCATAGCCTTGGAGTGTTCTAATTTTTTTAGTTGAGAGGAGAGACTCCATAAAACTCTCCAAGGGTGCAATTCATATTTACAATAGTTTTTTGGCATGCATGGTGGGATAATAACTAGAGAATTTTTTGAATATTTGATGTTATTATTAGAAACTTTTTGTGTTTAGACACACATATTTAGCATCTAACAACTCCAAAAGGCTTCCAAAGGATCCTAATTTTAGACTAATACCTCAATTTCATGCTAAATATATAAAATAGATAATCTTATAAGGGTACTTATACTAATTTTATTATATTAACAACTTATTTAATTAAGATAAAAATATTTGTAAAGACTGCCCCATACATAACCTTCATCTGTTGCTAGTTCTCCTCAACACAACCCTGTTACACATCTAATTACCTATATGGTTATTCCTAAGTGAAAAAATAAATTATCACTTTTGATGGGATAATTCCACTAAATATTTCCAAAAATGATGACATACCTATGTTATCCATCAAAATAATTTTTTTATTCATCGAAGGGAACACAACTACCCTATAAAACATATCAAAGATGTTGCTCACATTTGTGTAGTATATCATGTCACATAGGAAAATGTTTCCATTAGGTTGTTGGATGTTTCCTCTAAGGTAAAATATTTTAAATGGTATAGGGGTTTTATGTTTAATTATATTAGTACATGGGATGAACAAGGAGAAACTATATGCAATTAATTTGAAGATAAATCAAATCATTTATCCCTAGTTAAGTAGTTAAAAACCATTAAAAGAGCACCACATGAGTACATGGTTTATTTCAATATCAGAATATAGAGTAAAAGATAGGATCTAATATTGTTAATGCCTAAACTTGAATATTATTTTATTTATTATCTTATATCATTGGATAATGATATCTCTATAATAATCTAATCAATGGGTGGTATAACATTTCCATATGCTTATGAGGTAGCCATTAAGGCTAATAATAGATTAATACAAGCTCATAAAATTACACCAAGGCCTCAAATTCCCATTTTCAAATAAATATATCTCACTTTAACACATTAAACACTTACATTAAAACCTATTCCAATGCCAATTATTCAACCACCAATCTAGGATAAAGCTACCCCTAACCCATCTAATGATTTACAAGAGGTTAAGAGCCTTCTTCAAAATTTTTGAAATGAGTTATTTACTCTCAAAAAGTAGTAATGTTAGAGTTATAGACCCTATAAAGCACATTATCAACCTTTTTATCCTAATAGACTCCTTATAAAATACCTTATCATCCAAATAGGCCACCATATCAGGAAAATTTAGGCCAAGGCCAAATCACTCAATCAAAGCCTTATCAATCTTTCAATCCAAATTTTTCTAGCACATCTAAGGCTAGAGTCCCTTTCTAAAATATATTAGTATAGGACTATGAGTGGTGATTTCCCCATAACCAAATCACTTGTCCTAATGTCTTCCTTAACCAAACATTGATGGTGCAAATTATGGAACCAAAACAAGAGACACAAGTTAAAGTATCACCAAAATAAGAGGATTCTCAAAATTTAGTAAATAGTGATATTATGCTTCTAAATTGGCAAGGGGATTATTATTATGGAGTGAATTAGCTGTAAGGTTAGAATTAGGCTTCTTATCTAGGTATGGTATCCAATACTAGGTCTAAGAAAAGGGATGTAAAAATTGAACCAAAAATTGGTAAGGGTCCTACATAATATTATCTAATACATCAAGGGGTTGTTGGTACTAATTCATCTTTAAATGTGAAATAAATCTATAAAAATAAAACTTTGATAAGTCAAGAATAACTCAAAAGTCATATTAAATCAACATAAGTGACATAAGGTACAATAAAAGGTTAGTAGTTCTCCATTTAGTATTCTTGAGGATATGAAAAAAAAATGTGAATATATACAAGTGGGAGTATTTTTCCATTATAAGACAAAATAACCTATTGAAAATAGCTTTGTCTAACCTTAATATTTTAGAAATGTCATCAAAAGAACAACCAAAATTGGTGCTTAAAATACACATCAACCAAAGTAATATCAATAAAATAAAGGTGTGAAACCTCCACCATTCTATGTTTATTTGATAATTATCAATCATTTATCCTATAATTGCATGATAGATTCAAGGGTTAATAGCTCAGTGATGTCTTAATATATAGTAGATAGGTTAGGTTTGGAATATGAGCCAATCTATAAAGGATTATTAAAACTAGATGGAATAAACATTAAGACTCTTAGTGTCATAAAGGGTTTTAAACTCTCTTTGCATGTTTATCCTAACTTTTACATTCCCCCAGATGTTTTCATTATTTACCTCCCTCTATACTTTATGTATTTCTAAGGACTTCACTACCAATATTAGAGGATACATATCATCTAATTGGTATCACATGATATTTATAACTGTTTATGTCACTAAGGTAACCATTAAATATAATCCAATTGATATGACCCATGCTAAACCTTATTTTTGAAATGCCATAAATGCCAATTGTACAATCTTTGACCTATAAGAGGATCCTATTGAACAAGATCCAAGTATACACCTTGAAGGCATACCTGATTTACTACTTGATTAAAATATTACAAAAATAGAGTATGGGATCTCATAGAGGACTTTAAAGAATTCAACATCTAATCCATCTCAAGAGAAATAAATAAACATGTTGATAGACTAACTACCATTGGTGCATAGTTTTATGTTCCTAATGACATCAAAAATGAAAAAGTACTTCATATCAAGGTGGTTGTATGGAGTACTATACTTGATAATAAACTAATTATTATGTGTTTTAAAATGACTAATAGATACTTAATTTATTATAGGAAGCTGAGTTCTCAGCTAAAAATTGAGATAAAATGTAGTAGCAATATGAAGAGTAAATTATCCAATTAAGGTCAAATAAACTACCAAAGGGTTTAGTTACTCTTGAGTCTATCTTCAATTTTGATTATCAAATTATAGGAGAGAAATTAAACATGATAGTTAAGACTAAATACTATTAACAAGCCACCATTAAAAAAGACAAGTTTTTCAAACTTGGCATGGTATATACTATAGAGGAAAAGCATGAATTTGTTAGTCTTTTTCAAGAGTTTGAAGATGTTTTTTCTTGGGGGTATGATGATCGTAATGGATTTAATATTTATTCAAAACAACACAATATAGAATTATATCCAAGTGCCAAGACTATTAGGTAGAAATAAAGGCCTATAAACCCAAAGATAGAGCTTCACATGAGGAAGGAGCTGAATAAGGTTATAGAGGCCAACATAATCTTTCCTATCAAACACTCAACTTGGGTGGAACACTTAGTCCCTATGAGGAAAAATAATGGAGAGATAAGGTTGTATGTTGATTTAATGGATATAAAAAAGGCTCCTTTGAAATATCTCTACCCATTTCCATCCATGGAATAAATATTGCAAATGGTGATAGGTTCAAAATGGTTTTCACTCCTTGATGGTTATTCTAGTTATAATCAGATATTAATTCAAGAAGAGGATCAATTTAAGATAACCTTTACTACCAAATTGGGAAATTATGCTTACAAAAAAATTCATTTTGGTTTGTCTAATGTAAGGGAAAAATTTTAGAGAGACATGGAAATGGCATTTAGGGGATAATAAATGATATTAAACTTGTATATATTAATGAAATTATATTGTTTTATAAACATGATAATGATAATTTGTCTCATCTCAAGAAATTCTTTGACATGTAGTTTTGAGTCTCACTTAACCCTAAGAAATGCATATTTTCAATTCATGAAAGTAAGCTTTTAGGCCATATTGTATCCAAAAGAGGGCTTGAAATTTATCCTAACAAGGTTAGTTCCATTATATCATTGTCATTTCCTAGTAATAAAATAGTGTTGAAAAACTTCTTAGGAAGAATCAATTTTGTTAAGATATTTATCCCTAATTTTAACAATCTTTCCAAACCATTTACCTCCATGTTGAATAAGAATATAGCTTTCAACTACACTAAAAAGGGAAAAGTTTTTTTGTAAGTGATTAATAAAGTTATATCAAAAAACCCTACCCTCATAAATTTGTATTTCATGAAGGAATTCACTCTATTTACCTTTGGAGGTATGGACACTATCTCAACTATGTTAGTACAGAAAAATGATGAAGGTATGGAGAAACAAATAGGTTTCTTTATTTGAGTCTTATAAGTTTATGAGGTAAAGTATTCCATTTTATATAATAAAGTAATGTATATTATAAGAATTATCAATAATTTTAGGAATTTATTTTATAATAATAATGTGTATTTAATTGTTTCACATCCTTGTGTTAAGGAATTCCTCTTAATAAAATATTTGAATGAAAAAAAGGTAGGCTGGATTAAAAAATTAATGGAGTATGATGTGTAAATCAAGGTCAAAGATATAGTAAGAGGAAAATATTTTTTTGAATAGCTAGCTTTAGATTTACAAGATGATAAGATTGTTGTCCTAGTACTCCAAGATGGCCAACAATCAATTGCATCTTCATTGCATACTAGTAAGGCCCAAGATATGGTTAATTTCCTTCAAATAGGTGAGTGTCCTTAAGGTTTGGAAAAATAAAATAGGAGTTACCTTATAATTAAATATATTCCTTATGTTCTTATGGATGGCATCTTGTTTAGAAAGGATATCAATCGTGGTCTTTTGAAATGTGTTGAAACAAATTATATTGAGAGGATTATAAAAGAATATCAATATGGACCATTAAGTAGACATTTTGATCCAAGAAATATATATATGAAGATAATGAAGGTAGGATAATATTGGAATAAAATGTATATAGATGAATATTCATGGGTTAAGAAGTGTAAAAAGTGCAATTTATTTACAAGTAAGCATAAATTAGTAGCTTTCCCACTCCATCCTATCCAGGTAGAGCATCCCTTCATACAATGGGGTTTAGATTTCATAGGGATGAATAACTCACCTTCCAATTCATGTCATAATTTTTTATTAATATCCAATAAGTAATTTATAATGTGGAAAAAAGCAGTGGCTATAATGGAAGCAAATGAAACCATATATGAAGGTATAGTCACTAGGTTTGGACTTCTTTATCCAATCATCTCTGATAATGCAATGGCCTTTGTTGAAACTAGGATAAGTGAGTGGTAAGTAAAGAATGGAATCCATTTGAATACATATTTTAACTACTACCCTCAAGGGAATGTATTATCAAAATCCACTAACAAGAATATTATTAGGATTATAAAAAGAACCATGGAGAACAAAAGAACTTGATATATAAAACTAAAAATAGCCTTATGGGATGATATAATAATTCCTAAATGGTTATTGGTAATTACCCTAACATTATTATTTATCTTAGAGAGGAAATAATACCTATATCACTTGAATTACAAGCTCTGGAGCTCATTAAATAGCTATAAATGATGGAGGAAAGTACCTTGAAAATTAGATTTGTAGAATTGATAGAATTGAAAGGGTTAGAGACCAAGTTATGCATACAATGGAGATTCATAAAGCTCAATTAAAGAGTTATTTTGAAAAAAAAAGTTATAATGACATTCCATGAAGGATATATTGTTTTAAAATGGGATGAAGAGGGAACTAAGCCTGGAAAGCATACCAAGTTGGACTCTATGTGGAGTGGACTTTATATGATTTCTAGCTAAAAGAAACACAATGCCTTTCATCTATATAACTTAGATGGTGATGATTTGACTATCTTATTAAATGTGATAGACCTAAAACATTGTTATTTATTTCATGTTTCACCCGTGTACATAGTATTTTATTGGTTTACTTTTTATGCAAGTGATGTATGCACATTATCTATTTTTGTTTTCATTTCCTCTAAGTGATTTGGAACATTTTTATTATTTTTTTCTTGATGAGAGGGAATATTAAATATTAAATAGGTTATTTCAATACATTATTCCATGTTTAAATTTTTATATTAGTTTTGATGAGACTCTTATGGCTATATGCCCAATAGACTTGAAAAAGGCTATTGTTCCTTGTTAAACAGGCTAACAATTTATAGAGGTCACCAAAATGTTGAATATTTTAATGAACAAGGTTTTTTGATCCATAAATAAATTGAGATGAACTCAAAATTAATTTCATATTTATTAAATGGGTTAAATATCAGGTTTTCCCGAGTTTCTTGTACTTTTGTTGGCTTGAAAAGGTCTTATGGTCATTGTCATGAATCATTATTGTGTTAGGCCTATTAGAGGACTCCTTAATAGAAAGGAAGTGTCTTGAATGATTTTTAAATTCCTTCTTAACCTTGATATACCTAATTACATAGATATAAACATTAAATTAAATATAATGCAATATATTTTTGAGTTTTAATTGTGTCATCTCATGAACAAACCAAAAATGTCTTAAAAGGTGAGTTCCAATGAATTTTAAAAGTGATTTTGAGGATATAAAGGTCTAAATATCTTTTCTTAACCCATTTAAAGTCATTTGTGATATAATTGATCCTTATTTATGTTTTAAAATGTCTTTATCATCACATACTCTTCAAGACTATTTCGTACAAGTGATCAAAAAGGGTTAGATCTAATGTTTTCCATCCATTTGTGCATTTGATAGATTTTAACTCACCAAAAAATGAATTAATTCATTTTAAAAACCCTAAACCATTACATAACACAATAATAATCATTAAATATTTCATCATTTTATTAATTTTTTAGGTTATCCAATCAAGGAAGGTCTATTCATGGAGGAAATGATAGGTTCTAGGTGGAACCACATGAAATATGTAATGAAAAGAGGTTGCAGGTCTAGAAATGGCATGTTTTAGCCTTTAAAGGCACATCATTGCATGGTTTTAAGAGGTTTTTTTTCATGAAACCAAGCCTACATGTATTATTCAAGCATTTAATAAGTTCCTCAAGGCATCCTTGATGATTCTAAAATTAGATCAAATCCTTAAAACTTTTAAATGCAAAGAATAAAAAGAAAAATTAGGGTTTTATGAAGCTTTTCCATGGCATACATGATTGTAAAATGGTCTCAAAAGGTCAAATATAAGGTGAAAATTTCACTCTCATAAAAACTGTGATAGGCATTTAGAAGAGAAAACCATGATCCAAGTCCTTAAACTAGGCAAAAAATGATATAAAATTCCTTTACATACCCTAATAGGTTATTTTCTAAGATTTGGTATCTTAGATAAGTAGTTACATGGTCCTACACAAATATTATAAATGGATAATGGGGTATTTAAAATAATTACCCAAGTGTTTATAGGTAAATGTAGGGAGACAAGGATATGAATCATTGTTAAGGAGTCGAAACAACCTATAGGTGAGTTTGATGGAGGCATGCTTTTGGTTTTTATTTTTTTTATCCTATTGTATGGTTTAATCCAAATTTTAGAGCAGGTAAATATAATCCTTAAGAAAATTTTACAAGTTCTTATAAATAATATTGAGGTAGCAGAGATATGAACCATCACTAATAACGTATACTATTCCTAGACCCTATAAAACCCTATAGAGCCTATGATTCTTTTTTTGATGTTTTGAACTTGTTTAGGTGGAAATATATGGAATGATAATGATATATATCTAGTTTATACATGTTTAAAAGGATTATTATAATAGTTTCAAGGACCATTATATCCATTGGAAATCATGTTTAAGGTATTTTAAGATTGAGAGACATGTATAGGTATACAAACATAGAGATGAAGGCCTTTAGTCATTTTCGGATATATATTTTGAATAGTGAGAATAAAACAAGTTAAAAAACTTTAAATTTTTACCTAGGATCACCTAAATTAAACCATGTATTTCAAATACCCATTAAGGCCATCGTATATTTACAAGAGTTTTGGCTTTATCTAGTGGCCTACAATGTTGCAGACATAAGGTAATCTTTTTAGACATGTTTAAGATGTTACCCTCTCCATAAAGATAATAAAATATTTAAATACCCTTGAATAATCCAAATCCCCCTTATAACACTATATTATATACCTAACACCTTACATTACAATAAGATATATGGTAATGAATAAGATTGCAGTGAGATTTATGGTAATGAAGAGTCATAAGTAGGTAATATGAAAGTTTGATAAATTTTGGAAATATAATCTAGTGATATATAAACTGATCATAAAATATGGATCTCCTAGATTCATGGAAAATTTGTATATTTCTCCAAAACCTCCTTAAAACCTTAAATTGGGTAAATACACTAGTCAGGTATACAAGCCAAGTTGTTATGACTTCTTGAATGTGTTTTAACCTTGTCAATGAATTAAAAATATCTCATGGGTCTAATAAATAGCTGTATGATTATAAAATTAAAAAATCTAAGACAATAAGTTCCTAATTGTTCTATTTTATGGTCATGTTTTAGGATCAATGAATACCTAAACATAGTGATCTATAAGCCTCTAAACAAGGGGAAATATATCTCAAATATCATATGTTGTTATAGACATATTGGAAAAAATTAGACTACATAATTTTTTTTTCCTAGATGGATGAAGACACTATTCTAGACCATTCAATGACCTTTTTCTCCCATGACTAGTCTGCTTCTAGTCCTAATTTGATGGTGCAATGCAGTATCTTAGAAGGTCTTGGTGTGGTGTGAGGAGTTGTGCAGGGTCTTAGATAATTGGATGATCCAATGGTGGAAATATAAGATATATTAATGTCCTTAATTCATGTTAAATACAATATTTTTAAACACTTTATCAATTTTTAAGGTGAATTTGGAGATTTTAAGGAAAAGGCCTAGAAATGGGTCTTTAACTGCAAGTGAAGGATCTAGCTAGTTTTGAAGGTGTTTGAGAATTTAGGGTTAGGACGGAGGTTTGTACAAAGTGTAAAAGATTTTAATGAGTCAAAAATGGTTTATAACAAAGAAAATATCCCCAAAATATGTTAGCATAGGTTCCTAATATAATAAAACATGCGACGGATGAGGATAGCTAACTCTTATTTAAGTATGCAAGATAGTGCAGAGAATTCATATTTAAAAAAGAAGATAGAAACATAGCAGAGGTGTATTTTAGTTCATTTGATAGGAATTAGTATTAACCAATATTTTATTAATCATTCATATATCAAACAAAATAACTTAGATAGGATTAAACCATATATTAAACATGACTGCACACACAAGGAACAAAAGAAGAAATACAATAGGTAACCATAACCAAAATAGTTTATATTGATATCAAGTTCATCATCTTATTCATATAACAATATATATATATATATATATAGTCATTTATAGTCCCTATCTATTCACATTCTTCTCATATTATGGTGCCAAAATAGGAGACATTTGATCCTCTATCTTTTTAAAAGTCATGGAGGATAGGACAAAATACATATATCTAACAATTAGATACATACTACACAAATATATAAAGAATATATTGCAAAAATTTACTTATCCATTTTCTTCTCCTAACACTTTCCCAATATTAAAATGTTTTTTCATCCCTCGACCATGTTTTAGGTTCATCTGATGGTGCACTCAAGGCGGAAGCTAAAGAAATCGTTAGACTAAAAAGAGTCATAGTAATTGCTTAAGGCACCATTTATAGTTTTCACATCTTGTGCACTACTTAGCTATATTTTCAAGTTTTCAACTAAGTATCATACCAACCTACTAAATTTTTAGGTTTTAAATAGGTTGGTATAACCAAGTGGTCACCCTTTATGGGTTTTTAACTAGTATGGCCCCACTTGTCTTACTAATCATCCCCAATACAAA
This sequence comes from Torreya grandis, assembly GCA_037957365.1. Lineage (NCBI taxonomy): Eukaryota > Viridiplantae > Streptophyta > Pinopsida > Cupressales > Taxaceae > Torreya > Torreya grandis. The sequence continues at coordinate 268,772 of JARHVA010004030.1, read as the reverse complement.
AATTGTTTACAAAAATTTCAAAAAACATTTTGCCTTATGAAGAACTTAAATATAAGGGGGTGGCATTACTATGGAAGAGGGATATCTAGTAGAATCATTGGCCCCTAATTGTATAGCCTTACACTACATGATGACCTATTGTAACTTGGAAGGAAACTTGTAAACTAGAACATTAAGAATCTAGGCCACCTAATTATAGAATAGAGCTAGGTCACTTTTGTAGGTATGTCAGTGAAGCATCACTTCTTAGACCATGAATATTAGGACATGAATTGGTGTGTGATATCTGATAAGTTTTTCTAGGTCTAAGTCCTTAGTGTTACTCATGGATGGATTTGTATTATTAACCTCCATCTATATTTCACCACTTAGTTTCTCTAACTTTTCTATGTGTTATTTTTCCTAGAGACCTATAAATGAACTACACCATAACTCATGTTACCAGTTGATGAGTTGATCATGCACATTATCTCTAGTATTAGATGAATCTTTGAGAGTAAGGTCATTTTCATCCATCTATGTAGTATGACTGTGAATGGTTGTCTTGGACATTATAATTACAATGAAATATGTGTTGGAATTAGCAAGAGAGTTGTTGATCTACTGATTCTAGTCCATAATACTTTAAATGACTTGATGGCCTTGGAGGGCTACAATTTCAATCATGCTTTGATATTCCTCTAGTAGAGTAATCAAAGTAATAGCCTCAATTTTCATACTTTCTCCTAATTTATTAATTACATGAAGTTGCTATGGTATGCCCCTATCTTTTGTGAGCTCAATGACTCATGTATTGAGCATGTGATCGTTGGACATCACTTGGTCCCCAATTACTTGAGAGGCTGACTATAGGTAGGTATATTCATCTTTATCACTTCATGAAGGCAAGCCCTAAGATCCACATTTTTTGCCTTCAATTATCCTAATTTTTCTCTAGGGAGGTGTCCTTTTGTGTGATGAATTCTTGAAAAGTGATGGCACCCTCTGATTATTTCTTCAAAGGCAACTGGGAGACATCAAGTGAAGCCTCCTTATTGATTGATAGTGAAACAAATGTGCTTTCAAATGTTATAGGGTCTAGGCAAGGCATAGTATCAAGTGGAAGGGAGAATGTGATATGCCTAATAGTTAATGTGGGAATTTCCTAGATCTACACACCTCCTAGAAGCAACTTGATTTATTGTGATCATGACTACATGGTTGATGGTGCTTGTTGTTGTGTTGTGGCCTTTGCTACTATCTTAATTTTTTGTGCAATGTCTTCAACCATCTTTCATTTTGATTCCTCTTTGTCCTCCTATTTCCTCTTCTTATCTTATTTCTCCTTCTTTTTCTCATCCTATTCTTATTACTTCCTTCTTTCTTCCTCTTATTTCTTATCCTTATCTTTTTATTCCCCTTTCTCTTTCTTCTTTTTCTCTTCTTCTCCCTCTTTCTATTTCTTATTTTTCTCTTCTTATTCCTATTTCTCTTTCTTATTTTTATCTTCTTCTTCTACTCTTCTTCTACCTAAGCCATAGCCTTGGCTTGCTCTTGAGTAGATTGGGCCTACACCTATGCTTCTGCTCTAGCTTATTCCTACACTTGATAATATTACAAGGCTTCATCATCCTCCTCTTTCTTTGTCCTAGTAGCTTCCTCTACCTACTACTATACTCAGACTATTGCATTTTATTTTATCTTTTCTTATTTTTCTTCCTTTTCCTTCTCTCTCCCCTCTTGTGCATTCTTGGTGGCATCATCCACTTATATTACCTATTTTTATAGCTTTTTATCCTTTTGAATGTTCACCTCTACATCTTTGGACTTTTTTGCAGCCTCATCTTTTCTTTGGGCTGCTATGTGGCATATTATTGATATGCTTCTTATTTATTTCTCTTATTCTCTTCCTTCCTTTATCAACATTTTGTTGCATGATCAACTTCTTTCCTAGTGTCTTGTTACTCCTCTATTGTTGTTTTCTTTGATGAAAATTCCTCAACATCTTGATCCTATGGCAATGATGGTGAATTAGTTTCTCTCACCTCCAAGTTTGAAACCTATACCTTCCTCCTCTTGATTATGACCATTATACATTTGGGTGGTGGTGTAGTAGATGCAAGGGTAGGTTGTGTTTCCTACATACTAGGTGGTCATCCCAATATGTGCTCTTCTATGGTAGGGGAGACCCTTGCATCCCACCATATTTGGGGATTATGCATAATTTATTCAAGTGGTATCTCAAAAAGAGGTGAAAATATGTCATCAACTATGAATGTTGGTGTAGGTTATGGATGGAAGAAGTCCATTCTACACTGGAGTTATTCTGCTTCTTCTCAAACTATGCCAACAATGATGGAAGATGGGTAGGGTGGTAGGTCCACCCATAGCTCTAGAGGAATATGATTTTATAATTCAACCATGTAAACCTCCTTCCAAAAGAATAAATATTTTTCTTCTTCCTTCTCATAGTAGTCTTAATCCATGTCTACCATAATGACTTAGTAGACTTCTTACTCATCTGTGCCCATCTATATGAGTTCGGAGGAGCTCACTATCTATGGCACCTTAGGATCATAATTATAAGTTTTTATGCTACATGTCATGTGATTGAGGGGAGAAAATGTCAAGTGAGGGTATACTTTGTACTTTCCCTTTTGTTGTTATGAGATGGTTGATGGCTCTAGTTATTGTGTGGTAGGAATATCTATGTGAAGTGGGATGGCTTATAAAGGTGTCTCATGCCATGATATAAATGATTTTTTTAGGTCATTTCATCTTGTGCCATATGCATTATCATGAAGAAATGGATCACTTAGAATGGTGACCATGGGATCTCATGAATGGTGATGAATACACCCTTTGATAACAAATTAATGGATGCATGTTCACCTAGATAGTGCATGACATTAGGTGGCACTCAAGGATGTGTTACAATGAGGTTGAGGCATTCCTCCCACCAAAATTTGAATTTTCCCTCGTGTAATGGATCCATGTTCCTACATCTAGATGAGATTTTAGAACTATTATACCAACCAATAGTCTCTATCTAGATGTACTTTTTCCTCTAGTGAATTCCATTACATGAATCAGAGTAGGAAGATTAGGAGATGATATTAGAACATCTACTAAGGAGTGGTATAACACTTCTTAATGTTTGTGAGTAACTCTTAGATGAAGTAATCCAGCTAGTTAAACTATTCATTGTAGTGGATCATCTTGTGAGTGATGTCCATGATTCCTTTGGGTATTTGTTTGGTAGACTTGGTCATTTTCCAAAATTATCTAGTGATATATTCCATGAGGATGCACACTGGATCATATGGAATCTCATCAATGGGGATCCCTTAATTTCCATTCACATATAGATCCTAGACTTGTATAATGGGATGTGTTTTCATATTTTATAGGAGAAATAAATCTCTCCATGTAGGAATGCCCAAAGCTTGATCCATGGATTTTATGTTAATTACCATAGTCTCAGCTAGACCAAAATAGATTGTACCCTCATTGTATCTCCTAAGCAAGACTTGAATGATCTCTTCAAATTCACCAAATGTAAGAAATCTGAGTAGGAACTTGATGTATATATTATATAAATGGTGGGGAGATATGAGGGTGAGTGGTTGTGAAGTATCAATAGGTTCTGGGTGGAAAATATTTTGTTCAGCTTAGTAGAGGTAGTTAAATAGCTCTTGATATTATACTTGGTTTGTTGGAGTGCCATATAGACACCTATATATTATTTTTATACATCAGTGAGAGAATTGATTATCTATAACGTATCCATGGTTATGGGAAGAAATGAAATTGGAACTATCTATGTGATTTGTTTCAGAAAATAGTTCAGATCTTGATAGTGGTAGATTGGAAAAATATGCATAAGGATGAAATACTAACTTTATATTCAAACTTAGATTTTATAGATTTGGTACCTCTTGGATTTTGTATCCTAGCCATGCTTATCTATACACTTTTCTTGAATGTAATGGTGGATGTGGAAAATCTATATCTGATTTGGCCATCAAATTAGTTAGTCATTGGTGCATGTGTGGAATTACACCATTATGCTCTTTGGTGTTCATATGGGGGGTGCGAGTAGCTGATGTTAATGATCCACTAATTTTTTGAAGACAACATCAATTAACCCTTGAATAATGTATTTATTTCTAGTGGATGGTCATTATCTAAAGGATATCTTGTTGATGATATGTTTCCATACCTTCCCTAGACTTAATATTTTTCAATCTCTACACTTTGACTTTCTTGGTGGCACACATGGATCCTTATACACATGGATGACATACATAATGATTGGTATTTTAATTAAAAATTATTGTTATTGAGATCATCTATAAACAAAAAACATACACATTGAACATGCAAAATAGGGAAATCCTATTTTACATGGTGCTACTCAGCACCCACTCAGTTTGTTGAAAGATATCAATTGACTATTGGAAGTAGAGCTTAAGCCCACAACCATTTACCTACCTTGGTAACATGGTTCCCTAAGGATATCTTAAAACCATGGTTCCATGTTGTGTTAGGTCATGCATAATTTATGACATTTTCCATCATATCTATAGCTTGTTTGAGAAAGTTCTAAAATGACTATCATATAATAAGACTAGCTGATATTTGTTAAATTATTTTTGGCACAAGTTCCTATCATGCCATGATTTCTTGATTTACTTATACACTTTCTACATCTAGGATTATTTGTTTTAGAATTTATCCATCCAATTTAGTTCAAATATCCAATTAGTAAGAGACTAATGATATCTAAGTCATATGATCATGACAATGTGTAGGTTGGATACTAAGTATTCCATTAGTATGACTACTTCAAGACCATATACCAACTAGAATGGCATAAATATTATATCAATTTTGTAATGCATGTGATATGCCCAAATTATCATAAGACTATGATCTTCCTAGTCATCCTACTTGACATCATAGACTTTTGTTATCATTTTACCTAGTACTTTATTGGATGCTTCAGCTTAGTCATTGGCCTGAGGATGATACATAGTGAATTTTTGATGAGAGATCATAAAATATTTATTCAGAGCCTTGATGGTATTGTTTAGAAAGTGTGTTCTCTATCAATGAATAATTTTATAAGGCATTCAAACCTTGTAATGATATTTTCATACAAAAACATAGTTACATCCTTTGTATTGTAGCTAGGCATTATAGTAACTTTGATCCACTTAGTAAAATAGTATATCATAGTGTGATATATCTTGTTTTGATTCACTTGATAGATGGGTTAATAGGTCAAACAAAATCAATGCCCCATTTTTCAAAAGGCTACTCAATTAATAGAGGTGTAAAGGCATTTCATCTTTTTATAGTGGTTTACCCATATGTTGGTAGACATCAGAGTGTTATGAAAATATGTGTGCATCCTAAAATAAATTTGGCCACCATAATCTACTTTGTAGTAGCTTTATATCCATGGATTCTCTTGAAAAATGTCCTCTTATGGATCCTTTATGTTTTTACTCCAAGAATTGAGGTCATTCATGTTTTAAAACAACCCTGCATAAAACTTCATCCTTTCCCAAGTGATACAAAAGCCCACTAATGATGGTATATGATAGTGCTCTAATCAAAAAATGATTTTTACCATGATCTTGATAGTGAATAGGGAAGACTCCTTATTTGAGGAAGTTGTAAATGGATTTGAAATTATCAAGAATCATAGAGATATGGAAAACATGAGCATCCAGAGAGTCTTCTTATAATTCTTCTAGCTCTTCACCATTTGATATGTGGCTAAGATTATCTTGTCCTACATTCTCTTTTCTTGGATTTACATTTATTTGGAATTGAAACTCTTGAAACAACATAAACCATTGAGAGATGCATCATCCTATTATCAAATTGTTGACAAGGTATCACAAAGCTTGATGATCAATGAAGTCTTCAAACAGTGTCACAAGTAAATAGTGCTATAATTTTTGAAGTGAAAACATGATGGCCAATGTTTCTTTCTCAGTGGTTATGTATTATTTCTCTATATTAGATAATTTATAACTAGAAAAATTAATAATATGGTTGATCCCACCATCCCTTATATACATAAGTAAAATACCAACTATGATGCCTGAAGTATCTACATGTATGTTGAAAGGCCTACTTTAGTGTGAAAAAACAAGCATGGGTGTAGTAACCAATCTTTGCTTTAACTCAATTAAGGTTACTTGAAATTTTGAAGTCCATAAAAACATTGCATTACTATTTAATAAGGATTTCAATGGAGATGAAATAGATACATATCCCTTGATAAAATTGTGATAGTAGCCTATATTCCCCAAGAAAGAGCACACTTTGGTAATACTGACAGGTGGAGGCATACTCAGGATTACTATAATTTTTACATGATCTATGAGAATACATTCACTACATATGACATGTCCAAGAAAAATGCCAAAACATGTAAAAAATAAGCATTTCTTCATATTCAAATCAATGCGTAGAGCTTGGCATCATTCCAACATTAGATGCAACTTAGACAAATGTTCTTTGAATAAGGAAAAGATTACCCAATCATCAAGGTAAACTCTTAGGAAGTCATGAATGAAATCCTTGAATGTCAAAACCGCTATGTGAGAAAACACCATAGATGCATTTTTAAGGCCAAAAGTCATGACCTTACATGCAAAATAATCCCATTTCATTGTAAATTTTGTTTTGGCTCTATCTTTTTCTATGATTGGTATTTGATGATATCCACTGAAACCATCCATGAAAGAATAAAATTTATGTCCAGAAATAAACTGCAAAACTTCATCTATAAAAAGAATTGGGAATGGATCATTGACATAGGCATCTTTCAAAATGAGGTAATCCATGCATAATTGAATTTCTCTTATCTTCTTGGGTTAGAATACCATAGGGCTTACCCAATCTACCTTTTTTACTAGATAGATGATTCTTGCATCTTGCATTCTATCTAATTCATCCTTTACTTTCTTATTCATATTCATATTGAGATTTTATTTCCACTTCTTTATAGGCCATGTGCACTCCTTTAGTTCAATATGCATCTTTCCAAGAGATGGGTCAATACCTCAAACCTCTAAAAAACTTTTGGGAAAAACATCCTGATAATCCTTTATAAGTTAAAATATTTTAGAAACCTCAACTTCTATCCAATAATCATTGATGTTTGCCAATTTTGGGACCTCCTCTATCCTGATGTTTGTAACATGATTTTTAAGAGGTTATTGATAAATTTTGAATTTTTTTCATCAATAGATTCTTGTAGCCTCCTTTTCCCTTCCTATTTAGGAATTCAGACACTATGCAACTTATCTTATTTAGTGGGTTCTATGCTAGTGTTATTCAGTGGTTCTATAGGTCACTTAGGCTCAAATAAATCATTCAAATCTAGGTCACCATCAAAATCTAAATCCTCAATGTCTTCTATGTCATCTTATATGCAGGGACATGGTTACATCAGAGCTTGTTCTTCATTCTTAGCAACTTTTTGCCTTTGTAATGCCTCATTAAGATTGGAGGTTGTGTTCTTCTGAGTAGTGGATTTAGTTATGGTACTTAAGTCTTCTATGCACCCATGACATAAAAAATACTTAATTTTATATAGTGCATTATGAACTAGAGGATTTTGATCTTCAAATAAAAAAGTTTGTATGAAATCACTTACACTTGTGCCCACTACTTGGTCTCCCTTTTGTGATCTTGGTGTATGTACCATGCTACTTGCAATGGAGAAAGTGTATAGTGGAAAATATGAACCCAGTACTTTGGTGCCACACATTCCTCATTCTAGAATTCAACACATTTATGTATATGAATTTTAGGACACTTACCTTCTTGAAAGAATGACTAATTGGTGCAGATAAACTATGGTAACTAGAATCTATTGATCATGATCTCGTAAACATCATCCCACTCAAGCTAGTCAATTCTATGAGTTTCCCACCATGTCATAATAACTCTCTTTAGGGCATAATTTAGAGCACTAACCCACTTACTGATAGTCAATATATGAAATTACAATCATATAATGGAATCATTAATGTCCTCCATTGCATAGTATACAATAATTTGTCACTCATGTACAAAGACTATTCACATCGATTAGAGTTCATGGTCACCTCAAGGCTAGTTGAGGAGGTAGGTATCTAAGTCACCACTAATAAATGAAGTTATTTCCCATGGAAAAATTCCTTCCCTTGGTGGATTTATGTAGTATTGCATGTGATTTTCAACTTGATAAAGGAAATCAACTTTTGAACAAGTAGGAGATTTTGTAAACATAGATGCACACTCTTCGATGATAAATTGGTTTACTATCAACTACATAGGTACTAGTTAAGGCCTCCAATGTTCCAATGTCTTTAGTTTCTAAGTGATAAGTGATTGTACATGAGGTTTGATATATTGATACATAAAGTTACATTTAGTGCAGTGCAAAATTTTTAGCTTTTCCTTAGAATTCACCTTCATCCAAATATTTTCTTGCATAACATATGGATAATATAGTTTATCTAGAATTATATAAGGCTTCTGTACTCTATTAAGAGGAATGAAAATAGATTTATAACCTTGATGTGTCTCAAGCTGATTATGCATTATATTGATAGTCATTTGGCCATCATATGCCCACTTCTTACCTATTAGCAAAGGGTAATGTGTTGATATAGTCTTCATGTCAATGACTTCAAAGTCACCTCATAGAGACAAGTATGTGACTTTGATCTTGACATCTTCTAGTCTACCAATAGGATCAACCTTTCCATCATCAACCAGGCTCATAATTACTAGGTTATAGCTTAGATCTAGTCATCTAATATTTTCTCATGTAGATCTAAGAGTCATATTAACTGTGTTACCAAAATCAATGATAACATTTGGGATCTCATAACCAGCAACCTCAACATCAATTCATGCATAAACATCTTAGGGCTTCTTAATCTTGACATACTATACCAATTTTTCTGTCTTTTATTGGCCATGCTACACACATTCTAGTAGATTATGCAGTAGATTCATGATGTCTTGTTAGATATCTTCATTATGTAATGTTCTTAATAGTTTCAAAATATCTAAGAACATAATGAAAAATCCATATTAACACATAATGCACATGATTTGGTCATACATTTATGTGTTTATTACTACATCATCACCATCAGTAGTGTCTAGATGTTGAATGTTTTTCAAAATTTGCATAGATTTATACATGAGGCTCTTTTCTATAGCTAGATATAGGTATTTATATATTTATATTTTCTAATCCTCTGATATTGAAGCATTTATAGTGGAGGCAAACCTTTTTTTATTTCTATTATCATGTTAAAACATTCAAAAATGCATTTTTTTTAGGTTGTGCATGTGCCATATTGATATTATAAATAACCTTATCCTTCCTTTGCTTATCTAGAATAGGGAAATATTTGGTGTCATGTTGGTTAGAGATTTTATAGTATGTGAAATATGACTATTGTTGAGGATTCATTAGGAAAATATGTTGAACATTATTATATATGTTGCACAAGTAGTGTTTCAGAGGAGGTCATTGATAATTATTGCCTCTACCACCTTGGTATCTTCATCTATTAGGTTGATAACCACCTTGATACCCTCTTTGTGATTTCATAGTGTTATAATGCTAGTGTTACTAATTTTTATCTCAAATTTTGAATTACTATTTTGTAGCTAGAGAGGCCTGACTTGTTTGTTACTACTACATAATGGGTGATCTCTAGGGTGTTACATATTGGTATTGAGGGGATGGAAGTGTCCAACTTGGTGAAGAAGGGTTCCATCTAGCTAGACCTTGAGGTTGATACTATGGTGAACTTAGAATCCATTGTGGACCCATCTAGGTTGTACAACATTTATCTACCTCTGGGCTTGGGATCATTAATTTTGTCAAGGGAATTTGATGCAAAGTGATGGTGAACACATTTTTAGTGATGCCTTATTTAAGATCCTATAAATATTGATAGTTATTCTCATCATGACTAAATAATTTGCATAAATTTTAGTAAAAATTATGTATGTTCTTGATATATTTCTACATAATATGGCATTGCATAGTGGCATGCATAACTACTCGGTAGAGTTCATAAAATTTTGTCTTGACATTAAAAAAATCACTTCTATGGTGTCCTTTCCTACAATTAATACACCATAAATTCAATTTAGGATTATATACCTTGTGTTATTTCTCCATTTTTTTCATGAAATCCTATAAGGTATTTTCAATCTTGGAATTGGCAATAGGAACTTCTTTATAATCTTTAATATGTTCTACACATAGAGAAGCAACTCTGGTATCTACTTTCATAGCATATTGAGTTTGGATAGTGGAAATATTGATTCTAGGGCATAATCATTTAAAGGACCACACAAATGTGTCCTTATCTATTAAATCAAACTCTACCTTATTCATTACATCAAAGAATCTATGCTTGTAGTTATAGATCAATTCTCCCAACTTTTGTTGTATCTCTTTTAGGTCTTATATAGTCTAACTAGTGCACTTATTGATCTTGAATTATATGACAAGCCAATACTTAATGTGTTTTAGGTTTAATTTATGAAAGTCTCTTTAGTATAATTCCTCCAGTGCTCTTATATCTAGTGTCCCTACTAATTCACACTTTTGGACAGCTTCATCAGTGATGCCCTTAGCTTGCCATCTCATCTTGAAAGTCAATAAGTATTATTCAAGATCCATGGACCCATCATAATGGAATAAATTTATGAAGTCTCATGGATGAGTCATCATGTAGACTTGTATAGATGGATTTTTTTATGCAGTGTTTATTAGAGGAGGCTATGTTTGAGTGATTCTACTTGAGTACTACTTTATACACTAAGAGAATTATCATGTAAACTTTGTTTACCTATGCTTCCTTATTTTTGTCATTATATTTTAACTAATTATATAGACTTAAAATCCTTTTTAATAGATATAGTATTAATTTCAGTACCATAATGGGTCACATGTTCTAAAAATGGTCCTTCCCAACTATCACCTTCCTATTTGCCTAACTAAAAACTTCTACAAGAATATAAAAGATTGGGCTATGAGGAAGTGTGCTCTTTTGATGAATGGTTATTTTAGGTATATTATTCTTCTATTGTGCTTGAAATTACATTTAACCTGCAACTATATTATGTTTCTTTTTATAATTATTCTTCTTCTGACAATAGCCTTTTTTTTTAGTTATGCACTACCTCTATCATCTATTTGTTCTACTTCTAGACTATTCTTTCCTTCTTCTTCACACATCTCATCTTCATCTTGTTCTTCATCCTCTCATTCTAACTATTGACATTCATCATCCTCTTTATTCATCCTTAATTTATCCTCTTACTCATCACATATTCACAATCATTCATCATCTAATCTACTTTTACTTTTACCCATACTTGTAGGTAATTAGGTAATCTTTTATTTATTTCATATATTCTATTATCATACTTCTTATTCTAAATCTAGACAATTTTTTTCTTTTATCTATTCTTCTCATGCATATTGATTCTATATTAAATTTCAATCTTTACTTATTCATCTATTCATCATTCAACTTCATGCACACACACCCCCACATGCTTGAAGAAACTACTTCATATTGGTTGGAGCAGGCACCATGGCCTTATCCATGACCAACATCTTTATCAGGAAATGTAGTCACTACAAACATTTTTCTCTAATTACTCATACAAAATGGTCCTACATAGTTTTGAATGATATATATCCTTATACTACAAACTTGATAATATATCCATTGATGGGTCTATCCCTCTCATCTAGTTAGTTTCTAGTTTCAACAAATAGTCTATATTCTCTTTGGTCTAGGTATTTATTTCTTTTATTCTATGATTGAAGAAATATAATTCTAATCTTATTATCTAGTTAGTTAGTAGTTCAAATTTTTTACACTAGAAAATATCATATATTTCTCTGTAGGTATGCTCCTAAATAATTTCACTTGTGGTAAGACCAGCCTTTTTAGATTCCTCTTCTATGAAATTCCATACTATTGGGTCTAACCATGTTTCAATGTCTCATTGTCTTGGTAACCAGCTTAGCATAGTTTCCTCCAAAAGGAGTGTTTTCATGATCATCATACCATTATTATAAGAGGTTATTGATAAAACATAACATGCTAAGAAAGAGGATAACTATTTATTATTCATGTGTGTAGGATATCATAGATAATTCATAATCAACAAGGAAGACAAAAACATAGTAGAGGTGTATTTGAGTGCATTTTATAGGAATTAAGATTAACCAATATTTTAGAAATCATTCACAGAGCAAACAAAATAACTTAGTTATTATTAAACCATATATTAAACATGATTTTTCCCATAAATAAGAAAATAATAAATACAACATGTAACCATAAACAAAATAGTCTATACTAATCTCAATATAAGTTCATCATCTTTTTCATACAAGCATACACATATATAGTCATTTACAGTCCCTATCTATTCACATTTTTATCATATTATGGTGATAAAAGAGGATAATATTCATCTTCTATCCTTTTACAAGCTGTGGAGGATAGAAAAAATACATATATTTGACAATTAAATACATAACACACAAATATCCTATGTATCTTTATGTATCCATTTTCTTCTCCCAACAAAATACCCTCAAAAGTGCATTAGATTACTTAAGGATTTTCTAAATATAAATTTCAAGTGAGAATGTGAATTTTTGGATAATTCAAATTGGTTTTGAATTAATTACACACCCTTACATATTTAGACATTTTCAAGGCCATTTCAAGTCATTTAGAGTGGAGGATGGGATTTTAGGAGCAAAAAGATGCAATTTTGAGCCTTTTAAAGCTTTGGTTGAATAGTTTTTTGAATTATTTCCTTAGTAAATGAGCTGAAATATCATATATAGGTATACATGGTGTCCTGAATATCCCATATTAGGACTATTAAATCATATCCAGTCATAATAACTAGCAAAGGTAAGGAAAACCTATTGGCTAGAAACTAGGCATGAAATATGTTTTTTACCATTAATGGAGATAAAATAACTTCATAATGTTTAAAAAATTAATTAAAGATAATTTAAATCATAAAAATGTTTCCCAAGTTTTGTATTTCATATAAAATATTTTGGTTCTTCATGTTAAGGAAAAACCATTTTGGTGCAGTCTTAGATAGCTATAAAAGAGCCTCAAGTTTTCACTTGGTAAGGTTAGGAGAAAGAGAGTTGTGATAGAATATTTTGGGAATTTATCAGGAAAATATTTAACCTAAACTTTATTTCATTGGTTTTTTGGTTCATCTCCCCATCTTTATGAATAATCTCTAAAAGTGCATGGGTGTCTAGATGGCCTATTCATCTAGACAAGGTCCAAGTTTTCTTCTATTTCTTCACCTCAGAATCAATGAGGAAGAATGGTTTTATGGGAGTTATTATAGGTTAAAATAGAACCTATTATAATTGGTTTCATCAAAAATATTTCTAGATAGGCACTTATGTCATAAAGCATGTTTCATATGTTGTCCTTATGAATGGTCCATTTGATCAGTTTTGGAGCAAAATTTGGGTTATCAATCAAGTGAATCAATATTCAAGGGTTATCATGTCAATTATTAATTAAATTAATACCTCATTAATGCAATAAAATATTCATAATCCTTCATATTTATAACAATCTCCTTTGGGATGTTTTTGGTGAGTTAGTCTATTTAACAAGGTATAACTTAATTAATGAGTTTCAAAGATTGAAAAGTACCTCGTGAGGTCAGAGTAATATTATCAAGCATAGTTCCTAGATAAGTATACTTCAGTATTGGAAATTAGTTCAAATTATGTTCAAGAGGGAATACTCTCTTAATTTACCAAAGAACACTTTAAGGTCTAGTAGTTTACATTCATTTACAAATCTTGGTGAGCAAGTCATACCTGTAGGTTATGATCATGGGACTGGTAATGAGCATGTGTGAACATTAATAACACTAAATTTACCTCTATAGACTATAATATCATAAATTAATCACTAAATGGAGAGATCAAGTTAATATGTTCATGGAAGCCTTGATAGGTGTTAAGGTCAAACAACCACCTACAATAGCCATATGGAGTAGATTTCTAATGAAGTAAGAGATTGGTTTTTAAAGACAACTCAAGGTTTATAAAACAAAACATATGACATATCAATAAACTAATGTAAAAAAAATCATGTATGTTTTAGGATCTCATGAAAGTGGCTAGTAGGTCAAGTGATGACAAAATGATATAAAAAAATCTCCACCTACAATAGTCACATGGAGTACATGTCACAAGATGTTTTGATGGGTTTTAGGAGCTCAGTCAAAGTGTTCAAGAATTCCAAGTGATGTCTCATCAACCAATCCAAGATAACATTGAAACCCTAGAAGTTTTTAATTATGAATATTTAGTTTTGATGGAGAAATAATATTACAATTTTCCTTATTTGGAGAAGTTAAGGTATTTTTTTGTTGTTTAAGGTAAGGGGTCATCCTTGTTTTCATTACTGTTCAGACTTTCCTTATGACAATTTAATGTTTCCATAATATAATGTTGAACATGGATGATAAATGAAGTTCATAAAAACTTTAAACTCTCTTTAAACCAACCTCTTGTGAGCCATCAGTTTGTACATAATGTTTGATGACCACCTACAACAATCACCATGAAGATTATTCAAAAGTGTCATGTTGAACAAATAATTTGGCAAGTAGTGGAAGGGTTGATTAGAGGATGAATTTAAAACTTTAAGATGAAGTGTGATGTCATATGATTTTTAAAATTCTCTACCTCACACTCTCTAACATGAGGGTCTCAACACATACAATAGCATTTACAAGCCCTTTAATGATTGAATTTTGAAGTGAAGATCAAGGTCTTGGTCTTAGGTAAGATAAAATAGTGAGATGGTTTCAGAGTAAATTTTTGAAGATTAAAAGTTTATTCATTACTAACTCAATCCAATTATCCATATAGACTATTGTCATATTTAGGTTGAATAATTACCCATAGCCATCATGGTTTGGCTTTAACAAGTGAAGTGAAGGTGAAGTAAGAGTTTAATGTTGAACAAGGTTACTGGAGTCTTTTTAAATAAAATTAAAGTGTACATGGAAATAAATATTTAAATAATTTTGATAAGGTACCTCACTACAAGGTAGCAGTCCTAAACACCTTAAATGGCCACCTATATCCATCCTTTTGGGCTCAAACAATGGTATTTATATGGAGTCAAAGGTGGATTCAAGGTTTTTTACAATAGAATGGAGTTTTTTAACACCAATTAAAGGTAATAACATAATCCAAAAGACTTAGAGACTTAATCATGATGAATAATCCTCACCTCCCTCAAATATGTAGTCAAGATCACCACCTACAACCAATAAAATATATTCAAGGGTTTCTCATAGAAGTGCTTAGAAAGGAAAGAAAAAGGATATCTCATTGAATGTTTTGGTTTAAAATATATATTAAAGTATGTAAATATATGTAAAATCAATATTGAATTGGTTTTACATTATTAAAAGTGTCTCATAAGATACCTACACACTACATTCATGCCAACAAAAGGTACAATCAAGATGTGTTTCAAGAGATTACTATCCTAAGAAGACTAGAGGACATGGGATTCCATTGAGTAAGGTTGAACTATATCCTTAAGCTACAAGGGATGAATGAAAAGTTCATTAACATTGTTTTATGAGATATTACAAGGTTAAGTTAAGACTTTGTCTATATAAAATGACCTCGCATAATCACATGAAGGCACACCATACATTCATCATGAGGGAAAGGTCATGACATGCATGAATAAGAATAAAAAAATAATGAGGATTTATTTATACTTTTTGGATATTCATTCATATCTAAATATAAAGAGAAATTACAATAAACTTGTAGTCATTCATCCTTCTCAAGATAACCTACAAGTCTATTGGAGGAGCAAGGACAAACTCAATTTCAAGCTCAATTTCAAATGAAGGGAAAAGCTTGCATATGTTGGAGAGAGAATTGAACTTATTGAAGAGATTAAATCAAGATAATAACATTGGAGTAAAATTTAAAGAGGTTTATGGTGTTTTTCAATACCTAAAACCCTGCTACATTCTATACAAATGGCCCACACACAATCAAACTTAAAAGGGAGAAAAGTCTATTTTCAAAAAGATGGAGTATTGAATTTGAGGAATATAGTATGATAAGGAAGTGGATATAATATTTTTATCAATGGAATACTATAAATTATAACAAAAATCATTTTAGGTCATTTTTTCATGCTAATGACAACCTACAATAGGGTTTTAAAGGGTTCTTAAAGCATAAAATCTTTGATCACATTAAAGACTATCAAGAAGGTATTCCTATAATTTTAAGTTCAATGAGATTTTTCCCAAGGTTGAGGGTTAAATGGTAGTGTCAAGTGTTATATCAAGTCATGAACTTCAAATGAGACAAAAACATAGTCATTCACTTCATGACATCCACTGACAATCATGCAAAAACATAAGCCTATTTCTAAAGTTTGTGAAGGAGAGTCTCATGTCAAATGAGGATTCTCAAGAATGAGTATAAATATGAATAATTTCAAGGTTTAAATAATATTACCCAAATTAAGGCTACAATCAAGGTCATATTTTAAAATACCACCTACAACCATGGTTAACACATAATCAACCTTGCCAAGGCAACCTACAGTTTACGAGTACTATACTATGAAAAGAGGGTAAGAGGTAAAATAATAGTATTTGAGAGGAAAAATTAATGAGGTTTCAAACCTATTATAATACTCAAACATTTTTAAATACTATTGTAGGCCTAGTTAGAATGTGAAATGACCCTAAAAGCATTATAACATAGTCAAATGACCTTTCCAAGAAAGTTCCATGTTTCAAGTTTTGAGAGTGAGCATCAAGACATTTGTCTTGGGTAGGATTAATGATAGAGAGTTTTTAAGGTTAATGGTGACATACATTCAATTTTATCAATATTAAAGTCACTCCTAGAAGATCTATACCCATAGTCAAAAGACCCAAAAATGATCACCTACAACTAGGTCATTGTTGATTATGTAGTGTAAAGCATGAGTTAAGTGGATCAAGACAATAAAAATGATAAAAAAAGGTTTATAGGAGGTGTAATTAAAATTAAAATTTGTGGAAATATGGTTATTATATCTTCATTATAGGTTAAACTGAGGGCACAATCCTATGTTCTAATAAGAAGACAAATGTGTGATTTAAATGCATGACAAGAAGCTTGTATGAAGGAATTAATATGTATATTGATGTTTCCACAAGTGATAATTAATGGATTGGGTAATTAAATAAATATTAAATGTTATTACTATCACTAAAATGAAATATTAAAAACCTAAAAACATTAGATCACCACCTACAGCTATTAGGACTGCTTACATGGCTAGTGAGGTAAATAGGCCTTAAGGAGTTAAGAAGCCTTTCAAGGACCAATTCAGATTGATAATGGACTAGGGGTCATGTTTTATTATAATTTAGGTCACATATGCCTGATAAAGTGTTCATTATAGGAAAAAAGGGCTAAAATACAAAGCGAGGGTCATAAAAGATGCTTTGACAAGAAACCCTTACTCTTAGCCAAGGAGGTTACAGAGGATATAGAGGTTAAAAGGGATGAAGGAGGTCATATGAGACATTAAAAAGAGTCTTTTAGACATTTTTTAACCATTGGAACTCAAAATTAAGGTATCATATGGCAATTATAGCTTGCTTTCTCTCCTAAGCCTCAGAGAATGCAATTTTTCTGCCCAAAGAGCTGTAACTTTTACTTGGATATTTCATGAGAAGCTGCATGGTAGGGAACGATAATATGGGAAGTTAAGTACTCTTATTCCCTAGAAAAAAATAGAAAATAGAGTTTAAATGCCATGTCTTTTACAAACTATCATTAAGAAGTTCAGGCACTAATAGGCTGCCTAGAAAATTAGTCAAGAGAGATTGATCTCTAAAGCACTCTAAATGACTTGAAATAACCCTAAAACCTAGTAAGCATTGTTCTAAACCATATGTAGATCCTTTACCTATAATTTTATGGTACCTTCACTTGTGTGGATTTGTA
The DNA here is from genome assembly GCA_037957365.1 of Torreya grandis. Lineage (NCBI taxonomy): Eukaryota > Viridiplantae > Streptophyta > Pinopsida > Cupressales > Taxaceae > Torreya > Torreya grandis. Next base: position 250,675 of record JARHVA010004030.1, on the reverse strand, counting down.
CAAAACTATACTTTGTTAAGGTTTTGATCCTAAATAGGGGTGTTGAAGAGCATGGTTTGATACCAATCAATGGGATAGTGATTCAAGACTTATTTTACCTTTAAAAGCTCAAAAATATAGAAAAATTGCTCAAATTTTCTCAAATTGTTCAAATATTCTATGTCAGTTAAAAAATGCTTCAGAAGGGCAAGATTACCAATGGTGGTTTCATAATTTACATAGTTTCACAGGGTCTAAGGACCCCAAATTTGGTATGAAGTATGGTATTATGATATGGAAAGTGAATAACATGATTTTAGGTGATTTCACATGTGTGGGAGCTCCCAACAACAATATTTATCTTTTTAGGCATAGGAGGGCTAATGAGGCCTAATTTGGAGAAGAAATTAGGTGCTTCCACTTGGAATCTAGTCATGAAAATTTGTATGGATCTGTAAGGTGATGCATGTTACTCAAAAACATGCCCAAGTTTTCAAGTTTGTTCCTACAATATTCTATAAAAGGAGATTTGTAGGTTTTAGGGCTACAAGAAGGGGTGATAAAACAAGCAAAATGATGTCTTTTGGACTACTTGATGGATACAAATTCCTTGTTTCATGTATGATGCCATTATTAGAAGCCATACATGGTGGAGGATTGCTTGGTTCAATGTAAAACTCTTCTCTCTCTCTCCTTTGATTTTTGCTCATAAGGAAGAATTAAGTGTTTTCAAGTACTAAATGATGCATGGGAGTTTTACAAAGAATTTTTAAGTATAATCATCATATTCCATACCATTATGAAGTTTTAATAAGTCATGGTTTGTTTGGAAGAAGTTTTTAAAGGTAGAATAAGGTCTGAGTAGTCTTAGACAGTCAGGTTCTAGAAGAAGGGTAAGGTAAGTAAGAAAAGAGTTATAATTAATGATTTAAAAATAGACAAGATGTAAAAGAATATGATATTAATATCCAAGGAAGGACATAGAATGGATAAGGTCTTACTTTTTCATAAAATGCAAGGAACCCTTAAAAATGTAATGCATACCTACAACCACCCTCTTTTGGCTTAGATAATAAGTTTGAAGTGATCTTGGCTATAAGGTGTTTGGTAGGCCTAAGAAATTATATGAGATGATAAAAAGAGATAGGAAGAGGAATTATTAAATATGTTAAGAATTTTTAATATGCTAAAACTATGATAAGCATCATCCTCATAACCCTACAACTAGGCCTAAAATAGAGTTTAGAGGACAAATGCATGGAAGAAAGACACCACATACCATAAAGATGGTTTTGGGTAAGAGAATAAATGGAAATAGGTACAAATAAAGTTTGTTTTTATGAGTAAGGATGATAGATAGGTGGTGTTAATAAATCAACTGCTTTTAGATAGTACACACAGTCCTAGCATGAGGGCAAATTTGGAGATATTTAATGTTTGAAGGTGCTCAAGAGGTGATCTGACCTCCAAAATAAGTATTTAAGGTCCTTGTGAAAAATTATATCCCTCCATAACTTATATATATAATTAAAAAATGGGATATAACCCTTGTTTTTTCTCAAATCTAAGGCACTCTTAATGAAAACTCAGGCAACCGTTGACAATCTTGAAGAAATTGGTGATTATAAAGCATCTACAACTAGATTCAAGCTCTCAAACTTGGTACATATGATATAAATGACCATATTAATTTATTAATTCCATATTTAATACATTAATAATAGTATAAACATTCAATATTTTGTTACAGACCTTGAGTAGTCATAATAAATCATACACACATGCAACCCACTAGCTATTTTTGAGAAAAAAATCATCTACATGTCTCTATAGGTGAGATCCAACTATGAAAATTCGTATGAATTATGTTAAATATTTTTTAAAAGAATAAATAATATTATTTAGGACACATACATAGTTTAAGTATCAGTTTTTTTGTCACAATTATGGGCATGTCTATTAATAGTCACCATTCAAGCTCATAAGGTTTATAAGAAGTTTAGGTATAAAAATAGTTTTTGGACCCTTTGGGAGAGTTTTAATGTATTTTAAGGTGTTTATAAGTATTAATAAACCTTAATATAGTGACTAAAATCATGTTTTCATATAAGGATTGCCTTGATGGCTAGGTAAGAGAGCAAAATCAAATAGGCCTAAGTGCATAGTCTAAGACTTTTTGTTTGTTTAAAATTTTGAGGTATCATATGCTTGATGAGTTAATATAAGACCCATAAATGCGTTTTAAAGTATATAAATGAAAAATATAGTTTATTTTATCCTTAATATCTAATTCAAACTTTTCAAGTGTAGACACCCAGTTTGATCCCCCTCTTCAAATGCCCATATCTTTCACCCCTTAATGAATTGGGACAAATGATTTTATTATGTTTTGAGGACCTATATATAATTGAAATAAATTAAGGATTTAGATTGGTTAAGGGTATGAGTTTTATGAAATATAATTAGGACTAAAAGTAGGCCCATAATGCATACAAAACCCCATAAGAAAACTTTTTATGTATGTATCTTTGCACATCTTCTGTATGTGAACCCAAGATTATCGATAATGTTTAATGGATATATGGAATAAATATACATGGAAATATTTTATGGAATGGAGGTGTATATTTTATGAACAATAATTAATAAGGTAAGCCTATTTGAGCTATCAAAGAGCCTATTTTGACTAGTTTTATATTTTTAAGCCCATAGGGCCACGAAATGATCTATAATCACTTAGAAACCACCTAGATCATCAATGAGACTCTCTAAATATCATGTTTGACCTATTTTTAGAATAAATTGGCACATGTGGGTGCCTTGGAGGCCCAAAATGGTGTTAAAATTCCCATTTTTGTAGGTCTCCAAAGAAAGTAATGTTATAAATGCATGTAATAAGCCTAATGGGACCTGAATCACCATTATATGTCACTATGATCCATTACCATGGGTTTATAGGGTGCCTTGATAAGTTGAAAGGTTAAAAACTCAAGTTTTCTAATAATATATGAATGGTTACAGGTTTAATGTAAATTTCCACCTTTATTATAGGTCTTGAAGGTGGCATAAAACTTTGTTTTATCCATCATAAGAATGATATGGTTGTATGAAAGCCTTATATAGGTCTAAAAGTGGCTCTCATGGTGGTAAATGGCCTTGGGAATATGTTCTTACATAACTAGTTGAAAGTGGCTTGAGCGTGAAGACCTCCATCAATGGAGTCCAGGAGATTTGCAGGTTCCATGATGTATTTTTTTGGTTGGAAGAGAAAATTTGATTTGAGAACAAATAAAAAACACTCAAAGTTAACCTTCAAGTTCAGTGCAAACATCAAATGTTAGAATCACTAACCATGTTATCAAGTAGCTTCTATAAGCCAAGTGGAATGGGGTGTAGAATTCAAATCAAGGAGTTTAGGGAGTTGATGAGAAAATTGTATCATTCAATGAGGCTTTTATATATTTGGATACATTTTTCAAAGGTAGTGGAGTGTGACATCATCTTCCTCAAATAATTTATATCCTCTAGTGCCTTTTTAGTCCAATGGGAGAGTTTGAAGACATTTTTGACCTTGGAAGGTTGATTTATTAAGAGGGTATTAATAATTAATTAATTTAAAGGTTGTTGAGACTCCATGGAAGGTAGTTGAGTTACATTTATTGAATTTTTAGAGATTTTTTCTCCTCTCCCTTTGATTTTCTCTTATATATCCCTTTTCTTCTCAATTTTTAAGATATACTCTCATTTGACATGGAAAAACCCTATAAAAATTTGTAAAAACAACCTTTTGAAGTAATAAGACAACTTTCTTTTCCTATCTCCTTGCCTACATTTAGTGCTCTAGTCAGCTTATGCCTGATTTCTTTATGGAGGTGTGTCCTTCCTTGGTGATTGTCCTTCTTTCTTTCCTTTTTGTAGGTATTTCAAGGTGTTTTTAGGTCTAAACTTATGATTTTTTATCATTGATGAAGGTATAATGTGAGTTTGATACACCTTCATACTTTATCTCTTGTCTAGTGGGCCTAGTTTTAGAAATATTGATGTAAAATGACTAGTTTGAGAGATTGTGTGAGTGAGGGTTATCTTTAATATACATTAGTGTTAGTTTCATGTAATTTGAAGTGTATTTAATTTTGGTACATCACCTTGTTTGTGTTTTTAGTCATCCTTTGCAACCCTTCTATCCATTTTCCAAGTAGAATCAATAGTTTAGGTGAGCTACCAAGAGAAACCAACCTTCTCTCAAGGTTTAACCCCATCAAAGGATACCCATAGCCTATGGTTGATCCCATTTTATAGCCAGGAGTGAGAGTGCCTAAAAAACTCTCTCATAAGGGTGAAATTATATGCTACAACAAGGCCTATAAAACTAAAATATGGAGATCATTGGTCTATTTGTAAGCCTCATGAATGATAAGGAATGATGCAAATCTTGTTGGTGTGAATTTGTTGTAGACATAGTTTTGAAGGATAACCAATTAGTTATAGGTTCTAAAAGCCATTCACACTCAGTTTTAGGTTTATAAACATTGAGTAAGATCTCCATTAGATTCAATAGCATTACATAATAGCTACAAGTTTTAAATAATGCATCTACTAACATTGGAGAAAAAGGGATGAATTCATGTTCTCTAGTTGTTAAGTAAGTCACATACTTACAATACTATCTTCTAAGCATTTTAGGAATATTTAAAGAGTTAAGAGTAATAATATAGATCTATAGTGACTTCTTAAGATTTATGACTATCTCATTAAAACATCTTAGGGTTTATCAAGAGTTTTAGGAAAGTGTGTGATCTCAAAGTCTCCTTGACTTGTATATAACATGTTTCAAAGGCTTGTTGACTCACCAATAAGATCACCATGAAGAGGATATAGTGAGAGACATGACAACAAGGTTTATAAACACTCACCTATAGGTCTGACATTCTTCTCTCAATAGGTTTAAAGCATCAAATGGACTTATGCAACATCAACGGTGGTACTTTTGGTTTTGACTATGTTTTAGTAAGATTACAAGGTTTTAGAACATGATGCAAAGTTTCAAGTTATCTAAGAAAGGGATAAATGATCTGTAAAGGGTCCTTTAAGCTCAAAACTCAAAATTTTAGGCTTTATTAAAACATGATCTAATAGGCGCAAGCCTAAAATATATTTTTAGGCTCTTTTTATTGATGATTTTTTATAAAATAAGGTGTTTTTGGGAGACCACATGTATATTTGTAGATTTTTTAAGGTTTCCACATACCTAAAAAATCAATGAAATATATTCAAAAAGTTTCCCATTATGAGTTACAAGTCTCATGACCTCTTAAAGGGATTTTATAAAAGGAAATACATTACCATTCCTCATCCATACTTTGGATAAGATTTAAAAGACAAAGTAAAGCTCTCTTAATTATAATAAATTCAATATAGTGGTTAAGAATAAGGTGGATAAAGTCCAGAGGGATCATAATAGAATAATAAAAGGAATTTAAGGTCATCCAAGGATACAAAAACGTGGTCCCAAGCATCTAGGGATGTCTAGAGGATAGTTAGAGACTATTTCAAGCTTCATAACTCTTTGCTACTTTCCAAGGGTTATTGAGTCATATTCAAGGCCTATTTTTTAGGAAAGGTATCTAGAAAAAGTCTTAATTGATTAAATAAGTCAATGAGAACCTAAATTTCCTCTTCCATTCATGCTCAAGAGTTTTACAAGGTTGAATAATCTTCAAATATAAGAAGACCAAGTCTCCCTCTAAGAATATAGTAGCCTTGAGGTTTGTTGACCAAATCTCATATCCATATGCGTCTTAAAAGAACAAAAAGAGTATAAATAGGGTACTCGAGCCTTCTCTACACCAAAAAGGCAAAGAGAAGATAATTTAACAAGTCAACATGAAATCCTAGTGTGTTGAAGGAGCTCAAATGTCCTCAAGTCCTTGGCCTTCCTATCATTTTGGTGGATTTAAGAAGATAGTTGGAGAATTTATTAGGAGATTTGGTGTTCCTTCCTCTTTATAGTCTTGATTCTATATATACTTCTATTTTTTAATTTATTTTATTTTAAGATATACCTCTACTTTGTTATGGCATAACCATTCCATTTTTGAACTTGAAATACATTTTAAAGAAATAACTATTATTTTACCTTCTCTCTTACTTGTGTTTTTGTGTGAAATTCAAAAATTGTTGATATTATCTTGTGATAAGAATTGTCTTTCCTTGATCATTGTATAATTTTCTCACCTTTTATGCAAGATAAGCATTAGTTTATAATTCATAGGTTATGTGCACCCAAATTTTGTTAAAGTATTAGTTTTTAATGAGTGTCATTCCTCTTATCTCACCATATATCTCTAATCTATCCTATGAAATATTGATGTAAGAGTGCCTAGTTTTGAGAGTTACATAGGTGTGTCATCTCCTTTAAGTTTCCATTGTGCATGTTAAGTAAGTAGGGGAGTTATTTATTATGGTACATCACCTTAATTTCCAGTTTTAAGTGGTTTATAGGCTACTTCCTACCCCCTTTTCATTGTTTTAATAGTATATTAGAGTATTTATAGGTAGTACACTAGTGGAACCATCCCTCTCTATAGGTTTACTCCAACTTAAAGTCACCCAAAGCCTTGGAGTGTTCTAATTTTTTTAATTGAGAGGAGAGACCACACACCACTCTCTAAGGGTGCACTTCATATTGAAAATAGTTATATCACTCTATGGTCACTTTAAATTATAATGTTTTAGCATATGTACTTATACATGCCTTTATCCATGCTTATATCTCTTTTAGTGTACTTTATATTATATGTACTTAAATCTCTCTCTCTCTCTCTCTCTCTCTCTCTCTCACACACACACACACACACACACACACACACACACACACACACACACATGCCTTTATCCATGCTTATATCTCTTGTAGTGTACTTTATATTCTATGTAATTAAATGTTTCTCTCTTTTTCTCTCACACACACATGCCTTTATCTGTGCTTATATCTCTTGTAGTGGACTTTATATTCTATTTACTTAAATGTTTCTCTCTCTCTCTCTCTCTCACACACACACACACACACACACACACACACACACACACACACACACACACACACAAGGACCAACATGCTATATTTATATTGGTTGCTTATAGTTTTCATTTATGCACTTATTTAAGTGTCTTGTCTTTCTTGTTTTAGCATTTAAACATGCCCCTTTTTCAGTCTCCTTGGACCATTGACTTTTGAATTATTTTTTAGTTCTCTTGTGTGTGTGTTTGGTTGATTTTTGATTTTTTATTGTTATTATCTATATTTTCCATGATCTATAACATGCATATTAGGACTTTACGTGATTATATTTTTCATGATTCAATGATATATATACCTAAATGTGTACCTTCTATATGGTACATGTTTTATACAAAAATTATACAATTAAATTATCATTTTAAGGTAAGGTAACTAATATTTTATAATTTTCCTCACCTAAAAAGGGGGTAATATTAGTCAAGGCATGACATAGAGGCATGCCTATGCATTCTTCATAGATTTAGGTTGTAGTGGGGAAATGTTATGGAAACATGTCCTCTACTTTTTACATTGTTTCAGACATACAATGGGGGCTTGTTATGGAAACATATTCTCCACACACCATTTTAAATTTTAGATATATAATGGGGGAATGTTATGGAAACATGTTCTCCACACTTACACAATTTATAAATTAGTTAAAATCATAGTTATATGATTTAGATACACATTTGTGTTAAAATTATATACGTTTTTACCATTTTTATACCCTTTCAACATGATACATATATATGGTTCATATTTTATTCTAAAATTACATAAATTACAAAATAAAAATCACTTTTAGATTTCAAAACACTTGTATGGACTTTCATCACCCACCCGGTTTAGATTTTATAGACTGTATTGAGCCAATCTACTATAGTAGTTGGTTCACTTTTTAATATGGTTGAGTTGATTAAATAACTCAATATTTACAAGTTTATAGGTTGGAATTGATTACATCATCAAACCACAACATATTTATAGTTTGTGTTGACTAGGTTCACTCACACTCACTAGGTTATAAGTATGATTGGTTTTCATGGTTGAGTTAATCTCAACTATCAGGTGGAAACTCACCATTAGGTCTAAGGTTGGGGGAAATTTTATCCTTCAATATTTATATATCTATGTTACATATTTTGTGATTGTCCTAATATTATATCTAATGCTTCATAATGATACATATTTCATATTTTCAAATCAAATTGCCAAAAGGCAAGGTAGTTACATTGATACAAAGGTGTACTCCTAAACCTTTCTCTATTTACTTTTAATCATTCAAATTATTTAAATTTCATATTATATGCAATTATTATATATTGTAACATGTTTTTGCTTTTGAGTCAATCACCACAAAATCACTCAAGTTGGACTCATGAAAATATAAGGTGTGTTATACACACCTAGGTATGCATTTATTTTACTTTAAGTTAGTAATTTAATTAATAGGTTAAATGGGGGAATGTATACAATATTTATAATTATATATCACCTCTTATATACTTGGAAAATGAATATCATGGATGTACATTTAGCTTATATACCTTCCTTATTATTGAAAGGCTTGCATAAACTATCTCTCCATAACAAAATTATTGTCTCTTAGTCTAAATAATGTTATTCAAATGACTTAGAGCTTTTATGATTCTCATAATTTTATAAACCTACTTATTTGATATTTTTTCAAGTTATGGACCTGTGCCTATTTTCTAGCTACCTAGACACTTTCATCTTAGTCAGATGCCTACATCAACAAAAGTGTCCTAGCTAAACATAAGTGTCTAATGCCCTAAAGTTATTTAATTTGAAAATGAAATTAATTCTTATTGTTGGTCTAATTATTTTAATGTGATATATTCTCTAAATGGATTGGTATAGATAGAGTATCAATTCTCATTAATTCCTCACCTAGTAGTTTCTTACCTCTCAAATGTAAAATATCAAAATGACTTAATCAAGCATACAACTAATCAAATATTCCATATTTTCTCCTATTTTCATACTAGTCAGAGGGACAACACATCTATAGGTCTAAATTACTGTAAGAGCATTCCATGAGACATATTTTCTAAGTTACAAGCTAGGTCACTTTATGTACTTGATTATCACACATTGCATCCTTATAAACACACAATCCAACATGTAAGGAAGAAATACATAAGTTTGGGGTCTTTTTTAGATTATTTTTTATGTAGGAAACACTAATTGATATATTTGTTAGCATGACACAATGTGCAAAATAACCAATTTTTACCACATCTACTAGGAAGATGAATAAATATGGTTTTATAATTTTATAAGGAGTGATAATCCTTGATCTAGATATAAATTCACCAAATTAAAGGTGACACACAATAGATAATCATCTAGGTGGTTTCATCTAGTTTCAGTGGGTATTTCATACTAGACACTTGAGTTTAAGTTGGATAGAAGAATTGATGCACTATCCTAGGTCAACATAATTGCCCATAGACATAGACATATAATTTATAAAATTAGGAGACTGATCTAGAATCTAAATATAGTCTAAACCCTTAATTTTATAAATATAGATTTATATTAGCATTAAAACCAATGAATTATCTTATTTTCATTATCATTACAATATCTATCATAGTTTTACTTCCTATTTTTAGCATATCTCTACATTATACATGTAGTATATGTTTATCTAAGTTTTGAAATTGATTATCCTAATATTATCTATTTATCACCCTTGTGCTAATTCATTTATATATTCTTAACCATATCACCAAATTACAAAAACCTAGGCTTAAATAAGCTAATCAACATCTAACACATTTCTAATCAATATCAGTAAGAAATTATCGTAGAATCAAATTTCAAAACTCAAAAAAGGATCCAATTAACCAATAATGACTACATGATTTGGTATAATACCATGATTTATAATATGAAAAATCATATGTCCAATAATAAGTTACATGATATCTTCAATAAAGAGTTTATTTTTCTCTTCTCCATGAGTCTATTATGTTCAATAAATTTAAATCATTTGATGAATTATGTCATTAAGTTAGATATTGAGAAGTTATGCTCATAGCTTTAAATAAGTTCAAATAAGCTCCTAATGATACAAATACTTAAATTTCAAAGTTTCAAAGTAAGTTATAACGTAAAAACAAATGATACTAAGAATGAGGCAAAAATAATATTAATGTCGTGTCACATCTTATCAATAGGCTTGTCTTGTCTAATCAACAAAGGAGTTAATTATTAATATTACCTCAACATAGCTATATTTTTATTGAATTTACTTGAATGTGGCCTTATATCTCCCCCTCCAACTAAGAGGTTGATATGATTAGGTCTCTACTTAATGTACATGACAAAAATACATATTATGATTACCATAGATGTAAAGGTCACTTTAAAAATATATGTTTTAGACTAAGATGTAATATTTAGGATATCATTACTAGAAATATTATTGAGCTTAGTGAACCTATGGATGATTAAGGATAAAAAACAAATGGAATTGAAAAGTTTAAAATATTTTTTTATACTTTAAAAATACTTTGGAAACAAACACAATGAATACTTTTGAGGTGTATATGACATAAAATGTACATCCTCCTCCTTCAACTTATGATCACCCATTAGATGTATTATTGGTACACTTTAAATAAAATATGCACAATGACATATAATTACATTTTATAGTAGTGAGATTATATATGATGATTCCACTTATACATCACTATCTATATGAGCATACATTGATTTCTAGCCTATACATAATATCATAGTTTATAATGGCTCAAGTGAAAATGCTTGTAAAATGATCATTATTAATACTCTTAAATATACATGCATAATTTATAATTATATAATTCAAGAAAAAAATCCAATAAAAACTAAAAAATTATAATTCAATGATAGAGAAATAAATGAACAAAATCAAACTAAACACACACTTATAAAACCAAAGTGGAATAAGCTTAATCCATTATGATTAAATGTGATTTTTTATCAAATACAATGGATGTGGGTGCTCAAATATTATTCAAATAATATGGAGTTAATAAAAATTTTGGTATGTAAGAGAATTTTTTATGGCTTGGATTTTATTGACAATTTAATAACACTTTGATGGCATAAATGTAGATAATTGAGATCAATGAATTACATGTCAATTCATAGTCTTATAAGAGGTTAATCAGATAGTTGAGTATTATTTTATTTTTTTGAATTATTAAAAAATTAAGGATGAGAAATTAGTCCTCATTTATGATCATGATGACCAATTCCATAGGTTCAAAAGAAAGATGAGTTGGTTGAGTGAGTCAAAAAAAAGGGGTCAAGTTGATTGAGACATGAAGGAGGTTGAAAGTTTCTAAGATGACTCACAAGGTAGTTGGATAAGTTGAGGAAGGCGGTTGGATGAGTTAACATATTGTTGAGAGAAATATGGAGGACGTTTAGGTGAGGTGGGAAATATAGATTCTTAATTAATTTTGGAGGAAAATAATGTACATAATTAATTAATTAAGAATTAATCAATTATTCAAATTTAGAGGGAAGTGATTTTAATTTGAATTTGAATTAGGGATAGGGATGGGTTATTGTGTCAAAGTAAAATTTGATACTAAATGGAAAAATTTAGGTTCCTACATTTGCTTATCTTTGAAATGGTGTTGTGAAGAAATACTATTTCAAATAATAGTAAACAAAGTAGAGCATTGATGAATGTGGAGAAAAAATTTCTCCAAATAAATGAAAATGATCATGATGATTCCCCCTTGAGTGTTTGTGTAGGAAAGTAGATGAATGTTTAAAATGATTTAAGATAATATGATGAAGTGGTTATAATAAATACCACTAATAAAATTAAGTACTAGGATTGATAAAGCACTTGTAAGATTAACATGTGTAAAATTATTTTATCCTAACCATTTAAAAACTAGAGAATAGATTAGAAAAATAATATTTACCATATGATGACTGCTTTCTTGGATGGTTATAAATACTTATGGGTCACATGATTGGATGTGGGAATGATATATCATTAAGATGATAAGTTATGGGTCATGAAATGTAAAATATAGATTTTATGATGTGTGATAAAAGTTTATAGGCTTGATAGTTACAAACATTGATAAATATTTATAGAAATTAGATTAATAGATGTCTAAGAATGTGGAATAAATTACTTGGATGAATTATTGTGGCTGAAATTACCCTAGATAGCTCATGTCTCTAAGAGTTTCCTATATAATATTCTATGGACATAATCCATTTGGGGATATCAGGACATATGTAGTTATCCCAATGTGGGAAGCAGTTTAAAATGATGATATAATTTAATATTGATCCATGGATGTTATTAACACACTTAAGTTAATGATTTAAAATTGTGATTATTTATGATGATGGATTGATTTTCCCCTATGAAATGATATATATAATCAGTGGATTAGGAATGATATATCCTGAGATAATTTGCATCTTTTAAGGTGATCCATGAATTAGGGTTTATAGGAGTAGATGTGGGAATGATATATCCTATTAAAAAACTTGTGATCTTTGATTGGATTGATTGATTTACTCATTGATTGATTTATTAATGGAGTGGTGGAGAAAGGATGGATATTATGATGTTGTCAGTCCCAATTGATACGTACAGAAGATTGAATGGAAAGAGTGAGAAATAATCATGGATGATTTATGTGCAAGCATAAACAAAAAAATTTGATTGACTACATGGATTAATGATAATTGATCACATGATTTGATAAAATTCATTTGTTTAATGGATGGAGGATAGAGGTGATTATGGGATGTATGGTGAAAAAAAGCTCTTTTTATTGGAATGCATAAAAAATAAGAGGTAAAAAATTCACCATAGTTATAATGGTAGACTTGATATTGAACGTGGAATTTTTTTTTGAAGAGAATGGATAATTTCTTTGAAAACAAATAATTCATTGAAGAAAATGGTGAATTTTTTAATAAACAACTAATTCATTATAAAATGGTGAATTTGTACAACATATTGGTGATTTTTTTCAACATGGTGGTCAATTCATTCAACATAGTAGTGAATTCATTTTATACTATAGTGGTCATCTTATAGATGCCATAAAATTTGACTCGAGACTTCATTTGAGCTCTCATTTTTTTTAAAACTAAGGTATTGCAAATAAGAATGCAAGCATGTTGAAATATTAGTTATATTAAAATAATGAGGTTGAATAAATTGATGTGATGTTTTATGGGATTATAAATGTTAATGATTTTGGTTGAGATTGATATGTATTTATTTAAGATCAATATAGTGTTCATTATAGATGTGTAGGAGAGATGGCATGGAATAAAATATCTAAGCACTCCATTGGTTAGTCTTCTCATCATGTCATGGGTCCTTAAAGGAGTAAACCACATTGAATTTGTCTAAGATGACACACATATGATTCATATAAGGATGTGAGATGGTTTTATATATTTTGTTGTTTATTTTATTTCATTGGAGTTATAACAATAATTCTAAGATTAATAGATGAGAATAGTTGAGAAAAATTTATTTCATATATCATAAAACAATATATGCATCAATGGTATGGAAAAACAATTATGTCTAACATGTTATATGCATAAATAATAATAGATTAACAAGTGAAATAATTAGTGCATCATGATATTGAAGATCATCATAACACTGTTTGTAATGCACATAATGATTTAGACAAAGAAAGTAACAATAAATATAAGATAAAAAGAAACATGTTGTAGTGATGAAAACCATGTAAGTAAAATAGTTAAGGAAATAGAAAAAACTATATAAACAAGTAAATAAATATGTACTATGTACAAGAAAGTAAATATAAAATAATTAAGAAAATGAATATACAAAAAAGTAAGCAAATGAATTATTGGATGTCCTTGGCTAGAGTATAATCCTTTGGCATTTGAGATGTTTGTCAATGTTGAACCATCTAATGTGTAATATGCATAAGGGATGATGAAGTTAATTAATGAAGGATAAAGTATTTTGATTTTTTAAATTTTTTGTATATGTTTGGATATTTTTAATTCTTTTATATGTTTTTGAATTTCTAGATGTGTATACAAGGAATACTAGAAAAGGGAAAACTTATTCTAGCACTGAGGAAGGGAGTGATAGTCGACTGAAATGATAAATTATGGATGGATAATGGATGTTAATTAAGATGATAAATATAAGGAACACATGATGTAATAACCAATCATCTATTTATGAAATTAGCATTGTAAATATACACCAAGATGTTTCTAAAAACATGTCTCAAAATGTTTCCACTTCCTTAACAAGGTCAAAATGGAAAGAAGGATAGTTCTATGATGACAAAGATTGGATTGAGAAGGATGATTTTTTATGGATATGGGATTAAATGGATAAGTATAGTTTTGGATAGGTAATGATAATTAAGTATGGTTTAAGATAAGCATATGATGGTGAAGGATGGGTTTAGAATAGTTGTAGGATGGGTAAGGATGAGGGATGATTTAAAATTCATAGGATTGAAATGGAATGGGGTTTCTCCCAAGTATAATGTAATTGTATACAACTAATTATTTTACACATGATGACAAAAACTTGTTTTAATAATGTTCCTATCCCAAGGTTATATAGAGATGGTTTTCACCTTTGGATGGATTTATTTCTCTTTATCTTTTATTTATTTCTATTTTATTATTTATTTTTTTGTTTTTTGGCATCTCAATTATGGAAGGGTTAAATATTAATGATGTTATCGCTTATTGATATTTCAATTATGTGATCCAAATATGTCTTTGGTAATTTATTTGATTTATAAGTTAGCTTCATCAAAATTTACCAGGATACCATCATAGCCTCTACAAAAAAGGGTGTTGCCAAACAAGGTAAAGTGGAAGATGTGTTGGATGAAGGATGTGTGTTGATTTCATGAAATATTTAGATGGATGGAATTATATTCAGGATAATTATAGGTTTCATGATGTGAAGATTGATTGGGAATAGCAATATTCCTTTCAACAAGACTGGGAATATCTACATGAGGGATGAATTCAGAATTCAATGTTGCTTCAATGGTGTCTTTGATATATGATGGGGATCCACCATGAAACTATAATTATGTATGGGGTAGATGAATTGTATCATCCATTTTTTCATTATAAAGGCTTTCACCAAGGGATTATTCTTGATTGTTTTGATTAGGATTTAGATTTAGATTGTCCAATAGTGCCTCAAACAGATTTTCACTGAGGTATTCATATTTTTTATTTGATATATTTTGATTTGCTTTGAATTGAAATTTATATTTTCATAATTTGATAGAACCTCAAAGAGGTTTTCACTATGGTATACTGATTTCAGATTTGGATTATAGGATTCAATTTGATTGAGGAACACTATTATTCCTCAAAATATGGAAATGTTTCATTATGATTTTTAGACTAGAGGCCGATTGGGAATTATAAAAGTTTTTTATTATCATGGAAGGAAATCGATGGTAGATAAAATTATTGGTCTCAATAAATGGGTGTGGGATATGGACTTGTAATTTGGGAGGAAGGATTGGTGGTGCTTATGAAAGGAATGGTGGTAGCATGATCCTCATAGGGACTATAAATGGATCCTATTTTGAGTATGGATGAATTTTGTTGAAAAACCATAAAAGTTTCACTAACACATTTACATTTATTTTCAAATGGTTTGTAGTTTATGTCGTGAGTTTAATTTTTTACTTCAAAATGCATGGGTTCGATAATTCCTTGTTTATGGATTTTATTGTCTACAAGTACCTTGGTAACTTAGGGTATATGTTATGGGGTGATGGGGTTTTTAATGTGTGATAAGAGGTTGGGTGTTTGGAAAATGGATGATAAGTTTTGTTAGTTTAAGGATTATTTTTCCAATATGGGATCTTGGTCAAAAATGGGCTATTTGTCAAAAATGGGATCTTGGTAAAAGATAGGTGCATAAAAAATGGAAGGTAATCCATGGTGGCCAAATATGTGTTGATATAATATGGTTTGGTTGAAAATGGGTTTGTTCAAAAATGGTGGAAGGTTATGATCTTGACTTTGAAGTGGAGTAGCTTGATTAAGCTCAATAAAGAAATTTTGGCATGCCCCCAACATATTATTTTAAGATGTGGATACACTTGGATCTAACTTAATGTACTTATTTTCAATCAAACACTAGATATAATGTTTAAGTCTCATATAATAGTAGGTGGAATGACCTTGGATTATGTGGTATTATTAATATTTATTAACTCTATACATCTTAGGTTTTGGGATGTTTTCATAAAAAAATTGGTGTTGTGAAATATGACCAAGTTTTTAATGACTAGATTTTCAAATAATATATCATATGGTTCTCCCAAAGGAGTAGATTTGTGTTTTTGATTTTCTTGACTAGGTTGACTACTAGGCATGGTAATGTTGTTGGTGGGTTTAGTGTCTTGGATTAGTTGTGGATTTGGATCTTGAATAATGATAGATGGTAGGGGTGTTATAAATTGGTTCCCTTTTCTAGTATAAAAAGGGATGTTAGAATCAAGGATATAACTAGTGGATGGATTACTTGGTTAATTTTGGATAATAGGTTGACTAGTGGTAGGTTAATGTTGATGCAGAATGGTTTTGGTTTCCCTAGTAATTTGGCTAGAGAGGTGGATTTATTTTGGGTGGGAGGTGTGGATTCCTTCCTATAAGTTAAATGATGTAAGGCCTTGGGGTCAATATCAAGGGGAATCTTGGATCCTATACTTAAATATTATATCAAGACCTCATTATTTTTGGATATAATATACTCTATGATTTGAGAAGGAGATAAAATGGTTCTAGGTGTACATTCCTCATATTCAACATTGTCCTTGATCTCAATATGATTTTATTGATTTCCAAAGTGAAAAGGGTAATTTATAAAAGTCTCCTATCTCATCCTAGGATTTTTTAACATAACCATGTGCATTGTGATAAGTGACATTTCTAGGAGAAAGGATTTGACTCAAAAAAGTAAAAATATAGATACTTTATTCAAATAAAGTGAAAGATCAAAATGGATAAAATAAAATTGATTGATAAAAAGGTACATTGAGTTTAAAATTTAGGACTAATATTTGTGATTTTGAAGCTTTATATTATGAATTGATTTATTAGTTTCAACATTTAAAATATTTTTGGTTTTAATAAAATTATTTTAGCACATGGTATTTCACAAGGGATCAAAACAAACAAGTCCTATTATAAACAAACATGAATTTCAAAAAAAGATAAAATCTAGGCAAAGAGACTTGAATAAATTTTAGGCTTTCCATGTCACTTAATTGTTTATTGCATTACCTATGGCCTAATATTTTAAGATACTAACCATGAAGGAACTTGCCACTTCTGTTAGGTTGTGGAGCTAAAAGCTTCAACTATGCAGACAAAGAAAAGGAGGTTGTTAAGACCCAGAAGCGCCAGCATCGACAGCATGACCGACATCGGTCATGATCAGTGCAGAAGGCAACTAGCATTGACAGGGAGTCGGCCGATGTCGGTCATCACCAGGCAAGCAAGGACCAACGTCAGTCGCCTATGTGTTTTCCAGAACTGTTTGTTGCATGAACAGTTAGTTAAGTGAATGGAGTGTTTGCATGTAAAGGTTATTTCGAGTCTTGAGCTACGTGGATAATTATAGTAAACTAAGAGTCTAAGTTATTGTTTAAGTCTGGGATCTATTTATAGACCCATTGTCATGTATTGTAAAGTGTGATAGTGAAGAGAACAAAGCGTGTGTTTCTCCTAGTTCCATTAATGAGCTAGAAAGGAAGGCAAGGAAGATCCTTCCATTGTAAGTATGGTCTGTTGAATTACAGGTTGCAGCTTCATGGGAGATCAACTTGAAGTACTATAGAGTGTTTGGTGTACTGGCAGGGTTATTACTGATTGGTTGGAGAGGTGAACACCAATTCTATGTGTGAGTTGGTTGTTGGGACCCTTTTTTGGTAGGAGAGTGTTTTGAAGAAGAATTACTGTACACTTGAGGTGTGGGAAGCCTCTGTAAGGTGGAAGAGTGTGACAGCTCTTTATTGTATTCTTTTTTGTACATATGTTAATACAAGATAGTGTATTGTCTCTCATATTCTGTGCTATTTGTGAATTCTAGTTGTGCTTCTGGTATATTTATGCATGTTTAATTGCTTAAGTTTGGTAATCATATTGTGATCTTTTTGAGGAGCAAGATCCTAACAAGTGGGATCAGAACAAGTGTGTTTGTTCTTGGATTCCCTGAAAACTCCCATGGCCCATCAATCCTAATTTCAAGGGTATGTAGAAAGTATATTTTTAATGCTAATTGATAACCAATTCACTATAATTTATATGGTAAGAATGTATTTATTAGGATTAATATTTATAAAATATTATTTATGGGAGTTATCTATATACATTTTGATACTATGAGCCCTAAAACCATTGAATAAGTTGATCTAAAAAACACACACAAATGGTTCTAATCCCAATATACCTAGCTTAGCCATAATATTTTAGTGTGTTGATGTTATAAAAATCAAACTTTGATTCATGTTGTCTAAGGCCTAGGTATTGGAGATGAAACCCCCTTACTTCACAACATTCTTAAATCACAACATTTATTAGCCAATAAGGATAGGTCTAACTCAATTTTTATACCCCACTAGTACATGGTGATTCACTTACCATGTGGTAATGAAACCCATAATCAATAGATCCTCTAAAAAATAAAAAAAATAAGTTAATGTTTATCTTCATTTCCCAAGTATTGTCAATAATGTGACACCAAGGGAAGAGCATACACACAAGAACAACTTGGGATAAAAAAAAGTTGTAAATGTTGTTTTTTATTGGCTAATATCACCACCAATGTGATGTCAATGAAAGAGAATACATAAAAAGAGTAACAAAAAGAAGATGCTTGGAAATTAAAGTGCTTTAAAAGAGAAGGTTAATGTAAGCAACAAAAATTGAAATGTGAGATAATTACTAGTAAATTAACTATAAAAATTAAATGTGAGATAATTAATTATTTAAATAAAAATGTAAAAAATTACTAAATTAATATGTTTATAAACTTTTTAAAAAAATGGTTAGTCCATAAACTACAAATGAAAAAAAGATTAAGAGCAATAAAACTTTGATTTTTAAGTTTGTTTGGTTTACTTGTCATGGACTAATAATGTGCAAAAACTCTTAGAAGTCTTTTAAAACATAAAAGAATAAGAAAACCTAAAAAGTTAGACAAAAAGGACATAAAATAATATAGAAAATATAAAAAGTTTTTGATTTTGGAGTGATTCCTCTATTACATAATTAGAGTAAATAGTTAATTCATTCACTGATGAATAACACAAAAAATAGAATGAAAAATACAAAAAATAAGTACCTATAGAGTGATTTAAATATTATTAAATAATTTCACTAATGATAATAATTATTTCACTGACATTATGATGTTTTCTTTGATGTTAAAAACTTTGTTGAATTTGTTGAGGTATTCAAAAGATCAATATTTATTCATGGTTGAATTCTCCTTTCTGATAACTTTGTTTTGGCACAAATAAGACCTCAAATGAAGTCCTAAGTGAAATTTTATGGCCTCTAAAAGATGACCACTATAAGCTCAAAATAAATTTTCCACTATATGCCATAATTTATCCCTTTCATGCTATTATTTTTCCATTGCATGCTACACTTTCACTATTTCATGCTATGATTTTGTCATTCTTTCGAATGATTGAAAACATGATAAAATAGAAGAAGGTAAAACAATATAAATAAACACAAAAATATCAAAAAGTTGAGAAACTAAAAATATAAGAATGAAAACTACCCAAAAATTATTTCTTTTTTTTTGCTCTAATGAATTTGTTCATAATGTCTATGAATCTTTTATTATGTAGGTACACATACAATGGATTAAAAAACATGAAAAATATACTTGTCACTACAAGTAAAAAATTCCAAGACCAAGATTAAATGAATATGTACAAAGAAAATAATAAATAAAAATTTAATTATGCTTATAAATGCACCTATGATATCTACAATTTTCAATATGAGGGAAAGTCCCACCAGATGTGCAAGATTGTATAAGCTCTAATTATATAATTCAAGCTAATAAATCAAATCAAATGAAATAAAAATTAGATAATAAACTTAGCCTTCAATGATAGATAAAATAATGAACAAAACCAAACCAAACACATAAATACAAAACCAAAGTGGAATAAACTTTATCCATTATGATTTAACATGATTTAATCTCAAATACAACATATGTGGTTACTAAATTCTTCTTTGAATCTAAAGGAATTGGGAAATTTTTTGATGGTTTGGATTCACTTAGATTTATTAGACAATTCAATATGACTTAATTATCATAAATGTGGATGATTTGAGAGTTATGGATTGCATATCAATTTATAAGCTTACGAGAGGTTAATTAGATGGTTTAAGATTATTTGGATTTGTGAAAGTGTTAAAATAATCAATAGTGAGGAATTAGTACTCATCCATGAGGATGATGACCAATTCTATGGGTTGAGAAAAAATGGGAATTGGTTGAGTGAGTTAGTAAGAAAGGGTCAAGTTATTTGGTTGAGTCATTAACGAGGTTGAAAAATTCTAAGATGACTCAAAAGGTAGTTATGGGAGTTGAGGAAGGTGGATAGATGAGTCAACATGTGGTTGAGACAAATTTGGAGGATGTCTAGGTGAGATAGAAATTCTAGTTTTTTAATAAATTTAAGAGGAAAATCATGTACATAATGAAATAATTAAAAATTAATCAATTATTCTACATTTGAATGGAAGTGATGTTAATTTGAATTTGAATTGGGGTTGGGGATGATTTAGTGCGTCAAATTAAATTTTGACACTAAATGGTGAAATTTAGGTGTCTAATATACATGTGGATTTGATAGATATAGCAAGGATAATAAAAATATTTGATTTTAAGGAGCATAATTACCTTATATATATTATGCTACCTATTAATGTAGGCCTTATAGTATTTTTTGCTTTACTATTTGTCTTACAAAGTGCTTGGGTATTTGACATGTTATCAAGATGCCTTTGGATACATAATCTCCATGTAGTACCATATTTATTACACAAATACATAGTAGTAAGGTGGTCTTAGTTATGGGTGTTCCATATTAGTATATTATTCAGTTAGAGGAATTTCCTAAGCTACCTTCACCACCATAATAACTAGTTACTCATCCTATTTAGGTTTAATCTATGTATTCAATTACTCCACCTATTTACATTCATTCTTTACACAATTTTCAAAGGAAATTAGTTGTCTTACTATAATATGGGTGCTTCAAATCCCATTACATCATAGAATTATTTAGGACTCATGAAAACCATTATTTACTCATTGTCCTAAGATAGTGTTATAATTAGTTTGACATGTTCCATGTTGAACACAAGCACATATTTATTCTAATATGCAATGTATTTTATATACATAAAAAATCACTTTTATCATTTGCTGACACTTTATCTTGTAGTAAACTATTGAGTTTCAATCACCCTGAGTGCATGCCTTAAAGAGTGCACCATGAAAGGGGTAGGCAAGCTTTTTTTGTTTTTTGAGACATATTGTTGCCTAGTTATCATTATTATATACATTCTATATTTCTTAGACTTAATCTCATAAGTTATCTCCTTCTCTATTACATCCTCCAACTATATTAGGGCCTATATTCCATACTATATCAACCCAGTCCAATGTAGTATTATTTAACACATGCCTATTCCCTACCATATTGGCATGATTAATGCATTTCTAAAAGTGTTGTCATGATATTTGTAACTAAATCAACCTCACTAACGTAATTTAAGGTTAGTCAATCCATTTTGAACTATATCAAGTAAGATGATGACATGAGCTTAATATTCAATATGGGTTAGGGATATTACCAATTATAAATACAAGTCACCATCTCATTATAATATAAAGACATTCATTTTTTATTTATATTGCATGTACTTCTAACATAGAACTACACTTAGAGGAATTACTACTTAGGATCTTGTCTTGAAGGAAAAATTGTCTTGTAGAATCTTGGATTCATTTAGAGGATTCCTTTTAACATAGAGCTTGATTTAACCTTTTGAGATAATTAAAACCACAAAAATATCTTATAAATCACCATTGGCCAAGGGGGATATTGAGGATCAATGGATTCTCTTCAAGGTAAGTATATCTTAACCCTATCTATTTCATTTAGTAGATATAAGCTACATAATTTATTGGTTAATGAATTTATTTATTTATTTAAGATTATGTATAATTATAATTAGTTTGGATATAGTATAATTTTTAATTTCCATCTATCCACTTCAAGTAGGCTAGGCCCCTATTTTCCTACCATGGATCCTTATCCATTTTGATATTTTTATAACCTTTCCCTTACATTACTTTTTTGAAATATTAGATTAGTTAAAAAATAGAGATATAGTTAGAGCTAGTCCATTGTTTTATTAGCCTAAAGGATTTGAAACTATTTCCTTTGAAATTATGTTTTAGGTCCTCCTCTTGATAGATATATAGATCTTCTTGGTCACATCTTGAATAATTAACATTGGGATCTCTTTGATTAACCTTCTCCAAGTATAAATATTTTAAGATAGGATAGTTATAGGCTAATCATATCCCATTGTATACATTATGGTGAACCCAACATGAAGATTACCATTGCCTTCACCTCTTCAATCAATTGTATCAGATAGATTGATATAGTTATTTGGCAACTTATTTTCAAAAAATTATAATGAACAATTCAATACATATTTATTCATTTATTTCACCCCTAGACAACTGTATTGAATAGATCAATACAATTATGTATTTTAATCTTTCCTAGTTAACTATATCGAATAATGCAATATAATTACATCCTCATATTTATCCTAACTAGTTTCATCGACCATCCTGATATAGTTTTATATTAATTATCCTTGTCAAATAAATACATTTAATAAATCAATATATTTATAATTTAATTTTACAGTCTCAACACTTTTTTTGATATTATCAATAAACTAAAGGCCAAACCATAGTTACCATACAACCATTACCTTTACCATAGTAGTAGAATCCTTCTCTAGACTAATGAATATAGGCTTATATGAATTGCAACATATGGTGAGGAATCAATCCATGTGGTAAGAAAGGATGACCTGATTGAAGAAAAGGTGTGTATCACACATAAATGATTATTTAATTTTAAGGTAAGTAGTCTTTATTTATATCAGAATATTTTAATAGAGTAGAGATAACACAAAGAGAATTAAGTATAATAATATAGAAAATTGAGAGGTTATAGACTAGATTTACCTTTGTAATATCATAAGGTAGTATATTTTAAATAAATATCAAAACATTATAATCAATGATTACTATATAAATATAAATGAAAAATAATTTAGAGTAGGAATTATTGTGTATTGTGTACTAAATTTAGTGGTTGAGTAAACCTACTTATTTTATTGTATGAATTCATTTGAAAATTGTACTTAATAAATACTTACCCCTTTGTAAATTTAGTTATAACTAATGTTAACTTATTCAACATAGATCATTTATCTCCAAATGCTTCAAATTTTATTTCAACATTTGTTGGTGTCACATAAACTTCATTTAACTAATGTCTAAGCTAAAATGTCCATTTTAATTATATAAATTAGTGGTAATATAAATATAATAGTGGTGGGAAGAGAATATAAAAAAACTTCCAAGATTAAATTAATAATTGAATCATTAGATAAATCAAAGGAATCATTCTTTTGCTATCAAGAAGAGGATTTTTAGGTCATGTTTACATAGATCTTATGGCCCAGGATATTGTGACAACATGATATTATGGGAAGGTGAATATTTCACATTAATAAACCCATATAATATATGATGGAAAATCTTGAATCACTCCAACACCATGATACATTTTTAACTTAGGATACTAATTATTTGTTCAATGCTACACTCAACTCAGCTATCATAGTTTGGGCTATATAGGGTTGGAAAAGCTTTGATGAAAATGAAACTAAGTTTGTTGAATGGAAAATAAAAAATTTATTTTGAAAAGTATCATTCCTCATATCCAAACATTTTGTCGATTGAGGGTTAGTAAAATAAGGTAAATAATTTATGTAGGAGACAAGAACCTAAGGATTGGCAGTTAAAAAAGGGATCCTTAAAAGATGTGACTACTTAGAATATCTAGTATAAATGATTTTGGGAGGTTAAATAAAATGAATGGGACTAGGAAATTAATTTTTAAATTGAGAGTATGTTAATTATATAATATGGATACATTAGTAAGAAGATAACTTAAGATAGTTAGGAGAAAATGGTGAATGATGAGATAAACAAATAGATGGAGAATGATAAAATATAATTAGATAATAAAAAGAGATACATAATAAATAAAGATAAGAAATAATTTTAATAATAATTAGTATATTATATTAAACCCATCTGGCCTCTATGAACATAAATTCTAATATTTAAAATTTAGATATTATCCCTTTGCTAGAAACATACGAGTTGGTATTAACACCATGAACTGGGTCAGACATGGTAAGTGAGAGAAGTAGAATACAATATATACTATATCATAAATTTCATAAAGTCATGAATGGCATGTTTTAAGAGTTAAAATATTTATCCACACTTATAAGAACACCCAAGCTATTCAAAATATTTAATGTGGAATATCAATAGGTGGAAAATAGTTTGGTCTTTAGTGGATGAGGCCTATAAAGTAGTATAAGAAGAGATGAGGAAAATATTATTAGGATAGGAGGTGTTATTTATATGGTATAATTAGGGGCATAAATTTTATCAATTTAAATAAGTTTGATAATAAGTTACCAAGAATAAAGTTATATGAATAGTATAGAAGAGAAAAGAGAAGTGGAAAGGAGTGTTGAAAGAGGTCAAGAGGAAAAGAATTCAAAAATTAGTGACAGTAGTCATGCTATAGATACAAAACATAGAGATAAGGAGGAATATAAATTACATAGAATAATAAAATCAGTTAGAGATAGAATATAATGAAGAAGAAACTCAAAGTGACACAACCCCCCTCCCCCACTCTAACCACAAGAGACACCAAGAGTAAAGGAAACCTTTGGACCAATCACCATCCCCCATGCCACTTTAAAATAAATGTGAACATACATATCTTAGATGAAGATATATACATATTGGAGAAGAAGTATAAGATAAATATAAAACTTTTATTGAAGAGATTGAGAATATAAGAGAATTTGTAATAACCTAGGTAAAAATCTTATGAAAAAGATACTTTCAAGATGAATAAAAAGAGATAAGGGATGTTACCAAACATTAGTTAAATAACTAAAATATAAAGAATGGAAAAATGTTAATAGTAATATAGGGGCAATTAATTGAAACAAAATGATAAATAAAAAACCACAAATACTAGGGGTATTCACACACCACCTAATAAATATAACATGACGTAAAATATAATGAATTTTACACTATTCATTAAAGACATTAAGGATGCAAAAGAACACTTGTTCATATTAGACTCATATTAGAGTATTCATAATATTACTGATGAGAATATGATGTTATTTGATTTTTTTTGGAACATTGAGGTATGATTCCATTAAATGGTATATGTAAACTTACTCTAGCCATGAAATTTAATGGGATGGTGTATAAAAAGGGTTTAAAAGATATTTTCACTTCATAGACATTCTTACTAAAAATTTCATCAAGATAAGGGAATTGATATATAAGGAGAAAGAAAAAATCAAAGACTATGGTTTGAGATTTAAATCAATAGTGAAAAAATTAGAGGAACCATTAAATGAAAAATAAAGGATTGAATGGTTTATTTTTATATTGATCTCATGAATTAGAGAAAATATGAATGGAAAAAAATAATACATTCTAAGAAACATTGGATATGGTGTCACATTTATAGGCATAGTCATGGAGATATGACATAGATACATCATCAAAAGATAATGTAAAAAAACTACAATTAAAGTTAGAATAGCTATATCCAAAATAATAAATACAAATGAAGGGTGATGATTTTGGATAACTACAGATTAATAACACCCTATTATGGATAAGAATATGGTGCATTACTTATTATGTGGAAGGACACTCTAAGACATATTTTCATCATAGTTATATGGAAAAAAGAGAAAAAGGCATAATATCAGCATAAAAACCTATAGGTGTGTCTCTTCCCATTAAAAAAGTGATATATGAGGAGATGATGTCTTGTAGACTCTATACAATATATTATCAACATCCTCAACATTTATATCAATGATGGAAGTGGCTCCACCCATGAATCCATCAATGTATTTCACTAACTATAGATATTTTAGCCTTTATAATCACACCTACCATATCATATATGCACTAGTGGATTTAAAAGACACTAATCAAAGAAGAGTGTTAACCATTCAACAAATTACACCACCAAAATTACTATGGGAAATCCTATTATTCCACACCTTGGTCAATGTTATCAAACACCTCCCATAATTAAATATTTTTAATTCCAAAATAACCAACCATAGTACCTTAATATCAACTAAGTTGGGTATAGGGGAGGTGGATAGAGAGGATATAAGGTAACATTCCATAGAGGCCAAGGAAATTACCAAGGTGGGATAGTTTACAATAAAAATTATAACTAAGTCTATAATTAGGAGAAACCCCCAACAACATGTTAAAAATTCAAAAAAATGGGACATAATAGAAACTACATTGAAGAATTACCAACAATGTGGATCCTATCATGAAAAAGAAACACATGAATCATTCTCATGCCCTAAAGTGGCATAATTATATAAGAATGAAAGAATAAAGACCAAGGAATTATCAAAATCTTCCCCATGAAAAGGGAAAAACATTTAAGGAAGATACCAATAAGACAATATAAAAGGATGGTGTAATGAAGTTCACCAAGAAATAAGAGATGATAATATTGCAATTTCAAAATAAAATCCATCATAACATACATCTATGTTTGATAAAATTATAGAACATCAATAAATATTGAAAGAATAAAAGGATTTCATGACATAGTATTTGGCACTTTTTTGATAGACATTATTATATGTATTTGCATATTTTTGAGTGTTAATCATCTGATGTTTACATATAGATGCTGATTGATTTGATCCTATATCAACACACTATTATCCTGTAGCAACATACTATTATCCTACAGTGACATACTATTATCCTATAGTGATATATTATTATCCTGAAACCATATACTATTATCCTATATCCAAATACTATTATCCTATAGCAACATACTATTATCCTACATCGATATATTGTTATCTTATAACAATATAATTTTATCCTACAATAACATACTTGGATCATATTATAATTAAAATTATTTAATCCAAGTATTATTTTCTTGGTTTTATTGCCAAAAGGCCTCAGAAAGGTTAATGCCATGCATTATAATGGAACAAGACTCCATGATGACCTTGATTTAATAAATCCATGGGCAAGAAGTAACCCATGCTTAATGTTATTTATTAAATAAATTTTGTGTTAGAATATGATGACCATAAAATGGGTTGTGGATTTTGGTCATGCTTTATAGTTAAAATAAAAATAAATTTTATCTATTTTTAAATAGATAAATAAATAAAAATAAGGAAAGCAAAAATAAATAAATAAATAAATAAATAAATAAAAGGCTTATTGCTTGAAATCAAATGGTGGGCATTAAGAGTTGACTCTTCACCTAAAAATAAGGTAATCAATTATTTTTACTTAGAAAAAGAATGTATTTTGGCTATTTTGGTTTTTGGGAGAGAAAACCTAGAGGAAAAAGGTGGTCATGGAGAGTAATGTTTAATGGAAATTCATCCCAACATACTTAATGGCTTAGAAACAATTGTGCCTAGGTAGAAGAAAAAAACTGGAGTTGGCTATGGAAGAAAGAAAATGGATCTAGGTAAGAGTTTCATTTTTAGTGAAGGGTAATTAAAGAGAAGTTTATTCTCTTATTCATAAGGAATATTTGTGCCAAGTGATGCATTATTATATCTTGTTTGAGTTTATCTTTTTATAGTTATATGGAGTTGGGGTTTCATAGCTGGTTGTGGGTTAAAAATTTTACCTAGTATATAGGGTTTAAAAATCAGATTTATTATTGAAATGATTTTGGGGATAAAATATTAAAAACCTATTTATTATTCTATTTTATTTATTGATGGAAAATATTGCCTTAAAATGGCATATGAGGTATTTTACTTTTTATGTGGTTTTTGTTTAATGGCCAAATAGATGCCTCTTTCTACTATAAATATTATTTTTAGCTATTGGATTTTTACCATTTCTATTTTATTTAACTTGGTTGGTCTTTAATGGTAGCCTATGAAAATAAGGTGCCATAGTCAAGATTGCATGTTTCTATTTTGGCTTATTTTATCTGGATTTTGATGGATTTAAAGGTATTGGTGCAAAAGAGTTGTTTCTCTTATTTTACATATTTCATTTTGATTACTTGAGTAAAAATGTGAATGGACTATCTATTTTTCTTGGCTAAGAAAACTAAAAAATTTAGATCTAAATGATCCATCCTATGTTGGATTCTTGATAGATCTGACATGTCATTATGCAAGCGACACTTATGAAATTTTTTGTGTATTATAGCTGGCACTATTAGTACATGATGTTATGGTTCATATATCTGATGATGTTGTGTGACTATTGTAAATTGATCTTTTATGGATAAAATATCTTGTTCACACCTTTTCCTAAAAACCAAATTCCTGACTCCACCACCTAGCTGATGGTTGGAGTGGTGAGGTCCACCAATTGGAGGGCTCAATAAACAAGTTGAGGTGATGTGTGGATCATTTGGCAGATACTCTTTCATTCTAGAGTTGTATGATGTGTTTGGAGCTGTTCTTACCTTTTTCTAGTGATTAAATTCTTTTTGTAGCATGTTTAACAATTACTCTTCCTTTGTATGATGGTTGTAGTGAATTTTTTCAATGTAAAAGAATATGTTGTAATTTTTTTATATAAACTCAAATTTGATGTTGTTGCTGCTCATTACTCATAGAGTTTCATCAAAAATATTTTTTGAGTTTTATTATTATCATTTTAACCTTCAAAATGCATATCTAAAGTATTTTTTTAATTGAATATTAAGGAAGAAAATTGAGTTTTAATATGAATATATTATATTATTAAAAATAGATATATCCTATAATAGTATAATGTTTTTCATGTAGCATAAGTTTTGAAGAGTTATCATTTTTTCTTGTTAATCCTATAACATCTACTTAGAATAGTTAAATATTTAATTATTTCCTTAAGTCATGATAAAGGACTTGATATTGAAACCATACATGTTTATCCTAAGAAGGATTTGAAAAGTAGGTATTGTAAGCTTAATTGGTGCTATGCATGTATAACTTCTAAGTTGGATTTTTTAAAATTGATTAAAGCATGAGTGTATTATTAAACATGGTGAAATAATCAATATATTTATGAGATATTAGTATAAAGATCCATACAGGATATTATCATTTCATATCTTTTATATGTATAAATTTAAATTAGAAAGGACATCCTTAGAAGCTTATACATTCCTATATAATTATGTGAGAATGTTTTGTCTTGGCTGATCTAATTATGATTAAAACCTAAAATTATTGATATAATGACTTTTTTGCATTATGAGTCTTGGTTTTTAAATGCAATGTTGTATGTTTTTATTTCTTGAATATTGAAAATGGTGTATGAATGAAATCATACATGCATATTTTTGGTTATGGGTTATGGGTGCATTATATAAATTTCAACCATGCATAGTGAACTATGTTCTTAATTCTACTTATACTCTGAACAAGATGATGCTTAAAAGAAAATAATTTTTTTTGAACTTGTTTCACCAAGTATCAAAGCTTATGCTTATAGGTTATTTTTTAAGTTTTTATGCATTGTAATTATTTTAACATATAATTGAAAATCTAGGTGAGCTTTTGTATGATTATGCATACCTTTACAAAGGTATTGGGTTGCATAATGTACTTTGGGTGGCTATAAGTACACCTAGTGTGGATGTACATGTCTTTATGGAGGATTTCAAAAAAAAAAAAAATTGTATGTGTATGTCTTGTGGTGAATAAATTCCACTTTCACATCTCTATTATATTCCTAAGACTGAATTGAAATCTTGTATGCTAGAGTGCATAATAAACTAAGGTTGGATTTATATGCCTTGTATAGACTAATACATGTTTTATATGCTTGAGAAGGTCATATGTAACCCTTATAAAGTGACTTAACCCATTGGATGAGTTGATTATTTCTTTTTTTGTACAATTCTAAAGTGATAAAATTTCTTATATTATAGAATGCATATGTATGTGTGTGAGTGTGTATACAAAAATTAATAAAATTTATATAGGTAATATTGTAACCTTATGGGATCTTAATGATTACCTAGCCAAAATATGTTGATATCCATAGCCTTAGATGAATTCACCCTTTTATAATTTTGGGTTTCATTAATAAAGGCCTTGCTTGACTACCAGTTGACCTATATAGGTGGGCCAATATGAGTTAAGGTGATGAAAGACAATTATTAAAATTTAAAACAATTATTTTATAATTGTTAAAATTTTATTGGGACATTAAGTCCTTAAAAGGTTAAGGGATGAATTATGCTTGGGAGGCTAGTTGAGGAGATAATATACTTGATTTACTTGAGTGAGTCATTTGATTTTAAAATATTTATTGGTCAGGGACTGATTTGAGCATTTTGGGTTGGTAGATTTGAGTGGTTATTGATTGCCATTATCAATATATTGGATATTCATTAAGCCAATTTAATAATAAGAGTTGGAAGATAAGGAAATTAAAATGAGTTTTTGATTATCAAGATCACTTGGTGAGCTGTATGAATATTCACTCATTTTTTGATGCCTTGTTAAGTTGGAAATTACTCTCTGAAGTCTTATATTCGACTAAGTTATAATTAGAGTTATTTCATAGCTCTTATGTGATTTCCTTTATTTTATTTTTAAGTAAAGTATTGAGTGGAATTAGTAGGCCTTATTTTTATCTTAAGGACCTAATTGATAACTTGATGGAGTTGGCTTATTGTGATTCTTGGCATGTTAACTATGTTTTCCTTGAACAAATAAATTGATTTCTGAATTAAGGGTCAATGGGTTAAGTGAGGTTGGAATGTATCCAAACTCATTATTTGGACTTTTATGGCATAAATATAAGCTAAGAAAGATATTTGTTTCATGATTAATGCTTGTGAAGCATTGTTTTGTCCAAGGTAGTGGATTTATAATCAAGTTTAGAAAGGTTTTTCTAATTGAATGTTGATATTTGGTTGATATAATAAATTATGGGTTCCTTTAACCATCTAAAAAATTATAAAAATATTGGGGCTTGGTGTTCCCAACATAATTAATGATTGTTATGAACAATTTTTTTATAATATTCTATTCTTATGACTTGAATATTTGGTTGTAATATATGTTCAAATGCATGAATTATTGAGTTGATATAGCACTCTTGTGATGAGTGGTATTTTTTTGAGTAAGATGAATAAAAATGTATAATATGCTCATGGTTGAGAAAGTTTGTTCCAAGGCAAACCTACCCTTGGAAGGTGGTTTAATTAAATACCAAATGTAGAAAATTTTGAATAAAACCTTATGAAGTATTATTGGAATTTATAATAATGATTAAAAAATAAGATATAGATGTTATGGTTAATGTATCTTGGGTAAATTAAGAGAAAATTTGTTCCAAAAGAACAATTACTTATTGATTTTATGTGGCTATTTTTTAAACAGCTATGGCAAATAGTTGTATGTTTTTTTTGCCTTTATGTGTCACTATAAGTGACTAGTTGTAACTATGTTAATGTTTTTTTTAAAGAATATTATGATTGGTGTTTGGGTAGCACTATTTGGTCTAAAGTGGTGGACTTGTTATAAAGACCAAGAATTTTTTTTTGGTTGAAATGCTATTATGGTTGGCTGATTTCAACCATCATGTGAACTAAAAGTGAATAAGTAATATGTTTTATGATATTGAGGTGCTGGAATATATGAATTTTAGTTGAAATTAATGATTGTGGAATGTTATAATTTTCATTATATAAAACTTCACCTTGAGCCTTGGTTGAGTCCACACTTCCTAAGGCCATAATACATAGGATAAGCAACACTAGTTGACCCTTTACTTGTTTGGGCAAGCCAATTAGGGGACTAGTGATAAAAGTTTGTAGTTGGAATAAAAAGATAAATGCTTAGTGTTTGATGATCTCTTGTTTAGATGAGCCCTCATATGATACTCAAGGTATGATAACCTTGGGAGTACTAAGGGTGTGACTTAAGCTTGGAGGGCAAAGTGGAGGTTAATGTGACTAACTTGGTTGGAAAAGTTAGAGATTTTTGGAGATATCTTATTATTTTTGGATTGTGTGAGCTATCTAATCCATGAGGAAAGAACCTTGATGGTAACATTTTGAGACTCATGGATATATATTTTGGGCCTTATTGAAACATCATATTCCTTTAAAGGAAGGGCGTGTTAAATTTGAGATCCCTAAGACTGATTATGTGGTGCTTGTGATGGATATTTGGTCTCATTTAGATGGCATATAGATTGATTATGTGGTATCTATGATGGAAAATTGGTGTCATTTGGATGGCATCTAGACATCAGGTGATCTAATGGGATTCATAGACCCTTGTGCTTCAATTTTAAGTGTGTTTATGTGTTTTCATGTGAAAATGTCCTTGACATAAATAATCAAAATAGCCGAGTAAACATATGTATCTTATTTGATGTGGTTTCTTCACTGCATGTAAAATTGTTGTATGTTGTGTAAACTTTTATGTTATATTATATTATGTTATACCATGTAACTTTGTAGTTTTTTTATGTTATCAAGCATTATTTCATAAGTATTTCATATATATGCTATGAAACAAGTGTGATCTTGTGTTGTTAACTATTTATATGAAGCAATGTGATCATGAAATACTTTATGATGTAACTTTTTCCTTTTTGAAGATAACCTCTATTAATTAAATCTACCAGGGTATAGTATTATATTATGTGATGTAATCCCACATTATTTCTCTGGTGATGAGCATTGATGTAAGTGTGAGGTTGAGGGTAAATAAATATTATATCCACATTGATTTAGACCAAGTATAGGTTAGGAAGTGGAGTCTCTCGTAGGCTGAAAATCCACTTTTTCCCTTTACATGAGGTAGTCACTTGATTTGTTTGGGTGTCTACACCATGTGTGCTACAAATTGGCTATGGGATGTTCATGAATAATGGTCACCTTATGGATTAAGTATTACCTTAACCACCTCTTAAATTTTATCATAAAAATAATTTATGTGTGAAATTATTGGATATATCTTTGTGAAGCACTAATTAGTCCTACATATTAGATTATTATGCATTATAGCAAGGTTGTACTTCCTAAAATATAGGCATGTGTTAGATTGTAAGTGCAAACATGCTATGTTATGAAATGGATATTTTTTATGAAAGAATATTATTGAAAAGGATATTCTAATCTATTTAAAGACATGACTAGCATGTATACCTATGTTTGGAAGGAGCAATGTAAAGTCATGATCAGGTAGTTTTGAAATTTTTTGGCATAGTCAAGAAGTATTTGTAAAATTATGGTGGGATTAAGATCCATATAACCATCATGTGAGATCAAAAAATTAATGAATAACATGATAAAAAATTTTAGTGTTGCATATGAGTGCCTAGGATGGCCTCTCCAATATTCGGTGTGGTTAGTATGGGACACTTCACTAACCCATGAATGATATAAATTTTGGCAACCAGAGTAACATGGTTGACTGGTTTATAATGTCATTCTAAGATTAATGATAAGAAATTATGTATTAATAATAATATAAAGTGGTGGAAGGACAACATAAAAAGTATGATTACTATGATGGCTTATATTTTATGATGAATATTACAAAGTTATGATTGGGAAATAACTAATTTTATGTAAAATGCATCAAATTTGGCTATTTTTATGCTAAATCAACTATTGTTATATATTATATATTGGAAATTGAGCATAAATATTCAATCTATTTCAATTTAAACTATAAAATTTATATTTTCTTATATATTATGTCTATTTTATGATGAAAATTCTAACATGAAACTATTTTAATTTCAAAAAAAATTATTCTAAATTTTGAAATCATGCTAAAATTTTGTGAGAGAATGCAAAAATTTAAGTATGTATGAGTGCTATAAAATATGATTTTGCTTATATGAGTTTAAAAATACCAAAAGGTTTTAGTATAATTGTTATTAGATGTTTTTATCTGATCATTTCTCCATTGGTTATAGAAATTTGTGAATTTTTATTTAAAGAAGTATGAACTAATGATTCTCTTGTTTGAAGGATTCAGATTTTGCAATTAGTTGTTATGCTTTTTGTAAACTAGTATATTATTAAAATTAGAAGATGGTTGATTACACTCTTAAAAGGAAAAGAGAGAATTATCAAGTCCTGATACAATGGGACATGTTGAGTGAAATAAATAGTACATGATAAGATATGTAGTTGTTTTAAACAAAATTATCCATGGTTGTTTAGATTTGTCACTGGGACAACTCCTCATTAATGGGAGGAGGATATCACAACATGATATTTGAATTTTTTAATAGACATTATTATATGTATTAGCATATTTTTGAGTGATGATCATTTGATGTTTACACATAGATGTTGATTGATTTAATCTTAAAGCAACACACTATTCCTTAAGAAACATATTGTTATCTTGTAGTAGCATATTGTTATACTTTAGTGACATACTATTATCCTATAGTGATATAATATTATCCTAAGAACATATAATATTATCTTAAAATGACATAATGTTATCTTACAATGATATATTATTATCCTACAACAATATAATTTTATCATGTAGCAACATAATTTGATCCTGCAACAATATAATTTGATATTGTATATTAATGGTGCTATCAATATAGTTTTATATTGTGATGATTATATAGTTTAGATTTTCATATATATATATAATGTAGATCAAATATTGTTGATTTTATGCTTTGGTGGTTATAGGGCTCATAGGTACATAAGCTAGACTGGTAATGGATTTTGGTAGTTGGGATAATAATGGTGGAGGTAGTGAGTAGCTACGTAACACTAGCATTTAATAAGAAATATAATGGTAATGAGCCATATAGTCCTTGACAAGTTACAACATGATGTATGTCTCTCTTTTTTATCTTATTTTATTTATTTAATATTGATTGATATTTCATATTTTTATTTTGATTGATCTTGGTTGTGTTTGCTTTTAGTTATTATTATTATTATTTTTATTTGGTGTCTTGTGTGTGTTGGCTTGGTGATAAGATGTTCTTTTGTCTCAACTGTCATTTTGTTTATTTGGGCTATTAAGAGGCTCAAATATTTTAAATATCATTTCAGGCCTGTTAATTTTTTACCCACCATGGATCATATTATAATTAAAATTATTTAATCTAAGTCTTCTTATCTTGGTTTTATTGCTAAGAGGCCTTGAAAAGGTTAATGTGAAGCATTATAATGGAGTGGGACTCTATGATGACCTTGATTTAAAAAATATGTGGGTAAGAAGTAACCCATGCTTAATGTTATTTATTACATAAAATTTGTGTTAGACCATGATGACCATAAAAAGGGTTGTGGACTTTGGCCATGCTTTATAGTTAAAATAAAAATAAAAATAAAAATAAAGTTTATCTATTTTTAAATAGATAAATAAATAAAAAGAAGGAAAGCAAAAATAAATAAATAAATAAAAATATTATTGATTAAAAGAAAATGATGGGCATTAAGGGTTAACTCTTCACTCAAATAGAAGGTAATTAATTATTTTTACTTGAAAAAAGAATGTCTTTTGGCTGTGCTAGTTTTTGGGAGAGAAAATTTAGAGGAAAATGGAAATCATAGGGAGTAATGTTGGCTAGAAATTCATCCCAACATGATTAATGGCTTGGGAAAAATTGTGCCTGGGTAGACGGGAGAAAAATAATGTTAACCTGGAAGAAATGGAGTGGATCTAGGCAAGAGTTTCATTTTTGGTGAAGGGTAATCAAAGAGAAGTTTATTCTCTTCTTAATAGGGTATATTTGTGCCAATTAAGTGATGGATTATTATTTCTTAGTGGAGTTTATCTTTTAATGGTTGTATAGAGTTGGGGTTTTATACCTGATTGTGGGTTAAAAAATTTATCTGGTATACAAGGTTTAAAAATTAGATTTATTATTGAAATGATTTTGGGGATAAAATATTAAAATGATATTTATTATTCTATTTTATTTATGGTTGTAAAATATTTCCTTAAAATGCAAGGTTTTTTATTTTCTATGTGGTTTTTGTTTAATGGCCAAATGGATGCCTCTTTCTCATGTAATTATTATTTTTGATTGTTAGATTTTTACCATTGCTATTTTATTTAACCTTTCTAGTCTTTAATAGCATATTTTGAAAATAAGATGCCATATCCAAGCTTACATGTTTCTATTTTGTCTTATTTTGTCTGGATTTTGATGGATTTAGAGGTATTGGCACAAAAGTGTTGTTTCTATTATTTTACCTCTTTTATTTTGATTGCTTGAGTCAAAATGTGAATGGGATATTGTTTGATCTTGGATAATAAAAATAAAATTTCAAACATAGATTATTCATCTTATTTTAGATGTTTGATAGATCTAGAATGATATTATGTGAGTGACACTTGTAAATTTTTTGATGTATTATTGTTGGCACTATTGGTGCATGATGTTATGATTCATTTATTTGATGATGTTATATGAATATTTTAAATTGCTCATTAATGAATATAATATCTTTATCACAAATTTTATCAAATCTTGAATACCTAACTCCACCACCCAATTGACGGTTAGGGTGGTCAGGGCCACCAATTGGAGGGCTCATAGAATGGATTGAGGTGGTGTGTAGATTATTTGGTGGATAATATTTCATTATAGAGTTTCATGATGTGTTTTGAGATATTATTAACTTGTTATAGTGATTAAATTATTGCTCTAACATGTTTAAAAATTACTCTTCCTTTGTATGATGGTTGTAGCAACTTTTTACAATGTAAAAGAGTATGCGGTAATTTTTTATATAAACCTGAATTTGATAGTGTTGATAATCATAACTCATAGAGTTTCATTAGAAATTATTTATTAGTTTTATTATTCTTAGTTTAACCTTCAAACACATATCTGAAGTATTTTTTAATTAAATATTAAGGGATAAAATTGAGTTTTAATATAACTATATTATGCTATTAAAAATAGAGATATCCTGTAGT
The DNA here is from genome assembly GCA_037957365.1 of Torreya grandis. NCBI lineage: Eukaryota > Viridiplantae > Streptophyta > Pinopsida > Cupressales > Taxaceae > Torreya > Torreya grandis. The sequence goes on along the minus strand of JARHVA010004030.1, from coordinate 213,195 downwards.
AGTTTAATTCTTTTCCTACAGCATAATTTTTGAAGAGTTATCATTTTTGCTTACTGATCATGTAGTATCTATTTGGAATGGTTATATATTTAATTATTTCTTTGAGTCATGATAAAGGGCTTGATATTTTAGCCATGCATGTTTATCCTAAGAAGGATTTGAAAAGTTTGTATTGTAAGCTCAATTGGTGTTATGCATGTAGAACTTACAAGTTGGATTTCCTTAAATTGATTAAGGCATGAGTGTATGATTATTCATAGTGAAATGATCCTTAAATTAATATATCTTGGTATAAATATTTGTATAGGATAGTACCATTGCATATCACTTATATGAATGAAGTTAAATGAGCAAGGACATCCTTGGAAGCTTATACATTATTATAGAATGATGTGGGCATGCTTTGTCTTGGTTGATTCAATTATGGTTAAGACCTAAAATTGTTGATGCAATTACTCTTTTGAATTATGAGTCTTATATTTTTAATACATTGTTTTATTTTTTGATTTCTTGAATATTGGAAATGGTGTATGAATGGAATCATACATGCATAATTTTGGATATGGGTTGTGGGTGAATTATATAAATCCCAACCATGCATAGTGAACTATTTTCTTAATTCTCCTTATACTCTGAACAAAATTATATATATATATATATATATATATATATATATTTGGGTCGTTTTAAAGAAGAGGTTGTGGAAAAAGGTTCTCATTATTACTAATTATGATTCAAAACCAAGGGTGGTGGTAACCACTCGTAGAAAAATAAAAACAAGGAAATAAAATGAATTAAATATTGTTCTAAATATGAATCATAGAAAAAAAGGATATACCCAACAAACATGAACATGAATACATAGTGAAGAAAAGTAGAAAAATAATATAAAGATTAGTTCAAAATGAACTATTTCAATAAAGAAGAGATTGGGGAATAATAAATAATGATGAAACTAGTTAAGAAATAGGTTCTAGTGTTTAAATTATCATAATTATGTAAATAATGGAATAATAATCAAAGAGAGCACATAGTACATTGAATTGATAAAAATTTGAGAAAAAACTAAAATAAATACATACATACATACACACACATATGTATGTATGTATGTATGTATTAAAATGAGTAATAAATGGAAGAAAACTTCTATTTAATTCAATATCAAGATACATGCCTATGCTATCAGAAAGATATTATTGGATCCTATAAAAACATTAATGTATTACCATACATTACATGGGAAAAACATGGTAAGACACAACTACATGTCACAATGTATGATGTTGTAATGGATTATGGCACACCACACTCACTAATTAGAACCTTAAGAGATGTGCAAGTGAATTTAATGGAAAAAAATAAATATATACTTTGAAGTGATTTATGTGTATGGTATATTCTACCTAACCTTATTGAATTTACAATGTTTTATTGACTATAATGTTTCATTAAACTCTGAAGAATAAAAAATTACTTTCAAAGGAAATGGCTTAGTACTACAATTTTTATTAGGAATAGGAGTGGAAGCTATATGGTTAAATAGGTTATGGTCAAATGATGAGGATAATGATTTTGATGATATTTTTGGTGTATATACATAAGAAAAATTCAAAAATAAAATATGACTATGAATCAAATGATAAGGGGGAAACAATAATAGTAGAATAAGAGGTAGAAATAGCCTCAAAGGATGTAATTGAAATATGGATACATGGGAAAGCTAAAATAATATAAAGGAAGTTATGTTATATGATTAAAATATCATGTATATAGAATAACACTACCACATTACAAAATCCATTACCAAAAATTTAAAGGGTTTAGCCCATAGAAAAGGATTAGTGCATAAAAAGGGTTTTCCATAACAAATTACCCAAATTCATTGAGATTAGGATTACTTATAATAGATTATAAGGGTATTCCCCCAAGATAAAACAAGTTTAAAGGACATTGATGACACATTAGCTACCATTTTTGTAATGGTGTAACACTCATAAATCCACCTTTTGAATTTATAAAATATTTGGGGTATTACTTAATACAAGGTTTATTAAGTTAGAAAGTTATTTTTTAAAAATATGGAAATATGTGGGAATGTTTTAACCTTTAATGACTTTACTAATGTAGATCATATGTTTAATTAAAGGGATGCATAGTTAATGAAATAATATGCATAAAATAACCATTAATTTTTTATATATTTTGACTAGATTTGAATTTATAAAAATAGTAATAAATATGTGTAAATAAAGACTTATATGGAAAATACCTGATATAGACAATCTGAATGCTAAAAATTGAGATATGAACAAGTCTCAGTGTCATTAACTAGATCTATATATCATAAAACCTCATAATAATAAAATAACATTTGGACATAGGAACCATGTGGCTATAGTGTTATGATAATGACACTAATGTCATATGTGTAGGAATGCTCCAAAATTTAGGGTACACCTGTATCTATGTTTATGTTTTTTATTCTTGCATGCACAAAGTCTAAAACTCTATATTATTCTTGTAGCTAATTTAGGATTCAAATCCCAATCCTCCTTATAAGTAAGGCATGAGTTAAAAAGTGTGTTCATTATTAGGATAAGTTAGACATCCTTAATACCCCACTATGAAGAGAGTTGCTTACATATTAATACTTCGAGGAGGGATCAAGCTGAATGTAGTTATACCCATCTAAGTGTTGGTGAAAGTGAAGTTATGTTATAATTATAGTGGTTTTAATTGCCTTAAGTGTGATTGAGATTTGAAATCTTAAAAATATGAGCTTAGGGTATATACAAATGGTAGTATGCATAAGTAAGATAGAATATGGATTAATAACCTTGATTTTGCTCAACTTGTTTCATGTTTGAATAGATATTTTGTATCTAATTTCCATCTAGTGGATATAGGTCTAAAAGTAATGTATTTATAGAATTATATAGTCTATGTAGATAATAAAATATGTTGAGGGAAAAATTAGGATGGTTTTACCTTTGAAAATATATTCATTCAATAAAAATAGGGTAAAATAAATAGGCACCATTTTGGGGACACAAGCACCACATGGATCTAGTGTCCTTAATGTGTTTCTAATTTTCATATAGCATAATGCTAGACATGAAGAGCTGAGATTAGGAAATGAGGTTCTAAAACTATGTTTAAGCTAACTAGGGATGCCTATGGCCTACACAAAGTCTAGAAAAGTGTGATAATAAGCTTTAGAATAGGTATAGGGATAAGCTAGGAATATATATTCTTGAGTATCACTCTTATCACTCAAATAATAATTTTAGGTGATTATATTTTCCCCACCTTTATGCTAGGAATGAGTCGAAGTGAAATGACTAGTATAAAGTAAAATTAAGTGTATGTGGACTTACCTAAGAATTGAATATTGAGAAGCTGAGTCTGTGTATGTGAAGTTGGGTCTATGTATGTGAAGTAGGATCTAATGCATGACCTCATTGGGCACATGAAAAAATGTATAAACCTAGTGATAACCTATGTGTGTACATGTATATAATGATCAATTGTTGAATAAATTAGATGGAGTAAATAGCTTGCTCAATCCTCATGGGTGGGTGGATCAAGAACTTAATTTGGGTTTGACCCCATCATTTCCCACCCATTATTGATGGATCATGACATATGAATAACTTGGATTGAATCGATAGTTTGTCTAACCCTCTCATGTGGGTGGCTCAAGAACTCAATTAGGCTATGATTCCATCATTTACAACTCATTTGTAGTATATGTATCTAAAAATAAACTACACAAATTATTGGAAATGTCTAACTATGTATGTCAAATCTAAGGCCACTTAGGTACATTAGGTAGATCTAATTCACTCAGGAATGCCAACCACTATAGATGGAGTAAGGCATGAAACTAGTGATAACCTAGAATATTATGTCAAGTGTATACAATGTATAGAATGACATGGAATTTAACATTCCATCTAATCAATCTTTGTGTAATTGAGTATATGGCAACAATGTGTCATGCATATTTCCCCAATATGATATCTAAGTATACTGATTCTAGACTAATTTGTAATAAGTATATATGAGTATCTAAATTAAATATAGTAATGATCATGATATGCATGATGCCTCTAATATGAGAAAATGATATGAATTTGAGTTGAGTTAGTGTGAATTTGAGTGAAATTTGAGAAAAAACTATCAAACCTATAATTGTATTTGTTTAAACTTATATTGTACCTGGTGTACTATTTTGACCAATCTAAGATATCCTAAAATCGAGGCTACATGACAGTAGTGTGACATCTTGGATAATAGCACCATGTGGTGCTAGTGTCCTTATCTGGGTACTGATGTCTATTTGGTCTAAATTATATGTCATTATATTAATTTATAATTCTCTATTATTCCTCTATGTTTACCTATGTTTTATTTTATGAAAATAAGCTTATGTTTAAAATGTTTTATGAGTGCAGTATAGGAGCTTGATCTCTATGAAAAACCCTTGTGAATTTCACCTATTTGAGGTTTATTGTTGAACATGTGCAAAAACTATCCTCAAAATAAATAGCTCTATAAAATGTGTATTAGCCAGAGCATATATGATAACTATGTGATAATCCAATACAATGTGAAAACATAAAATCAAAATGTAAGATAATCTAAGCATAAGTATGTAATGTAAGATGTATGTCATGTTTATCATTGCACAAGGGTGTCAAGATAGATTGAATCAATGCATATAATAATAAATATGAGTAAAACTAAGTATATGCCTAGGGGGATGGGGCATGATGTCTATCAATAAACCCAAGTAGGAATGATAGATGCATGAGATACCTCATGGCATCAAAAACTAGTGTGTGTAACAATCAAAGACAAGTGTCATGGACATAACACATATAAAAAATCACACATACAAAAAACATGAGGCATACAAAGTAGGATAATGGGACATAATATAAGGGCAATGGGAACATTTCAAAAAATCAAATAAAATAATACATATAAGGGCATGTTCATATGTACACATATGCAAACAACAATCAAGTTGGCATAGATCCACATAGAAGGACATGTTCAAAAGTCTACATACAAAATCAATAAAGCACATAGAAGAGACATGTTTAAGTGTCCAAGGCATACATATTGTGAATAGAAGTGGTGTAGATATAAAGAAAAATGGCATATTCAAATGCCCTAGAATAGAAGAAGCATAGAAATACAATCAAGTCTAAACTATGAAATCTAGAAATGAAATAATGCATGAATGTAGTAAAAATATATCTAAGAAATATGATGTACATATGCTGAGTCTAAATTAGTAATATATAGAATATAATCTAAGTAAGAGTAGAAATGATCAATATAAATATACAACAATTCTAAAACTAGGATGTAGAGTATTAAAGGATATAACCTGGTAATATAAACTATGTATAAGATGTCTCCAAGTGGGCGAATGTGTCAAATGAATAACCATGAATTAGTGTATATGCCCATAATGGGTAGATGATAGCAAGTTTGGATCAGTATAGCGGACCTAAGTATTGTAAGAAATCTAAAAACACTCAAAAATAATAATTGAATCATGTATGTATGATAAAACTAAGTATACTAAGATAGCTAGCATACAATCTAAACATTTTGAGCTTTCTAAGTAATATTAAAATGTTTTTTATGTTTTTGACATGTTATTTTATTATTTTTTAGATATAATCTATGTAAAAAAAACATGAAAACAAACCATGCACAAGGAGAAAGAGTAATAGAAAGTATGTACAAGATGGTAAGAACCACACTAACTGATGAGTCTCATGGGAGAATCACTATCACTATGACCTATGTCAAATAAAGGAAATGTGATCATATATGTTGTGTAAAAGGTAAATTGTGATCCCATAATATGTGTGTGTGTGTGTGTGTGTGTGTGTGTGTGTGTGTGTGTGTGTGTGTGTGTGTGTGTGTGTGTGTGTGTGTGTGTGTATACAGACACACACACATATACATACATACATATATATACACATATATATATATATATGATATATATGTGTATATATATGTGTATATGTGTGTGTGTGTGTACATACATACATATATATATATATATACATATATATATATATATGTGTGTGTGTGTGTGTGTGTGTGTGTGTGTGTGTGTGTGTGTGTGTGTGTGTGTGTGTGTGTGTGTGTGTGTGTGTATAATGGTGTTATGAATATATGGCACTAACTATGGTGTGATGTGAATGACAGGGTTCTTAGGAATGCATTAGGTAGAAGAATTTGTAGGTGACATAGATGCCCTATGATAATAACCCTGATAACCTAATAATACTAATCTTAAAATAAATTGAATGGAAGATTTCCCTATAAAATATGTGACATATTTGTTAACACAAGGGTCTCTCTAATAATGGTCTCCATGGGAGAGTATACATACGTGTTGAAACTGTAGGATTAGAACTTTCCTATAATGGTAGATATAATAAACTATTTGATGTATCCATAAGAACTGTACTTTGAGGTGTGACTAATAACTATGATATATCTAGTAATAATGCTAGAACTATAATTGATGACAATGATATAACTATTTGTGGGACAACTAGAGGATAATCATATGGTATACGATCAATTTTGATCATCTAATTTACATGTATTTACTTCAATCATCTATGTAATATGGATGAGATGAATCATAGATACTATAATAATGGCCTACCCAATAACATATTAATAATGCCAAAATTAGGTACCACTAAGAGCCAAGTGGCTATATGTGTTGGTCTAACCTGTAATGGAAGCACAATATCCCTAATGGAGCTCTAAACATGACCATTGAAACCACTAATAACTATGTCTTTGGGTAATATATACTTCTCTAAATACCACAAATTCTTAAAAAGTTTCATAGTTCACATGTTAATGCTTGACCCATTATCAACCATAACTCTCTAGATAGGATAATGATCTATGTATGCTCATTTAAAGAGTGCATTTAAATTTGAATCATAATCAATAATGTCTTTCTTTGAGAAGGTGATGAGTGGTCTAGGTGGAATTTTAGTATGGTACATGTTAATTATATTATGTAGTGGATGTGCTTTCTTTGTAATAATATGATATGAATCCGGTGGTGTATGTGTTTGATATGTGTAGTGAATGCTTGATGTGTTACCTACCTCATTTTTTATGTCCTTTAGAAATAGATATGAGAATATATTTAATGCATTAGAATCTATTTGTTGTACTTTTGGTACATCTATGGGTGTTCCAACAAAAATAATATTATCTTCAATCAATTCTCGTATCTTATGTTTTAGGCTTATGTATCTATTTATTGTATGGCCTGGTGCCTTGTGATATTTATAGAATGAATTTAAATTTTAGTTATTTGAAAGATGTCATGTCATATCAACAATTTTAATAGGATGGAGAGATATTACATTTCATTAAAAGAGATTCTATAAAACCCATGCTAGTGACTATGGAAGGTTGGTTAAGAATTAGTGTTGAGGAATAGATACAACCAATTTAGGAGATAGATCAGAAGTTGTGTTAACTATGGCCTTTCTATCACTCATGTTCTTGGAGGACCTTACCTTATATGTAGTATTATTTTAACTCTTATTAGTCAATTCTAATCCATTATAATAGTTTAGTTTTCCCATTGATAAAAGACTAACCTCTCTTTATTTTACTCTAAGACACAAATATGTGAATGTAGTAAACCTATTAAACAAGATAAATTCATGTAATGCTAGTAGAATAATCTATTTGAAGATGTAATAAATCTCTTTATCATCCATGGGGATATTCAAATTATCTACTATAGTCTTGTATTGTAAGACATATTCTATGATAGGTTCATTTGACTTTTGTTTCAACTACACAACTTGGGCATATGTGATTTTATCACTGATATTGATGGAGAAGTATGATAAAAAAAATTATACCAAAGGATTGAATATTATGATAGATTGAATTAGTAAGTCATAAAATCATTATAATTGATTATCCTTTAAATTATATGGAAACAACTTCATGAGAGACCAACCATTATACACATAGTCCAAACCTGATGCATGAAAACATTTGGGATGGTGATTTGGGTCACCCTTACCATCATATAATGCAAGATAAAGTGTGATAAATATAGATGGTAATGGAGTTATAGATATGTGATGTGCTAAATGTGTATGTAAGGGAATATTAGAATCCAAGGCATGTGATGGCCTAATGGTTCCCTTATCAAGATATAACACCTTATCCTATAGAGTATGAACCTCATGCATAAGGGAATGTACATTTGGAGTAGAGGAATTAGACACATGAGGTGTAGTTATCACTAAAGGTTGTTTAATTAAAATTTTAGGTTATACTAACTAACTTGGCCCCATTGTAGCTGTAACAATGTTATTATATAAGGGAGTAAGAGATTAACCATTATTTGTTTTGTTTTTAATTTCTAATATGTCTTGTAAGATTTATGCATGATAAAGGGGTTATTCCCAAATTATATCTCTATAGCCCTATAATATCTCATCTTTATTTATAATCATGCTATCATTGTTAAGTGGAGGGAGAGTGTCCCGATTTTGAATTTTTATATAATGTTGTTCTTGATTATATTATTCATCTTCAAATGTATTATCATTGAAATCCACATAATTAGAGTGTGACGGAACAATAACTAGAGTTATAATAGGTCACTTATCCATGTTAAAGGCTCAAACAATAGTATTCTAAATATGCTCTATAGGATTACCACAACCTATAACTTCTTATTAATGAAAAAGATAGAGTTTTTTAGATGGCATATAGTAAAAAAAAATTGAATAGATCTAATAAAATAAAATATATGAAATTTAAAAAATTTAAAGCAGCTAATATAAACAAGAAAAGTAAAGATTCAAAACCTAAGAGCATATAGGGTTAGGGTTTGAGCAATGTTTGAATTAAGTCAGGTTCACCAAATGTTTTATCCTTTTAGGACTTTACTAATTGAAATCTTATATTTGATTAAAGGGATGAGTAGTCTAAATTAGTGAAATAATATGCAAAAAATAAACACTAATTTGTTACATATTTTGACTAGATGACTTTCTTAAAATAGTAATAAATATGTGAAAATAAATTATTATATATAAAATACTAAATATAGATTATCTAAGTTTTAGAAACTAAGATATGAATAGGTCTGAGTGTTGTTAATTGGATCCTTGTATCAGAACTGGTCATAGACAACAACACTATATTTGGACATAAATACCATGTGGATCTAGTGTCTTGATAATGGCACTAATGTCCTCTTCAAAAGACTACCATTAATATTTGTGTGTACTAGAATCTATGTTTCAAGGTTATGTTCTTATGCACATAAAGTTTGAAACTCTTTATTGTTCTTGTAATAGCCAATTTATGATGAAAACCCTAATATTCCTTGCAAGTAAGGCATGATATAAAAAGTGTGTTCATTATTAGGATAGGTTGGACATACTAAATACTCTATAATGAAGATAATTTAGCACCTAAAAATACTCTTAGAAGGGATCAAGTTTGATGTAGTTCTCCCCACCTAAGTGTTGGTGCAAGTGCAATTGATGCCAGAATGATAGTGGTATTGAATGCCTTGAGTGTGCTTGAAATTGGAAATCTATAAAATATGAGCTTAGGATATTTTTAAATGGTATTATGCATAAGTAGGGAAGAATAGGAATTGATAACCTTGATTTTGTTTAACTTGTTTCATGTTTAACTATGTATTTTGCATCTAATTTTCATCTGGTGGATAAAGGTCTAAAATTCACGTATTTATAGTGTTTTGTAGCTTGTGTCAACAATAAAAGATAATTAGTATAACATTAGGATGGTTTTATCTTTTAAAATATATTCATTCAATAAAGATAGGCTAAAGGACATAGGTGCCATTTTGGGGAAACTAGCACCACGTGGCTCCAGTGTCCTTAATGTGGAACTAATGTCTAGTTGGTAGAATACTAGGCATGAAGGGCCAAGTTTGGGGAATAAGGGTTTAAAAACTATTTTTTTTGAGATCAAAATATGCCCATTTCTAAAAAAATAGGGACCCTTTTGATTACTTTTCACCTTAACATTGAAAGTTTGATATTTTGCACATTATTAGTGCTTGAACATCATGCATGCCTAATAAAATTAGCCCATTTGCCCATGGTTTTGCTTTAATGTTTCTAAAAAATTTACCTCATGTGTTAAGTTGTAGGTTTCATATATATATTATCAATGGATCATGCTAGGGATGTTCATAGTTTTACCCTCATTTAGGATTTTACTAGCCTTTGGTCTATAAAATCTTGTAGTTGGGATCATGTTTTGAAAACCTCCTTTGAGAAACCATAGTATAGACCCTTAATTCAATTTCAAATTTGGTAAGAGAAAATAAGGAAATAATATTTAAAAAATTCACTTTAGACTAGAGCCCAATTTTTATATTAAGGCTTCGTCATGTTTCTTAACATGATCAAACCTTAACCTAAAAAGCATGCTTGGTCCCTTTATGTTTTCCCATTTTTATTCCCTTTATTTTAACAAAGCCTAACGTATATGGTCATAGGGTATTTTATTTTCCTTGCCTAGTCCCATTTGTTATGCACTTTATTTGAAGTCCTAATCCTAAGGCCCCATTTGTGTTTATTAACACAAACAAGACCTTAGTCTTAAATCTTTAGCCTAAGTTCTTTTATTACATCACCTTACTTCTTTGAAGACCCAATAGTTATCACTTCATCATGAATAAAGATCCCATGAAGTGTAGTTGGCCCAAAAAACTTAGAAGCATTGATCTTTCCTACCAATCTCATATGATCTCTAGGGTCATGATCAATGACCTACACTTCATCTAGATTGAATGATCGAATAGAGCATAACCAATGAGGAATATTCAACATACCTCTGAAGGCTTGTGAGACTTACACATGGTGATCACACATTCACTACACAAAATGTAGATCTCAAAATACCTATGAATGGGCCAGGTGGCAACCATGTGGCCCAATATGAAAGCATCCAATAACTCTCAAGCCTTGGGATCAAGGCCAATGATCTGCATTGATCCTTTAACAAATATCTAGATTTTCAAAAGAATATAGCTAGTTCCTTTAAGGAATTTATGAAAAATTTTGTGAAAATTTCTAAATAGATGCCACATAGGTACCACATAAGCACAAAATGAAAAACTCAAAAATTTGGTAGGCATAAAAAGGAAAAGGTATAAAGGTTGGGGTCTAAATCAAATTTGATACATTAATGAACCTAAATATGAATATCCATCATCATTAAAGATAAAAAAATCTTTATCCTCCATAACAATCCCTCATTTGACCTCAAATTAATCACAATCAAGCCAAGAAGAATTTAATTGCAAAATAAATGGGGAACAAACTAATCTAGAGGATATTGAAGACCATTAGTGAAAAAATTACAAATTTCATAGTCATGGTAGCTCAAAGGCAATAATTGAGGTATGAGATAGAGTTATACTTGACTTTAGACCATGAAAGGATGGTTTTTAAGGACACTATCTTTGATGTTGTGGAACTTAACAATGAAATAAGAACTAGTCTAATATTTTTTGGAGTATTTAGTGAATGCAAGCCATTAAGAGGGAGGATCAAAATAATGTTACAATATTATGGAGGTAAAAAGACCTAGTAGCCATCCATATGACCAATCTCCACTATGCAGTTGTTAAACCTAAGGTATTTCACTACATCATTATCCTTGCTCCTATTTTCATTAACTATAAAATTGAGCAAGATTGGATAGTCCATGAATGTAATTTTAGAAATGTAGCTTACATTTCCCCCTAGCATATGAGAGATAATACAAGATAAGAAAGCACTAGATAGACTTTCCAAAAATCAAATCATGGATAAACAAGAATGACTTGAATGCCATCTTTGCCTCATGGCTACTCACTACAACCCATGTAATCCAAGACCCTAATAAGAAGATCCAAATTGACCAATTTATGGAAGGGATCAGAGTAATCATGACCCTACTAAATAATTTATCTAGAACCCCTTCAACCATGCATAGTTTATGGTAGAGAAGAAACTCAACCCCCAATTGGTGAGATTGTTAACATTTGTCTAAAGAAATAGTTCACAACCATTAAAAATAAAACCATCAACCACTTTTTCATGATGTATTATCTCTTAGACACCCTTTTGGAAATGAATAAGATCTTAGACATGAAGAATTGGTTGTTTTATGGAAAAAAACCATTTCCCATCATTACTCCAAGATGCACATATTCAATTATAGTCACAACATGCAGTTCATTTGTGATTATGTTTATCTAGCTCTAGTAAAATCTATCACATAGATTCCCATGAGCAGCATTAACCCTATAATTAAGGAATATTTAGAGATAAAATGGGGAATTTGGTTGTATTTAGACTAAATAGTGACAAGAATTGAAGTAACCCTAGTTTAACCCTTCAATCTCCTAGTCCATGTACCAACCAAATTGGCAAAATAATAAATTATGTACCAACTCTATTGTGGTATAGATGGTGTATACAAATAAAAGAGGAAAGGAATTAATCACCCCTTCCCTTTGACCATTAATAGAATAGTATTTTAGAATTGGGAGCATGTGAATGTCATCTCAAAACATAGATACTCCTTCAACTTACAATTAGATAAACTAAGACAATTGGACCCTCATTGTCACGGGGCTAGCTTTTCGAAGCCTGGAACCCATGTGCGGCACTGCTTGACTAGTCGGGATTCCCCCTTTGCGGCGGGATTCACATGGACTATGGACTATGCCTTCAGTGTTTACCTGCACAAGCTTACCACAAACCCAGTGGCTAACAAACTTGCATACATAAACGGATTAGCAGCGGAAAACAAACATACACTTGCAAAGCATAGTAAATCGGCCCAACACACATGGACATTCACACATTGCAAGAAAGCTGGGAGTAACGTGTATTTTATTCACATCTCAGGACAATCTGGTCCAATGTACAATAATCGGGGCCAACTGGCTGCATACACAACAACCACACCGAGTCGGGCTCAGCCGATAATGCTCAGAACCACTCGTATGATTACACAAAACAATTCCCCTCCCGAGTCTGATCACTCTCAGCCCAAGACAACCTAGTCTTTGCTTCACGAAATCTGAGACCAAAGAACTGCTCACAAACACCCGCACAGAACTAGCACGGATCGTGCCCACGGTTCACTTAACAGAACTGACACCAGCTGAGTCAACGGTTCACATAAACTTGGAACTGACACAGGATTTGCTTCTCATTAAATCTCTCTTAGACACTTTGTTAGCTTGCTGACTTGCATTCACTCAAATCACTGGACAAAGAAAGCTCATCAATTGCTTGAATGTTGTCGGGGAGACTGAAGCATCGACATCCCCTATAATCTCCCCCACTTAAAGATCGGTGACATCCCCAACGCCGGCAAACTCCGCTGGCAGGAAACCATAAGGACCACTTCACACCAAGGCTCAATCTGGAGCCAAGGCAACCCCATCTCTTCTTCAGACCCAAGCCAAGAGTTCACTACGCTCTTTCCAGGCTCTCTGCGGAGTCAAGAGAATACCACATCCCTTCTTCAGACCCAAAGCCAAGAGAATACCATCCCCTGTTCAAGCTCTTCCAGAGTTAAGTAATTAGCACAACCCCTTCCAAACTCAAAGCCAAGAGAATCACATCTCCTTACCAAGCTCCTTCCAAGTCTAAGAGAAATGCACAACCACCTTCCAAACCCAAAGCTAAGAGAAACGCATCTCCCTACCAAGCTTCTTCCAGTCAAGAGACCAACACGTCCCTTCTTCAAACTCAAGAACTAAAGAGAATCAAACATCCCTTCTGCGGGCTCCATACCGAGTTAAGAGACCAAGGCCAATCACTGACCTTTTCACCACGCTTTAGACTGCCAAGTAACCCACGGCCAATTCCTCAACAAACTGTTCTGACTGCACGCAGAAGGGCACCTAGGCGGGAATCATCTCTGATTCGGCTTCATCGATGACTAAGGCAAACTAACTGGTTACATAACAGAGACTCCACCTAAATCTCTGACAACTTCAGCACGTAGACAAACTTGTCTACACAAGTTACACCCTGCTGATGCAACTTCACAAGATCAATCTAGATCTTGACAACCCCCAAACATGGGGCATGGAAAACGGCTCCTGATGATCCACTCTCTGGGACTCTATAGCTACAGCAATCCAAGTGACCCCATCGAACTTTCCACCATCTCCTTCTAAACACAAGCGCACTCGCCAAAGTCCAGAGATTACGCCTCCTTACTAAACCCACGGACCAAGAGAACACTTCTCCCATACGGGCCCCAATTGAGTCAAGAGACTAGGTCAAAACCCATGACCTTACTTTGATCAACGGATTCTCCAAACCTTACTTTGAAGGCTTCACTGCTCCTTACCCACTGGAAACACCTTCTGCTTCAACTGCCGAGTAGCCCACGGTCTTCTCCCCATGAACTGTGCTGGAAAATGGACTGACTACACCACTGAGAAACCCACTGAATCTCCGGCAGCATCCACACATAGACACAACTTGTCTACCCACGCCACACCATACTGATGCAGCTTCATAAGACCAATCCGGATCTTGCTTACCCCCAAACGTGGGGCAGAGGAAAACGGCTCCAACGAACTTTCCTCCAACAGTACTGAAACTCTCAACCAAGAGTATAACAGGCAGAAGATAACTCTTCAGATCAAACACCCCAGGCCCATCTACAGGTATCGAATTCTCCATCAAACTCTCCTCATAAACCAATGTGATGTAACTTTGACCAATTATCTTCCCACGATGACAAACCAAACTGATGCTTCCCTGGGTATACGCCATGGCTGTGAAGAAACCACTCCACTTCAACGGGAAAAAGGGACATGCTGCCCTTCACCATCCCAACTGCCACCAAGCAATGCAAAATCCACTGACTCCTCGCCAATTCTTGCACTCTTTAGCATACTCGACCCAACACCAATTCCATCTTCCCAATTTCACTCCTCTACCCAACCTTCCCATTGCACGTGCACAACAGATCAGACACAAGAGAACACTGAAATGTAGGAAAACTGCCACTTACCCAACCTGGGCAAACCCTGCCTCATCACAAAATGGATGACTTGTAACTGCTCAAGCCTACTTGGACTCCCGAAGGACTGGGAGCCAAATTCACATGGCTACACTGATTGACTTACAACTGTAGAACACTTGAGTCTGCGAGCCCACTATCTGCAATAATCAACCCAGCACGCTACACTACTGCCACCTCTGAACTCAAGCTTTCCTTCAGCATTGAGATCCCGTGAGCACACTTCCTGTCTGCTCACACCAGTTCATCCAAACTCCCCCATCTGAACTACAAACACCAACCTTATCGATTCAGATAATCTCGCTTATAGTGATCCCCACCACACATCCAACACTTCAAACGGGACTGCTTCCCCTTTGATCGCCCACCCTGTGACTTCATCTCACCACTTGTGGTAGTGCTCCCAGACTCACAAGATTCCTCTGACGGTATCGGGCTAAGCCTCCTTCTCTGGTCACCACCTGGCTTCCTTGAAGACTTCCCCAACCCCTTAACAACGCCACCCCGGCTGGGTGCGCAAGGGCCCAAGGTGTTTCTGGATGAAAAACCCTCTCTAAAATCTAAGAGATGGTCTGCCACAGCAATCGCTTCGCTAAAATCAGACACTTCATGGAGACGGAGCTCATCCTGAGCCCATGGCTGCAGACCTTGAGTAAACTGAAACAGCTTATTGGCCTCCGACATGTTGGTAGCTTCCAACAAAAGGCTTTGGAAAGCATGGATGTACTCACCCATCTCCCCCACTTGTCTCAAGCAACTCAAACGGATCCTTGCCATCCATGCTGCATTCCCAGGTCGAAACTGAGCCTCAAGGGCATCCTTCAGATCCTTCCAAGAGTCCAAACTCCGTGTTGAACTCCCTAATGCAATGTCATTAGCCAGGTTTCTATACCAAACCTTTGCAGCACCCGTAAGGTACCTTGCTGCAACTCGCACTTCCTGTGCGCCTGGCATTCCTTCGAAACTTGCCAGGTACTCCCCCATGCTCCAGAAGAAGTTATCCAGAATACGGTCATCCCTATCACTATCATAACATTCTGGCTCCTTCAATTTGGGAAGATTTACAGCTGGGGAAGAACTGGACCCTGATGCAATCGCCAAACTCGACACTCCTGTTCAGACTAAAGCCACTTCATCCTGCAGCTTCATTTGGAGCATCAAGCTCTCCTCCAACTTCTCAGTAAGTTCTTTGATAGTGTGATCCCTATCGATCACCTACTACTCCAAGGTAGTCACCCTCTCCTCGAGCTCTTCAAATCTCGTGCCCACCTGGTCCTTAATCAATTGAACCTAGGCCTTAACTCGCTCAACACGGCCTTCACCAATTACAGACTCTATCAACTTACCACCATGGCCACAGCCACCACTTGCACCTTCACCTTTGTTCTGATGATGCCCACAGCCCCAACCGGCCATTGCACTGAGCTTCATCTTCTTGAACGGATCTCCTGCCATACTGACTCAGTTACACCAGACCCACGCTGGACTGAATTGACAGGGGAAGGGACACAAGACTATTTGACTCCAGGCAAACACAATCCCTCAAAACACAAACCTAGGGCTCTGATACCAACTGTCACGGGGCTAGCTTTTCGAAGCCTGGAACCCACGTGCGGCACCGCTTGACCAGTCGGGATTCCCCCTTTGCGGCGGGATTCACATGGACTACGGACTACGCCTTCAGTGTTTACCTGCACAAGCTTACCACAAACCCAGTGGCTAACAAACTTGCATACATAAACGGATTAGCAGCGGAAAACAAACATACACTTGCAAAGCACAGTAAATCGGCCCAACACACATGGACATTCACACATTGCAAGAAAGCTGGGAGTAACGTGTATTTTATTCACATCTCAGGACAATCCGGTCCAATGTACAATAATCGGGGCCAACTGGCCGCATACACAACAACCACACCGAGTCGGGCTCAGCTGGTAATGCTCGGAACCACTCGTATGATTACACAGAACAATTCCCCTCCCGGGTCTGATCACTCTTAGCCCAAGACAACCTAGTCTTTGCTTCACGAAATCTGAGACCACAGAACTGCTCACAAACACCCGCACAGAACTAACATGGATCGTGCCCACGGTTCACTTAACAGAACTGACACCAGCTGAGTCAACGGTTCACATAAACTTGGAACTGACACAGGCTTTGCTTCTCATTGAATCGCTCTTAGACACTTTGTTAGCTTGCTGACTTGCATTCACTCAAATCGCTGGACAAAGAAAGCTCATCAATTGCTTGAATGTTGTCGGGGAGACTGAAGCATCAACATCCCCTATACTCATAATAAGGTCACTGGCCATTTAAAATCAAGAACAATAAATTATACCTATGAACATAGGCTAGGTGTTTATGATGAGATGTACATTAGAGCCACCAATTTTATAGAGGTATTGGCCAAGTTCAAGAAGCATAACATCAAGATTTAGCCTAGGATGGATAGAGATGACAAGCCACTATGAAAGATTTGTTAGATGGGGACCCTGCAATATCACTTGTTTATTGGACCATCCTCTAGGCCCCCTATAGAAAAACCAAAATTTGGAATGCAATAGCCTCAATAACAAGTGACATAGGGAAATTAAAAAGATAAATTAGAAAAGAGAATTGGTGAAAGACCATCAACCTTAGCTCAACCTGATAAGCTAAAGTCTCTAATAGAATATATTGATATGATTTCATTGGAACCTAGTGAGATAGTAGAGGGTGCCCTCAAATTACTATTTGAGGAATATGGGTTAGATGAGGAAGAAAAAACTAAGGAAATTTATACCCAAGCTAAGGAAATAGGACAAGAAAAGGGGAAGGAGATTGAAATGGACTTTGTTCCAGTTACACACCCAAAGAGGAAGGTTGAGTTGGCATTGGTCCTAGTTGGGAATAAGAAGCAAAAGATAACCTTCAATCATCCCTTAAGTGAGGTTAACCTATTCATTGATGTGAATCCCATACATGGACCAATCATCCTTGAATGCTTCATTTATGGGAAAATATAGAAGACTGCAATGTTGCAGTAGTAATGGACCTTAACCCAAATAGTACACATTGATGTACATGATGAGATAAAGCCATGGATATTGGAATCAATGAATTAAGAAGAAGAAAATAAGATTTCCACCATAATAGGGTCAAGTGGCATTTAAATGGACACCCCTAGAGCCTTAGGTAACACATAGATGGAGGTCCCAAAACCCCCAAAAGTCATAGAGTCATTAGTCAGCATGCAATTCAACCCAAAGATGATAGGTTTGGAGAGGGTGACAATTAATAAAACCATGATTAGGAGTGAGAATTTCACCATTGAATGAGTTGATACTTTCATAGGTATTCAAGCACCTAGTGAGCACCTAATTCATGATCAAGACATAGAAGGACCATCTGATGCTCATTCAGCTCAACTCAAAGTAGGTATTAGACATATGAAGTAAAGGATACATAACTTAGAGAAATAATTCTTGGAGACACATGTTATCTTATATATCCCAAAGGTAATGATAAAGATGTTTAAATCATATTTCTATGACATGTTTGACTCCTTAAAATTTAATAAGCTAAGGTATAGTTCATTGACCTAGCAAGGTGAAATAGCTAAGGGTTTATTAACCCAATGACAAATCTTAGAGGAATAAATAAGGGAACTTATCAACATACTAATTAAATGAAATATTCTTAGTTTAAAAACCATTAGTTTGGCCCATTTTAATGTGATAGTGGGGATAGTTACTGAGAAAATCCAAAGAATAATTATTTGGTCAAAGAGCTTAGAGAGACTCCTAGGAGATGATGAAGAACTAATAACTAGAATCAAAAAACTCCTTGGCACCATGTTGGCTAACCCCACGAAGTCTATCTCCCTAGGCATCATTGATGATAATGAGTTCAAGTATAGAGACACTTTGGTAATACAAGAAATAAGGATCAAAATTCAAGGTCGATCTAGAGGTGAAAATAGCTAAGTCATGGGCATGATATTCACTATTAAAGAAAATATTTTTGAAGATAAGAGCATCAAGGAGGACATGGTAAGGAATTCTAGGGATTTAAATGACTTGGCTGACTGAGAAGATGATTCTGTAAAAACCTATTGTTGATTTGGAGCTAGTCAGTAACTGACATCAAAAGGCCATGGAGATTCTTCAAGAGTAGCAAGGGAGACTTTCAGTCCATGACCCACTAGTTAATTGATGATATTCCATTCTATGTAAAGCATTATAATATTTAAATAGGGAATATTATTTTATAAAGGCATATGCTAGTTTATTAGCATATTTTCCTATTGGTTAGTCTATTTTGGAAAGAGAAATGTATTTTAAAACTATGAAGAAGGACAATTGTCCTTATCTTTGTACATGTGTAATCTTATGACTAAATGATATACTCCCTGAGTCTCCTATAAAAGTTAGTATTACCATTTTGTAAAAGGAGAGAGTTTTGAGATAAAACTAGAATACTTTTAAGCAATTATTATGAGCAAGGAATACTGAAAAGTTTGTCCAAATTTGTTTGTATCAATTGTTACATGGTTTCTCTCTAAATTTCTTGTTCTTAACCTTGAATTTGAATGGTTTTCTATGAATTTTGAATGTGTATCTTTGATATAAGGTTGATAATTTGTGTTGATGATAGATTATTTGAGTGTTCTTAAAATTTGTTTCATTTTATTTGTTATGCATTAGGATGTGAAAATGATATTTGGATGAAACAATAAACCTTTAAGGTAAAGTTAGTTCATACTTGTATTCTTTTATATTTCCTTAGATATTTGCTTAGTGTATGGTGGGATTTGAGCATCTGCTACTTCACATTATATACCAGTTAAATGCATGTTAATTTGAAAGTAAAACCTTATCATGATGTTTGAGGCAAAGATAAGCAATCACATACATTCTTTCTACCCTACCCTACCCTTCCTTTTTATTCTTTTTTGACCAAATCAATAAAGTTTAAGTTTCAATTTAAAAATTAATATAGATTAATATTTGGTTTAGAATTTGATCATAAATTCGCTTATAATAGCACAAGATCTCTTGAATTTCACTTATATTAAGGACCATGATGGCTCCCAACCACCAATCAATACAAATTTATGGAATAGTTTAAATTTCCCTGCCTCTATTTAACCGTAAGTAACTAGATTACCAAAACCTACTACTCATGCTTTAAATTCTTAAAATTATAAAATGAAAAGTGTTATTTAAACACTAAGATCACCTATGATACACTTAGAGGCATTAGCACATTTAAGACAACAAGAGACGCCTATGGCCTAGATAAAGGTTAGAAAAATGTAATAATAGGATTTAGGATAGGTCTATGGATAGGTCTCAAGTAGAACTCATAACACTCAAATACCACTTTTAGGTGATTATAGGGAATAATAAATCCAAGAAGACACATTGAACAATGTGAAAAGTTATCGACTAAAAAAAGGTGAAACCAATAAATGCTTGTGGAAACAATTAATTTACTTGACATTATACACATTTTCAACATCATGTTACATACTTAAATAGATGAATAAATGTACCGATAGATGGGAGGACCTTAAAATGGATTTTTGTATAAATTTTAACTTTTAGGATCTACATACGAGAGTTATCAATCATTGTGAAAGATAAAAACATTATTGTTCATGCAAAACTCTATTGCAAAACAAAACTTTAGTAAAGTAAAAATAGAATAAATAGTATTAAGACATATGGATGACTTGGACCAAATTGGTACCATCATAATAGAGTTACCAAAGAATTTGGTAAGGCATATCAAGCTAAAATAATGGGAGAATATGGGATATTATAAAAATATCACAAACAAGAAGTGGATGATGAATAAAAACTATAAAACATTGAAATAATGCATGAAATTTAAAAAATAATATGCAATACATAGATCTAGATGAGTGAATAATAGAAAACAATATAGATCAATGAACATAGTGACATTGTGATTGAACATGAGAAAATATCTATAGGTAAAAATCCATAAAAATTATTTTCATATAATTGAGAAACTTTGCACCCCGATACAAACCATTCTTAGTTATCACTTCTTCACATAAGCCTTCAAAAAAACATTTTAAAAACATTTTCCACACATAAATATAAAATTCAACAAGTTCACATCAAGTTTATCAAATTACCAAGTATATTTTACAATATGGTTAAAATAATATTTATAATGTGGATGAAGGGAGGTGGTCATTGTAACCAATGGGCCCAACCATCCCAATAATGATTTAATTGAATTGGTAAATAATAAACCACAAATTTTAATTATTTATATAGATGAGGTTTCTACCTTTTTTTAATATTGGTAAAAGAGGGTTTTAATGAGGGATCCTACCCTTTACAGAAAGGAAGCATTTATCATTTTGAGACCAAATATTAAAATATGCATTCCAAGAGGGAAAAAATAAAATAGTCACCCAAAAAATAGTAGAAAAGAAGCATAAATGAAGCAAATTAAGACTTATGTCTCATCTATTCTTTATATGCCTTTCCAATTGTGAGTGAGATTTTACAGTGGGAGATTTTTGTTCTTGTTAGTTTGAATCTCAAATTTACCTTCTAATCTTTGATATTGTTAGTTTAAAATGCTAAAAATATGAGGTTTAATTTAAATTTTAAATCATATTTTTATCTAGTCTAATATTCATAGCATTTTCATTATTTATTTTGGTGAGGGAGTTAAGGGCCTCCATACTTTGAAGACATTTGATGATATTGAGCTTATTGCAATCCAAAAGTGTGGTGAGATTTTCATTGAGATATTCATTTTTTTTTTCCAGAGTGAACAATCTTTTCTTTATATTTTGGAATTCTAAGTTGATATCTAGGAGATATGATTTTATGCAATAAATGCCATTATTTAGATTGAGTTTTTTAATTTCCTCTCCGAACCTTTTTTAGTCTTTTAAGAACTGTGACACATGATATATTTGTGTAGATCAACCTCATATTAAATTTTGTTGAGTGTGGTTTGGTATTTATGATCATCCATGACTTCCTTGAATTTCAAGTGGTATTTATTTACATGGGGTTAGGGGTAGGACTGGCTTTCTTAGAAATTGACTATTTAACAATAGCAAAGGATGGGATAATTTTTTTTATCATTTTCAATCTTATGGTAATTTCCTCTAGTTTTCTACTTTTGTTAGGATTATGGGAAGTGGATTGAGGAGTGGGAGTAGGGGAGGTGGGATCAGGGGGGTGGGGATAGAGAGAGAAGTGGAGGGGGCAAAAATGTTTTTTGTAGTTTTTTCCTTCTTGATAGAGGGGAAAGTTATTACAAGGATTCAACAAATTTATCCACAAATTTTTAATTCTTGACTGGGGGAAGTTCTTGCTGATTTTGGTCACTATCAATTAAGATGGGTTCTTTGGGATTCTAAGTGGAGGTTGATGGTTTGTATGAACTTATGATGATTCTTGGGTGATTTTTATTTTAGTTTTAGGTATCTCCATTTTGGGAATGATAGGGGATATGGGATTTGATTCATAGAATAACTTATGAATAAATAAAATCACATCTTGGTGGAGAGGATCTTTTTTCTTTCTCGTATTGACTTCCTATATCAAGGATTCAAGAGATTGTAGTATATAAAAAGGTAGAATTAGGGGGATAAGATGTTGAAAATATTCAAAATAGGAAAATTGAAATTATATAAAAGAGTGTACCTTCTATCCAAGGTCATATGCCTCATCATTTATTTTGTAACTCTATCGAAGGGTTTTAAAACATCATTTCTCAAGAATCAACCAATGTATATAGGCATGTGCTAATTTTATTTCAATAATTTGTCCCTATCTTCCTTGTAATCCCTAATAAATTTTATGAACTTGCCTTAATCTATTTTTAGGCTTGTAACTTGGGAAATGATAACTTCATTTATCTCAATAGAAATATTGATGATTATGACCACATGATATTCCCACCAATCAAAAAAATTCCTCAAAAAGTGTTTTTCATATCTAAAAATATTTTTTATGAAATTCATCAAACCACCTTTTTTAAGGATCTCCTATACCAATTTATCCTTTTTTAGATTATCTTTAGACATGGGTTCTATTCTATTGAGATATCTACCCATTATGTAGAGGATGTAAATCTTATGGAGAGTATTGCAGTAGGAGAAATGAGTAACACTAGGGAGAATAACAATGGATCTTTACCTTTTGTCCATTTGATGATTCTAAAAGTTACCTAAAGTATCACATGTGAAGGATCTAGAAAATACATTTTTATGATTATTATTGATCATGGTTGTATGTAGAGTGAATCTATTTTTCATATTGATTAGTGTGATAAACCATATCTATCTCTTATGATGATTGCATTATAATTATTTGTAAAAGTGTCATCCTTTTACCATGTTTTAAAGTCTATAGACATCACCCCTCTATTATAAAACAAGTTAGCAAGGTGATTACCTTCATGATAGGTATGCTAAAATTTTACCTCTTAGAAATCTTTGCTAATATCTAGGCTTTCTTTTATGATGTAGTCAATGCTCTAGGTAGGTTTATTGATCTTATTGAGGTAGTTTATTATGTTTATTGAGTCACCCTCAAACATTAGCCTATTAAATATAATATCTTTAGCCTCTTATATCCCCCATAGGGATGGTATAATTTTTTCCTTTTGGTTAATTTGGTGACCCATTCCTCCATAAGTAACTATCAAATTTTCATTGTCATCTTTTAGGTCTCCTCCACTATAAATTTTTGGGTTTACTTTATAAGTTAAATTAAAATTTATCTTAATTCATCCTTGATTTTGAGGAATCTATTTAGTCTTGCTCATTTTTTATATTATAGATTTTATTTTAGTGTTATATAATGGGGTTGGGAGAACAATTTTTATCTATTTCTCCTCATTATTAGATAAGTACTAATCATTGTCTTTTTTGATATTTTAAAGTTTTAATAATTTAATTGAATAATTTCTTGGAAACCTTGTTGTATGTTTTGAAATATTCCCTGAATATCCTATTATTTATTTCTTTCCACACTCCTCATACTAAGTAGGGGAAAGAGAAAGTCCATATTTTCTTGAGATGTTTTTTAGTGAAGGGAGGATCCCAAGTAACCCATGAGTCACTTAGAGAAGTAGGATTGATCCAATTAATTTGGAATTTATCTAGAATAAGAATAAAAAATTTATGGACAAAAGGACATTGAGGGAGGAGATGGGGTATAGTTTCAAAATCAGCCTCATAGAGAGCATAATAGTTGACCAATGTAAGACTTTATTTATCCAAATTATCAAGGGTGAGGATATTATTTTGAAGACAAAGCCAAATAAATATAATTATTTTTGGAATAAAATCCTTGTCCTATATTTTGGACTATGGGAATATCTCTTGATTTGGAGGGATAATTTGGGTGTATCCTGATCTCACTTCATATTCTCCACTAGGAGTTACAGTCTGGGATAGGGCATATTATTTGAATAGGTTGGGAATATGAGTAATTTGGAGAAGAATATTGAGGTATGAAATAATTTTTTCATGCTCATTACTAACATTAGTGATTTGAATATGCTTCCAATTTCTTATGTTACATTAAATCTAAATATAGTCTTCCACCATTGTGTTGAATTGTTATTGTATTTGATCTCGGATTTGGTACCAAGGTTAAAGCTTTGATAGTGGATGATCAAGTATTTAGGGTTCCTTATCAAACCTAATATTTACTCCATTCTATATATTCAATCTATATCCTTGTCTAATGATATCCTTGGCTTTGATAAAAAGTTTCCAAATGGAAGATCCCATAGTAAAAATATTATCATTGAGCAAAGTGATAACTGGTCTATGTTACAAATATTTTAATCTAAGGATAAATTTCCATATATTAGATTACTTTATGAACCTACAAACCATCTTAGAATTAAGATCCTTGTTCATAATATTGATTCTTCTAATTCTTAGTCCACCTAAATTATTAGGTAGAGTGACTTGGTCCTAAGTAACCAAGGGGAAAATTTTCTTTATTTATATTAGAGTCAAAAAAAAAAACTTTTTGATTTGGTCAATATTTTATATAATATTTAAAATCATTTTGAATAGGGACATGATATAAACTAGAAGAATTTAGAGAAATTTTTTAAGAAGAATGATTTTTCCTACCTAGGATAACATTTTTCCCTTCCAAACATAATTTTTTTATTGAATCATTTAATTAGAGGATTCTATAAATGTGTTCACATATTAAAAATGAAGAGAGGCAATCCAAAATAGTTTTAAGGTATGTGTTTGATTGAACACCCATGATTCTTTCAATTTCAATATGTCTAATTAAATGAATATTAATAAATAATAGAGGGTTCTTATCAAAATTTATTTTATACATAGAAATTTCCTCGTATTCTTGAAGGATTTTCTTGATTTCTTTGGCTTATTTGATAGAAGAAATTACAAGGTCAATGGTATCATAAAAAAATTGTTGATGTAGAGAGGGAGGAATGCTATCAGTTAAGTCAATTATTTTATCTTAACCTTTTCTTTGAGCTTCAAGGAGGTTCCTTCTAAGGGTGTCAACAAACATTATGAATAAGAAGGGACATATGGGATCTCCTTATCTAATTCCTCTTTTACTATTGAAATAACACGTAGGTGATTTATTGAATATAATGGACAACATTTTTTTGATTATGCTATTATGAATGAGATTTCATATATGTTTATATAATCCATATTTTTATATAACCATATCCAAATAGGCACAATCAACCCTATCAAATGCCTTATTCATGTAAAGTTTAAATAGCATTCCAGCTTCCTTGATTGTTTCCATAGAACAGATGGTTTCATGAAATACCAAAATTCCATTCTAAATTTATCTTTCATGGACAAAACCACCTTGGTTGGGAGTGATGATTTGGCTCATTAAATGTTGATGGAAAAGAGCTAGGAGTTTTGTGAAAAGTTTGTAAATAGAGTTATAGAGGCTTATGAGATGAAAGTCCTTGAGAGAAGATGCACTAGTATTTTTTGGGACCATAGCTAAGAAAATTCTATTAAAATCTCTTAGATTTTTACCTAACAATAAAATTTCATCATCATCTTTAATTGGGTCTACCTTAATAATTTACTTAAAAAAATAGAAAAAAAAAAACTATTAGGAATCCATCAGGGCCCAGGGCCTTGTCCTTATTGAGAAGAAACACTGTTACTTTAACATCATCTTGAGATATTATTTTTTAAATATTGGAATTGTCATAGGCATTGATTAGAGAGGGAAAAGGCTAGAGGAACTCTTAAATTTTGATCATATTTATAGGATTATGAGTTTCAAATAAATTCTTGAAGTATCTAATAACTTCCTCTTTCATATGGGTGAGTTATTGATAGACCAATAAATATTCATGAGTGATTATATTAATATTATTATGTATTATATATTTTAAGGTATACTTATGAAAGAATTTTGTGTTTTAGTCTCCCTCTTTAAGCCAGATTTCTCTTGATTTGACACTCCAAAAATTTTCCTCATGGGACACAAGGTTATGGTAGTTACTTAATAGGATTTATATTTAGAACATATATCCTCACTCATTTAGGTATTTTCCACTTATTGTTCAATATTTTTAATGTCATTTTCAACTTTCTCCTTCTGGTGGAAGATATTTCCAAACATATTATGATATATGTTTTGATATTTCTTCTAGAATTTTTATACTATTGGGAAAGTTTATACATGACACTTTATTGTGTGTTTATTCCCCACCATTATTGAATCCTATCCTTTATCTCTAGGTGAGATAACCATATGTGTTCAAATATCAAGGGAAATTTGTCCTTTTTAAAGTTATTTTCCATAATTATATCAATTGGATTATGGTTTTATCCAATTTGAGGGTGGAGAGATTGAAATCTTGGGTCATGAGATAGCTAGATTCAATAAGATCAAAGTTGAGATAGACTTGAATCAAGTTCTCTCCAAGCCATTTGTTAGTCCAAGTGAATGGAGAGTCCCTCAATTCCACATCAAAGAGGCTATTATGGGAAATGAAGTTAGATATGTCCTCCATGGTATGTGAGTATATATAAGAGCCTCTATTTTTTCATAGGGTTAGAGGAGAGTGTTGAAGTCTCCAATGATGATCTAGTTGCTTCATCTCTAGGTTGATCTAAAGGCACTAAGATTATACTTAATTTTTTTGTGAGATAAGGGGAGTGTTAGGGGCATAAACATTTATTTGAAAGGATCTAAATCTTATTATAAGAACAATCGATGAATAAGATGGCTAAATGATGAGCAATTTTAAGGATAGTTTCTCCTATTAACATCCATTCATCCTAAAAAGTTGTTATGCCACTTAAGGATATTGAAGAACTAATTGATGGCATCTTTGCCTCTTTCCACACTTTTCCCTTAATTTCTTCAATATTATTTTCTTACATTTTGGTTTCATAAATTTCATTGATAGTTGGGAGTTTATTATTTCAAAGATATCTAAACATTTTTTGTTTGTTGCTATGATTCATTCATCTTATGTTTTAATGAATTATTTTCATATAAACTTATTTTGAGGGGGGCTGTGAATCCTTTCATGTATTGTAAACTAAAGTTCATACATAATATCTTGGTCTATTTTATTATTTCTAAATTCTATCCTATTTGACCTTCATATTTTTGCAGAAATGCCTACACTGGGTTGAATTTTGAATTTGTTTCTTTATTGTGGTGATGTTGTTTCTTTTTCCTTATCCTTTATAAGAGTTAGAGAAGAGACCGCATTTTTTATTTTTTGTAAATTTGATAGGTCCATTTATTTTTTTAGGATTTATTTTTAGATGGGAGTTTCTTCTTGTCTTGATATTTATCATGGTTGATTTGGGGAAGTTCCCCTTTTTTCCTCTTCTTCTTCAGAGACTTAGAGGCATTGAAAGTTAACTACTAATGAGATGATGCTTTAATTTTGGAGGAGATATTATTTCTTTAAAATTTATTACCTCAGTCACAATTAGGAACTAATTATATATTTATTTAACATTATTTCCTTTCTTTATCTTGAAGTTGTATGGTGAATACTCATATTCTTATTGCTTTGTCATGTGGTTCATAAATTTCACTCTGTTAGGTTTCTCATTCTAAGATGTGACCAAAGTGTATGGTCTTGGGTGAACATTTTGTATTATATACTCATTCTTTTATTAAGAATATGCCTTGGGGTGTGTTTCTTTTCCTTTAGGATATGGGTAGTAAAAGGTTGACCTTTGCCCATGGAGGATTGAGGTTCTTCAGGTTTTCTTGCCTAGTATTGCTTGTCCTTTCTAAAAATAAATGTGTTTCCCCTTTTTTATGAATGTTGTGCAATCCTTAGTTAAATGATGTAATTTCTTACAACCTTTAAATTTTAGTGCCAAGTTTTCATATTCTATATTTTGATTCCATTCCTCACTAGAGAGGTCTAGAGTGATGTATGTTGGGAGATCTTGATCCATATAATCATTGACATAAAATCTCATGTGGACCATTCAGGGTTTTTTAGGTGGTATAATAAAATGATATTAATTATACCAAAGTTTTTGAAATCATAATGAAGACATATTCATCCCATAATTCTAATGGGAGTCTTATTAAACTAACTTATATAAGGATGAGGTTGATTCTTTATTAGTCTGGGTCAAAATGAGTTTTCCATTTTTTGAGAAATAATCTTGATTTACCCATGAACCAGGGTCCTCAAAGCATAATATTTTCACAAACTAATTTATTGTTTTAGTGAATGAGGATGGAATTCTTGACATTCATGAAACCATGGATTCTATGGAAATAAACAAGGAAGATGAAATGATATTTAAACTTGACATGAGCAAGTCTTTTCACAAGGTTGACTAGGACTATTTGGGTATGGTTTTGGAAAAATATATATTCCATAAACATATATGGCATCCCATTCAAAATAACATAAGAATAAAATTTTTGTCCATTCTAGTAAACAAGTCACTTGCAGGTTATTTCAATAGCAAAAGAGGAATCAGATAAGGAGATCCCATATCTTTCATGTTAATAAATAATTATATTTTAATTACAAAATAAAGTATGTTAAGGTTCTAAACAATCTGAATTATACATTAAATGTTCTAATAGTCCCCGTTAATGCTAAGTGTTGAGGGTAAAGGTCATAGTCACATTAATAAAGGAATTATATTGTGTATATAACTGAAAGATTTAAAAAAGTTCATCATGTCAAACATACCCTTTTGAAAAAAAAATGAATTATAATCCATAACTAATATAACTTAAGTCTAAGCTAGAATGGTTGTGGAACTACATCTAACATTTTCTCATGAATAATCATCTAAGCATATTTGGATCCTTTTCTAACATAATGACCTTGATTACAAAGTATGTCTTTATGTACAAAAATAAAAATTCCACATGAAATTTACTAGAATCACATAATGTGATATATTACAATTTTTTACAATGAGAAGTATATAAAAATAATAAGGAACACATGGCCATTAGGAAGTGGCATTGTTATGCACATTACCTCTTAATAGCAAATCTAAGAGGCCCAACATTGCATGAAATTGACAAAAATTGGTATCACTAAGTGATTTTGTGGATATATATGGAATTTATTAATCTATAGGACAAAACTATAGATCAATATCACCATTGATAACTTTTTCTCAAATAAAATGCACATGAACCTCAATAATTTTAGTTTGTTGTTGTTGCATTAGAATTTTTACAGTGTGATACAACTTTGGTTATCATAATGATGGGTGGTACTATAGAAACATACAAATTAATTTATTCTAACTACCTTTTCATCCACATGTATTTTTTAGTAGCTTCCATACCACTTCTATACTCTACTTGTGTAGAAGGATAGAAATAATAGGTTGATTTTTTTTACTCCAAGTGATATCACATACACCAAACTTAAATACATATCCATAAATATATTTATGAGATCATAATATTTTTATCATCACAATTACAAAATACATAAAGATAAATTTATTTGTGGTAAAATAGGCAAAATAGTTCCCTACTTTGATTACTAGGTTAGTGACACACATAAATCATTTTATTTAATAAATTATTGGACATCTCCAATAATGAAATATAGGCATCCCTAAATATCATGTGATGCATGTAAAATAATTTACGTTATCCAAATAACATATATATTAACAAAAACATTGAAATCTTTATATGTTTTTAATGATTTTCCAATGATCTATACTTTAATATAATAAAATATTGAGGTATGTAGCCTCTCATATATACAATATGGAAAATTTTAGAATGAAATGAAATCATCCAATAAAATATATATGAGATTTAAATAAATAATTTAAGACGTGTATGAATAATAGTGCTCAATAAATTAAATGATAAAGAGCCAATTAATAATACAAACTTAATTTACACTTTACATTTTTTAACTTATCTTATTATCAAATGAAGCATCTCAGAATGTTAGCATGAACTTGCCTCACTTTATCAAAATAAATCATCTTAGAAATTTAAATATAAAATATCCTCTCTTATTGAGCATTATCTTCTTATAAAATTCAATAACTAAACATGTTCATATTGTCAAATGAAGCATAATGTTAAGTATATAATGTATTTCAATGCTAATTCATATAGAAAAATAATATTAAATGTGATCATTTTGAAAATAATATGTGTATATATTTTATTTTATTTATTATCAAAGACCAATATATCTAATACAATATAATTATAATTATCATTTTACAAGAATCAAACTAAATAGTTTTACTAACAAATACTATTGTAGTTTAGATACTATCAATTTAGCTATTATATTTAAAGTGAAAACTAAACTATAATAATGGAAATTGATATGCCATGATCATGCATGTATTTTAGTGTATAATAAATTTAAATGTTTGGTAGGCACTCTATTTATAATGTGCACAAAAGTATTCATGGCTTTGGCTTATAAGAATTGAGAAATATTTGTAAAATACAATTTTTTTCTAGCTATTTCAATAATGGGTTGGTTTTTCTTTTCACCAGTTTGTTATGGGTAATAGGGATTTGTTAATTACCATTACATAACAAAACTAATGCAAAAAAATAATCAAAATATTTACTAATATATTATCCACAATTATCATAGTCTTTAGAAAGGGGTTAGTATGTTTCTTACCATGTAAGCATCCCTCAAAAGTTTCATGATGTGAAGAGAGAGAAAGAAGAGTAATAAAAAGATTATGAGAATACATATCATGTACAATTATAAAATTAACACTTCATAATCATTCTTTACATAATTTAAATTCATTATTAGTATGTGATGAAATACAACATGTAGAAAAAGTAGAAAAATGTATAAACCATTATTTTAAAGACCTTTAGCAATAAGAAAACCACCTCCAAAATAAAATATGATTTCCTCCCCCACAATAAATTTTTCCTTCTCCTACTCAAAATGTCCTTGGATGTTAATCAACCCTTCAAAATTGAATTTTGATGACCAAATATGATTTTTTTCATGATAGATGGTGTACATGGTCATACTATGATTCCATAATTAATAAGGATATATAAAAAATTAATTAAATATTCTTCAAGATTTATAGGAATGTGTTTTCAAGCTTAAATGAGGTAGGTTGAGATAAAGGCTGAGGAGTGAATACTTAATTTCTATTCTTTTAGCATTTAACCTCTAAAAATGGTTATACAATCACTTTTAGGTAGCATGAAATTTCTAAAAATTATGTTGAATAGACTCTTAAATGGTGTTTTTAGACCAAAATTAGGAGATTTTACCACCTAAGAGAGAGATCCAAGCACTACATATTAAAAATCTGATTTTTTTACTTGTTTTAGTGCCATACAATTATTGTTCATTCTTGAAAATTAAATAATTTTCCTTGAATTTGATCAAAACACTAGTCTCCAAGGATCTAAGACTCCACAAATAATCACACTTTCCACTACTCAACCCACCATAGGATCTAATTTCATGAAAAAATGCATGTTATATATAAAATGATATGCAACACATAGATCTAGATGAGTGAGTAATAGAAATGCATACAAATCAGTGAATAAATCAACACGGTGATTTAACATCAGAAAACTTCAAGAGGAAAAAAAACCAGAAAGATTATTTTCATATAATTGAGAAACTTTATACTCGAATACAAATCCTTCTTACTTCTCACTTCACATACACTTTCATGAAACCTTTGTAAAATATTTTCCACACGTAAATATCAAATTCATGGAGTTGAATCAAGTTTTTTGAATTACCAAGTGTATTTTAAATGAGGCTAAAACCCTATTTATAATGTGGAAAAAGGAAGGTGAACATTGTAACAAATTCAACCAACCATCCCGATAATCAATTTAATTTAATTGGTAAATAGAAAACCATAAAGTTTTATTATTTATTTACATTAGGTTTCCACCTCATGTTAAAAAATAATAAATCATTATTATTTAATTATTCACCAAAGTATGTTATAGGTCTAAACTAGTCCACTTAGACATTAATTTTATAAAAAACATGAAAGTATACATTAAGTAATGAGAAACAACTCCTAGATACCACAAAAGATAAAACACAATATCTTTATTAGCCTCTTAGAATCAAAGAAGAACACATATCTATGTAGGAAAATCCCAAAATGGCTAAAATATAAAATTATTGGGCCAAATAAAAAGTAGAAAATATATTGGAATTACTAAGGGAATTTGATGATCCATCCCCAAGAACATTCATGAAGATAAAAGAAACCAAATAAGATGTTGGAAATATGAAAATTCAATTAAAATATGATATAAAACCTTTATAAAAATGGCCATACATACTACATCCTAATGTCAAATCAAAAGTAAAAATTACGTTGGATAAGATGCTATATGGTGGAACAATAACCCATGTAGAGGATATTTAATGGATTAGTCCTACGGTAATCCAAAACAAGAAATCTAGGAAAATACATAGTTGTGTTGATAATAGAGAATTAAACAAGGCTTGTTTGTAATATCCTTTCATAACATCATTTACCAAAGAAATGATAGAAAACATTGTAGGAAGAGAGAGATATTCCTTCACTGATGGAATATTTAGATATCAGTAGGTATAAATATCACTTAAACATTGGTCAAATACTACATTTACTATGAAATGTGTATCCTTTATGTATACATTTATATGCCCTTTGTGGAAAATACATTAGTTGTGTTTATCCACATAATGGTGAATGAAATTAGATATTGTATATATGAGTTTTAAAAAGTGTATCTTGATGATTGGATAGTGTATAAATTTATTAATAATCATGTTCAATTATTGAGGCTAATGTTCTAAATGTGTCACCAAATTAACATATTTATTAATCTAAAAATTGTATTTTTACCACAACAATTGTTATTTTATTAGGACACATAATATTAATAGAGGAATTTATGGTAGTGTTGAGGTCAACATACCCCCATTTTTTGAAAATTAGGACCCTTAAAACACTTTGAGATTTAATACTAAAAACATGGCATGTTTTGAACATTATTATAATTTGAAGATCATCCACTTTGATAAAGTTATCCTACTAGTTTATGCTTTTGCTTTAAGGTTACTTAATATTGCTAATAGTTTCTCTTTATGTGATAAGTTTTAGGTTTCATAGATCCTTTATGAATATATCATGCTTAGATCCCCACTATTTATCTTCATTCAAGATTTTACCAGCCTTTCATCTAAGGAATCTCACTATTGGATTCATGAAATGAAACCCTCCTTTTAGAAAACCATAGCATAAACCACTGGTTCAAATTTACATTTGGTAGTATCATTTGGAAAGAATATTTCAAATTATGACTTAAGCCTAATTTCATCCTAAATCTTAGACATGTTTTGAAACATGACCAAACCCTAGCATAAAATCATGCTTGGTCCCTTTTTATTATTTTTCCCTTTTGTTTCCTTTATTTCTAAGCATGTCTAACTTTTGTATTGGTAGGATCTTTTTATTTTTTGTAGAATAGTCCCTTTGATTATCTATTTAGCCTAAAGTCTAAATTCTAAGGCCACATTTGTGTTCATCAACATGAACAAGACCTTAGCCTTAAACATTTTAGCCTAAGTTCTTATTTATAACTAGGTCCTAACTTAAATACCTTGGTTCTTTAAATATTCAATGGCATGTGCTTCATCATGAGGGGATAATCTAATGGAGTGAGGAAAACCAAACAAACCTGTGCATTTAGTCTTTCAGACCAATCATGTGTGAGCATATAGATCATGATAGATGGCTAGCATATCATCAATACTAAGGATCTAATGGAGTGAATGTATAAATAAAAAGTCAAAAGGCCTATGAATCCCCATTGAGTCATCACATGACACTCCCACATTAAATACTTGATAACAAAGGGTCCCACACATTAAATGGAACTAATGGTAAGCAAGTGCCTAGATCATGATCAACGATTCATAGTCACTAATAGATCGAAATCTAATGAAATGAAGACAACATTGAAATGTCAAAGGCCAAAGGATTCTTGTGAGGATTATAAGCGGCATCATCTCCAAGACTTGAACAAATATTAATGACCCAGAGGTCCTCCCCAAGGTTAGTATATTTAAATCCTAGGATCCCCAAAAAGATACCATGTAGTGCTCTCATAATCATTAGGACCAAATGAACCAGTGATGAGTGATCACTTGGATCTTGATCAGATAGCTCTCACCCCACATGACTCTTGATCAAATGAAGTGAATTAAATCTGAGATCCATAGAACATAAGAATTTGATGAACTTAAATTTGATGTTTTCATGAACATCATTTGGCATCTACAATGTCATCATTGACATCCATGAGATCATCAACTTTAAGCACGCTAAACCTAAATAACTTCATGATATTAAATTTGAAGTTCTCATGAATGTAATTTGATGTCTATGAGGCCATCATTGATGTCTACAATGCCATCAAATTCAATATCTTTGAATATTTTACTTAGACAATAGAGGCATGTTTTATATCATTCAATGGGTCACTTGATATTATTATTTAAAACTTAGCATAAAATGATTTAGCCTAAGTCTGTGACATGTTCATTAACATGAAATAGACTTAGATTAAGATGTTTTAGCCTAAGTTCCTTTATATGAACATACCCTAACTAAATCTCATGCACCTCACATGATCAATGGATCATGATTTGTCAGGCACAGATGATCCAACAATATGAAATCACTAAAGACTATTCAACAGAGCTCCAAGAACCCACAGGCTTGACACATGGTATATGCTCATTCGATATGTGATTAACATAGAAATAAAACTAAAAAATCTGATGGAGGTGCCAAGTGGCATAGCCATGGGGATTGATAAAAAGATGACCAATAATAGGCAAGGTCTCAGATTGTGATCAATGGCCTGCATTGATCTATGGGCAATGATCTAATGACATGAAACAAAAGGCAATTTTTAAATAACAATGGTTAGTGCTTTGAAGGAATTTATGAAAAATTCCATGAAAGTGATAGATAAATTCTAAATAAGTACCATTAAAGCATAGATTAGAAAAAATGAAGATCTTGTGTGCTCAAAAATGCAAATTTATAAAAGTAAAAGTCAATACTAGTCTAGGAAAAATAATAGCAAGATCCTGGACATGATCTTTAATGTAGGTGAAAAAATCACTGAGGTCAAGAGCATCAAATAATCGATGGATAGAAATGATAGAGATTTGAATGATCTCACTAACAAGGATGAAGAGTGTCTCTTAAGGGTAGCTATGGATTTTGGACTCGTTAATGAAGATCATCAAAAGGATATAAACATCCTTGAGCAACAACAAGCAAGTTCCCAAGCATAGGGCCCACTAGCCAGCTAGTTAATATTCCACTTTTGTGAAGCATTGTAACATCTTGAAAATGGAATATTCTTTTGTAAAGGCATATGCTAGTTTTCTAGTATATTTTCCTCTAAGTTAATTTATTTTAGAAAAGCATGTGTATTCTAGAACTTTGTATAAAAAGGATAGATGTCCTTACTTCTTGTATATTTGTATCTTGCAACTGACTGGTATACTACCTTATCCTTTTATAAAAGGTAGTACTACCATTTTTTAAAAGGTAGAGTTATTAGAGCTAATATTATTTTGTAAACTTGAAGTAAGCAATACAAACAAGGAATTTTGTAAAGATTGTCCAATATTTATCTATGTTTACTATCATGGTTTCTCTCTCATCTCCTTGTTCTAATTTCTAGATTTGAATAGTTCTTATGGATTCTTGGTTTGTATCTTTGATTGTAGAGTTTTTAAATTGTGTCAATTTTATGTTGACTAAAATTTCATAGGTTTACTTTGTTTTCATACCCTTCTTGCATTTAGGCCAATGCCATTTACTTATAGGAGTAAAGATTTAAAGTGATCCTAGTTCTTATCTATATCTTTCCATATTTTCCTTAGAAGTTTTCCTAATGTATGATGTGATTTGGACTAAGCTATTTCACTTCACATGTTGGTCTTAAGTGCATGCTTGGATGAAATCTAAACTTTGTCATGATGTTTGGAATGAAGATCAACACTATTTCTTTCTACCCTACCCTTCCTTTTGCTCTTTTTTTAACCTGGATCACCTTAGATTAGCTCATCATTATAAACATCCATCTTAAATTAATTGATAATTTAGTTCTTGTTCATAATTCATTATTATTTTCATAGTTACTGCATATTCTACATAGATATGTTGTTTGGTCATGGTGGCTTCCAACTACCAACTAATATAAACATTGTGAAACAGTCACTTGTACTAGCTTTATTCCACTAGCATGTAATAAGATTAATGAAACTTACAACTCATGCATTGGATTATTAGGAATTTATAAATGAGAAGTGTTCACTAAAAACTCTAGGCACCTATGGTACACATTCAGTCATCAATAGGAGGAGATTCGATGGTGCTAAAAGGAGGACCCTCAACAAATCTTTGTGAATTTATAGGATCTTTGCTAGTTTTGGTGTATTTTGATCAAATATTACCCTTTTCTTTACATATTTTTGTTTCTTTTAGCATAATTGTGTAATGTTTGGTGATTTTCATGGTTTATATTGGTCTTTGGGCATATGTATACAAAGATTGACATTCTTATAATACATATGCTTAGTTATGGTAAAGATAACTTTAGATCTATGAATCTAACTAGTTTGTGGTTAGTAATAGCTATTTTGATAAAATATTTATAAAAACTTTGAAAATTTGAGTTCATTTAGACTTGAACATGTAAATATCATTCATAATAGCATATTTAGACACCTCTTTAAGTTAACTTAATTAAAGAGTGTTGTCTTTTATTGTTCTTTATATGAATCTTTGAAAAAAATTCTTAATATGCAAATATAATCATTATTATTTTTAAATATTAATTGACAAACCATATTTGAAATAGGTTTCAAGGTCACATTTGGAATTACCCAAGGTAAGACTAAGGTGAGAAAAAATCCTTAGGCTCCCAATCTACTCCATCAATTTAAGATACTCATGTATTTAAGTTATGGATTGGCTAGGTGGTTCTTCAATAAACATACTAGGTATAGTACATGATCTTCCTTAGAGTCTTGAAAGATATTTACCTTTGTATAGTCCTAATAATGTTGTCACTACTGAAGAGCATATGAAATCATTCAAGGCTACTCTAAGATTGTTGAATGTGACTCATGAAGATGTAGCCTATATGTTATTTCCATTTAATTTTATAGATGATGACTATGAATGGTTTTTAAACCTTATAGAGGATTTCATTACTAACTATAATGACTTCAATAATATATTTATTGATCAATTTGGTGAAATTATTAGTTCTTATGTCTTGTATCAGTAGTTTACCATAATTAAAAGGGATTTAATTGAAACCATCAGAGGCTTTAACACTTGGTTCCAAAAAATGTTTAGTAAAACTAAAGCCCCTTAAATACCTAATGAGGCTTTGGCCTTAGAGATTTATAAGGATGATATAGATCCCTTGACCTCTATGTTCTTAAAAAGATTTCTTCAAATAATAAACACATTGACTTGGGCCTACTCTGAAGCTATGATCATTAAAAAATCAAATACAACCCCAAGGTTAGATGGTGTATTCCATGCCTAATGTCAATTAAAATTAGCCCATCCAAAATGTCATTCATAGTATGCCTACTTTAACACTAGTTCAAAACCATTTTCTCTTAAGTCATACATATCCTGTCCAAGACCTAGATTTATTTAATAGTACTACAAGTGGATCCCATCCATAAAATCATATAAATATAGTTCCCAAAACTAGTAATAATTATCCAATTTATGATCTTAAGACACCAAAAATTTCCAAAAACTTAATATTAAAAATGATCCAAAAACTGAGCATTGACTTTCATCAGTTAAAAAAATAAGTAAGAAATACAAGGGAAGGCTATGATATAAACTATGCTTCCCAAAGGTTTGACAGGCCTTTAAATGAGTTTCATGATAGTAGTAATAAGGTATCATTTTAGGACATACACATGATTTTATATGATATTTTTGTGGCTAATTATTGCAATATTTCTAAAACCTCTAAAATTGTGCCTAATCAAGACTTTGTTATAGGGACATATAGCTTTATAGAGGAATCTCAAGGTTTCATGATAGAAGGGAAGGATATGATATGAATTATCCTTCCCAAAGGTTTGATAGAAATTCAAATGAGTTTCATGATAGTAGTAGTAAGTTATGATTTGAGGACATACATAAGCAAATACAAGGGAAGGCTATGATAGAAACTATGCTTCCTAAAGGTTTGATAGGCCTTCAAATGAGTTTCATGGTTGTATAAATAATGTATCATTTAAGTAAATACACATGAGTTTATATGAAATTGTAATGTTTAATTATTGTAATATTTCTAAAACCTCTAAAATTGTGCCTAATCAAGACTTTATTGTAGGGACATCTGGATTTATAGAGGCATCTCAAAGTTTCATGCAAGCCATTGATTTCTCATTTGAAGATGGAGGTGAAGATGAACCAATTGAAGAAATTGCATTTGAGGGAACTTATATTCCTAAAGATGTAAAATATATTGTAATTAAAGATCAACAAGACATCATCATTGGTACACCTATAGACAGAGAGGAAGAGTTTCTAGAAGTAGATATGGATCAAGTACATGATGATATTTATTAAGAAGGTAGCTATAAAGATAGCCCATGCACATTTATTTATAAAATAGAGAATACCCCTGAAGAAGATGATCACTGGTAGAGGTCATTCCATGAATTATTAAATGTAATCAAAGAGTTGGAGATTATAGATGATGGAATAAGAAAATATATGGATGCTTCATCTGAGGATTTTACCAATGATCTAGAGTTCTTAGAAGATGATATTATTTTGGAGGATGAAAAACAAGATAAGCTAAAGCTTGATTGGATGGATGAGCTACCTCCTTTTATTGAAAATAAAGATGGAATGAGTGAATCTAATCATTAATTATCATATGACTTCATCAAAAGGTTACAAATAGGGGAATAACATGTCTCTAATGATGGGATTTGAGATGAGAATCATACAATTGATCAAGATGAAAAAGACTTTTAGGACAACTTGGAATATTTTTGTGTAAATATTGGTAGTCCATACCCACCTTAGAAAGAACATAATGAATACATCATTATAAAGATACTAGCTAAGATGCCATTATTGGGTGAAGATGATATAAGCCACTATTTGTTTATGGATGAAATAGAACTACCACTCCTACTACAAAGTAGGATAATTTGGGAAGAATATGATTGTGTATTAGAGTCATATTTTTGATCCATGTACCTAAGGAGGCTAATAGGAGATCAAGTCACACCATCTAGAATACCTAGACATCCAAACACCCCTATCTATAGGAAGATGCCATCAAAAAACACTTAGGTTTCAAGGTCTTGTAGTAGACTAAATAATTTTCCATTTGATCCTAGAGGTAAGTATTTTATGAAGTTAGTATAAGGCTTAGATTAGTTTTTTTATTGTTCTTTATTTATTGTTTTTTCCTTCTTATCCCTTGTTTGTATATAATTCCTGTACATATTTGTTTGCCTTTTGTTTTTTTTTCCTTTCTTCTAAATAAATATTTCTAGATAGCCCTCAACTCAAAGTTTATTTATTTTTCTTGAAACTCCAAAGTTCAGGAATATGGGAATGAACCTTATATATATGTTGACCATGGGTATACAATGTGATCCTAATCTTGTGATTTGAAGAAATTGGTAAGGACCAATGAATAGGTTAAATATTTTATGAGAACTTGAACATTATTTTGATCTAAACTTGGTTTTAAGAGGATTTTCACATGTGGAATTTAATCTTGAGCTATTAGGACATAGTCATGGTTGCATTTAAAAAACATCCTTGCTTGGGACAAAGGTCAAAGACATAGGTGATTACCTAAAGATCAAACACTTCACCAAATCCTTCAACATAGCTACCCTAGTTTCCAACCTTAATGAAAACATAAAAGATCTAAAAAATACAAAAATAAGAATTCAATGTAAAATTAAAAGCTTTTCAAGCATAGGTGATTCTAGTAATCTCCACCAGGGCTATGGATTCTTGGTTGGTAGTAGAGCAAGGTCATGAGTGGAACTAAAGGCATCTCTATCAGGGCTATAGATGCCTAGTTGGAAGTAGAGTAATGCCCAAGCCTTCCCTAAACTAGAAGCATAGTCCTTAATGGATATCCAAATATGC
The DNA here is from genome assembly GCA_037957365.1 of Torreya grandis. Classification (NCBI taxonomy): domain Eukaryota; kingdom Viridiplantae; phylum Streptophyta; class Pinopsida; order Cupressales; family Taxaceae; genus Torreya; species Torreya grandis. The sequence goes on along the minus strand of JARHVA010004030.1, from coordinate 172,337 downwards.
TATAAGTCAATGTTACTAATTAAAGGCATATAACTTTGAAGTTATCCCCTGAATACCATGTAAAATAGTAAGTGACATCCAAGCACACCCAAAACATGGTTGTCTTAATTTTTTACCCTAATTTTACATTTGAAAATATTATTTCAACCATGAAATGATCTTGGTAATGTTATATATCAATTAAAATAGGTGACCCAATCACTTGTCCAAATTAGAGCCTCTAAGTTATAACATATTTCTATGTTTCCCCCAAAATATGCCATTTGTTGAGGTCAACATACCCCCATTTTTGAGAATTAGGAACTTTGAGACACTTTTAACTTTAATACTATAAACATTGCATGTTTTGAACATTGTTAGAATTTGAAGACCATCCACTTTGAAAAATTTACCCTACTGGTTTATGGTTTTACTTTAAGGTTACCTAATGTTGCTAATAGTTATTTTTCATGTGATAAGTTAAAAGTTTCATGTAGCCTTTATTAATACATCATGCTTTGATCCTCACTATTTATCTTCATTTAGGATTTTACCATTTTTTGATCTGAAGAATATCATTATTGTATTCATGCAATGAAACCCTCCTTTTAGCAAACCCTAGCATAAACCCCTAGTTTAAATTAACACTTGGAAGGATAATTTGGTAGGAATATTTAAAATTATGACTTAATCCTAATTTCATGATAAGACTTAGTTGTGTTTCACAACACGACCAAACCCTAGCCTAAAATCATGCTTATTCCCTTTTTATTATTTCACCCCTTTTGTTTCCTTTATTTCTAAGCATGTATAACTTTTGTATTCATAAGATCCCTTTATTTTTTCTAACATAGTCCCTTTTAATTATCTATTTAGCCTAAATTCTTAGTTATAATGCCCCATTCATGTTCATCAACATTACTTTAGCCTATATTTTTATTTCTAACTAGGTCCTAACTTAAATACCTTACTTCTTTGTAGATCTGATGGCCTAAATTTCATAATGAGGGGATAATTTGATAGAGAAAGGAAATCCTAACAAACCTATGCATTTGGTCATTTAGACCAATCATGTGTGAGCATTTAGATCATGATCAATGGTTCATGCCTCATCAAGACCAAGGACCCAATGGAGTGAATGTAGTGATAAAAATTCAAAAGGCTTAAGAAGCCCAATGAAGTCACCACACAACACTCCCACATTTGAGACTTGTTAACAAAGGGTCCCACATATTAAATGGAATCAATTGTAAAAAAGTGCCTAGATCATGATCAATGGTTCATGGTCACTCATGGATCTAGATCCAATAGAGAAAAGACAATGTTGAAATGTCAAAGGCCAAAAAAGTCCCATGAGGATGACAAGTGGAATCATGTTGGGGACTCAGATGGAGATTAATGACCCACAGGTCCTCCCTAGGGCTAATAAATTCAAAGCTTGGGAGCCTAAAAAATATACCATGTGGTGCTCTTGTAGTAATCATGATTAAATGAACCAATGACATGTGTTCACTCAGATCTTTATTAGACAACTCTCACCCCATCTTAGCTCTTGATCAGATGGAGTGAATTGAATCTAAGATCCATAGAATATAAGAATATAACAAACTTAAATTTTACATTCTTATGAACATAATTTGATGTCTATGAGGCCATCATTGACATCTATGAGACCATCAACTTTAATCCCATCTAACCTAAATAACTTCACAAGCTTAAATTTTACATTCTCACGAACGTCATTTGACATTCATGAGGCTATCATTGACATCTGTGAGGCTATAAAATTCAATATATTTAAACATTTTACTTATACAATAGGGAATATTTTATATCATTAGATGGGTCACTTGATATTATGATTTAAAACATATTATAAAATGGTTTGGCCTAAGTTTGTGGCATTTTCATTAACATGAAATAGACTTAGCTTAAGATATTTTAGCCTAAGTAAATTTATATGACCATACCCTAACTAAAGCTCATGCACCTCAAAATATCAATATATCATGATTTTTGGTGCCCTATGATCTAATGACATGAAATCTTCAAATTCTATTCATTAGAGCTCTAAGAACCTATGGGCTCAACATGTGGTGAATGATTATTCTATATGTGATTGACATAGGAAGTAGAGCTCAAAATTCCTATGGAGGCAAAAAAGTGGAAAACCCATAGGTCTTGATACAAATATGGCCAATAATAGGTAAATTCCTAGATCATAATTAATGGTTCACATTTATCCATGGGTAATGATCCAATGGTGTGAAATAAAAGGCAATTTTTAAATAATAATAACTAGTGCTTTGATGACATTGATTAAAAATGACATGAAAGTCCTAGATAGACACTAAATAAGCACCACACAAGAATAGAGTGATAAAAATGAAGATCTTATGTGCTTCAAAAATTAAATGTATAAAATTAAAAATCAAGACTAGTCTAGGGTAGATAATGGTAGGATCATGGACATGATCTTTAATGCAGGTGAAAGGATCATTAAGGTCAAGAGCATCAAAGAAGCCATGGTTATAAATGATAGAGAGTTGAATGATCTAACTGATAAGGAAAAATAATGTCTCTTAACGCCATTTATGGATTTATGACTCATTAATTAATAACATCAAAAGGCTATGAACATCCTTCAGTAGCAACAAATAAGTTCCCAAGCATAGGGCCCACCAAATAGCTAGTTAATATTCCACTTTTATGAAGCATTATAACATTTTGAAAATGGAATATTATTTTTTAAAGGTATATTCAAGTTTGTTTGCATATTTGCCTTTAGGTTAGTGTATTTTATAAAATCAAGTATATTTTATAACTTTGTATAAAAAGGACAACTTTCCTTACTTCTTATACATTTATATCTTACAACTAACCGATATAATACATTGTCCTTATATAAAAGGTAATACTACCATTTTTTAAAAGGGGGAGTTCTTAGAGCCAAAATTACTTTGTAAAATTGAATCAAGCAATACAAGCAAAGAATTTTATGAAGATTATCCAGTATTTGTTTTTGTGTTTGCTATCATGGCTTCTCTCTCATTTACTTGTTCCAATTTATAGATTTAAATGGTTTTTATGGATTCTTTGTGTGCACCTTTGATTGTAGAGTTGTTAAATTGTGCCAATGATAGGTTGAAAAAAATTTCTTAGGTTCACTTTATTTTCTTACCCTTCTTTCATTTAGGCCAATGTTATTTGCTTGCAAGAGTAAATATTTAAAGTGAACCTGGTTCGTATCTACATCTTTCCATAATTTCTTTAGAAGTTTACCTATGTGTGATGTGATTTGGAATAAGTTGTTTCACTTTATATGTTGGTCTTAAGTGCATGCTTGGATGAAATCTGAACTTTGTCATGATTTTTGAAATGAAGATCAACAATATTTATTTTTGTCCTACCCTTCATTTTTCTATTTTTGTAACTTGGATCACTTTAGTTTATCTTATCATTATAATTATCCATCTAAATTAATTCTTAATTTAGTTCTTGATCATAATTCACTATTCTTTGCATAGTTACTACATATTCTACGTAAATCTATTATTTGGCTATGGTGGTTCCCAACCACCAACTAATATAAATATTATGAAATAATCACTTGTTCTAACTCTATTCCACCAATAGGTAACAAGATTACCATAACCTATAAATCATACATTGAATTTTTAGGAATTCAAAAATGAGAAGTATTCAATAAACACTATGGGCACATGTGGTACAAATTTAGGCATCAACATGTAGATTAACTCAAAACTAAATTTATCACAAATTTATCACCTTCCAAGACATAAAATGAGGTGAAGACAATCTTGGAATATACTAGGTATCACCACATATTTATAAGAAAATATACAACCATAAGTACAAATTTGATGTCAACAACCCCTTCAAAATTAAATTTTGATTAGAAAATATGATTTTTGTGTTTATATCTAGTATACATGGTCATATTATAATGCCATAATTGAAAGGATCTCTAAAAAATTAATTAAATATCCAAAATGCTTCATAGGAATGTGTTTACAAAATCAAATGATGAATATTTGATTAGCAAGAGCTGACATTAAAGTTGAGAAGAAGTTAATACTTAATTTATCATTATTTTCAACATTCAACCTTTTAAAATGGATATATCATAACTTTTAGGCATCATGAAATCTCAAAAAATTATGATTAAAAGCTTGAACAGTCTCTTCAATGGTGTTTTTAGACAATAACTAAGAGTTTAACCCCTTAAGAGAGAGATCCAAGCAATAAATATTAAAAATCTATTTTTATTTATTAATTTTTTTACTTGATTTAGTGTCATTCTATTGCTTTTCATGGTTGAAAATAAAATATTTTTGAATTTGATCAAAACTCTATTCTCCAAGGATATAGGCCTCCATAGGTAATCACACTTTATAATACTCAACCCACCATAGGCTCTAATTACATGAAATATATAAAATAATATGCAAGACACAAATCTAGATGAGTGAGTAATAGAAAAAAATAAAAATTAATCAACATAGTGACACAATGATTTAACGTGGGAAAACCTTGGAAGGTAAACACCCACAAAGATGTTTTCATTTAACTAAGAAACTCTACACCCCAATACAAAACTTTCTTTAATTCTCACTTATACACAATATTTCATGGAACCTTTGTAGAATATTTTCCACATGTAAATATCAAATTCATCTAGTTCACATCATGTTTAAAAAATTAACAAGTGTGTTTCACAATAGGGATAAAACCCTATTTATAATGTGGATGAATGGAGGTGACCGCTATAACCAATGGGGCTATCCATCCCAATAATCATTTAATTTAATTGGTAAATAATAAATAAAAAAAGTTTTATTATTTATTTATAGGAATTTTCCACCTGATGTTAATAAATAATAATATTAATATTTAATTATACACTAGAGTATGGTAAGGGTCTAAACTAGCGTAATTAGATATTAAATGTTATAACAAACATAAAAGTATACATTGAGTAAGGAGAGACAACTCCTAGATACCACATAAGATAAATACAAATATTTTTAATAGCTATTTAAAATCAAGAGAAGAAAACATAGCTACAGAGGGTAATCCCAAAATGGCTAAAGTAGAAAATTACTACATAGAATAAAAAGTGGAAAATATATTGGAATTAATAAGGTAATTTGAGAATCTATCCTCAAGAACATTCATGAAGCTAAAAGGAATCAAATAAAATGTTGGAACTATGAAAGTTTAATTAAACTATGATATAAAACTTTTACAAAAATGACCACATAGACTAAATCCTGATGTCAAGGAAAAAGTAATAAGTTGGATAAGATGATAGTTGGAAGAATAATCACCCATGTAGAGGACATGGAATTGATTAGTCCTATGGTAATTCAAATTAATAAATATAGAGAAATATTCATTTGTGTTGAAAATAGATAGTTGAATAAGGCTTGTTTGTATGATACCTTCCCAACATCATTTACCAAAGTAATATTATAATGTGTTTTAGGAAGAGATATATTATTTCATTGATGGAATATTTGGATATCATTAGGTATGAATATCACCTAAATATCAGTTGAATACTACATTTGATATGAAATGGGTATCCTTTATGTATATATTTATGCCCTTTGGATTGTAAAATACATTGATTAAGTTTATCCATATAGTGTTGAATAAATTCAAATATTTTATACATGAGTTTATATAAGTGTATCTTTATGGTTGGACAATGTAAGACTTGATCAATGATCATGTTCAAGTATTGAGGCTAATGTTTAAAATATGTCACTAACTTAACAACTTTCTTAATCTAGAAAACATATTTTTGCCAAGCCATTTAGTAATTTTTTAAGACACATAATATGAATAGAGGGCATGATGGTATATCCACTCAAAAATACATTTATCTTAAACCTAACATTTCCATAGACACAAAATGAGGTAAGGACAATCTTGAGATATACTAGTTATCACCACATATTTATAAGAAATTATACAGCCATAATTGTACCAATATGATGTCAATTAACCTTTTAAAATTGAATTTTGATGACCAAATATAATTTTTTACTGATATATATTGTATATGGTCGTACTATTATTCCATAATAAATAAGGATATTCAAAAAACTAATTAAATCTTCAACATGCTTCATAGTAATGTTTTTTGTAGGATCAAATGATGAAGATCTAATTAATAAGAGTTTAGATTTTGATTGAGAAGGATTGATTGCTTAATTTATATTTTTTTCATCCTTCAACATCCTTAAATGGTCATACCATAACTTTTAGGTAGCATGAAATCTCAAAAAATATGATTTAAAGCTTGAACATGATTTAATGGTGTTTCTAGAACAAAAATAGGAGATTTAACCCCTCAAAAGAGATATATAAGCACTAAATATTAAAATTCTCATTTTTTTGAATTTTTTTACTTTATTTAGTGCCATATAATTATTTTTTATGGTTGAAAATATAATAATATTCCTTGAATTTGATTAAAAAAACTACTCTCCAAGGATCTAGCCTTCATAGGTAATCACACTTGCCAATACTCAAGTCACCATATATTCTAATTCCATGAAAGAATACATGAAATAGATAAAATAATAGGAACCCATAGATATATATGAATGAGTAATATCAAAGCATAAAAATCAATGAACACATTGACACAATGATTTAACGTGGGAAAACTTCAAGAGGTAAAAAACCCACAAAGATTATTTTCATATAATTGAGAAACTCTTCACCCAAATACAAAGCCTTATTACTTCTCAATTATTCATGTAAGCTTGCAAAAAACCATTGTAAAATATTTTACACACGTAAATATCAAATTCATCAAGTTCACATCAAGTTTCCTAAATTACCAAGTGGGTTTTGCAATAGGAGTAAAACCCTATTTATAATGTGGATGAAGGGAGGTGACCATTGTAACCAAAGAGTTCAACCATCCCAAGAATCATTTAATTTAATTGGTAAATAATAAACCACAAAGTTTTATCTTTTATTTACATGAGGTTTCCACCTCATTTTAATAAATTATATTCCATTATTATTTAATTATACACCAAAGTATGTTAAGGGTCTAAACTTGCCCACATAGAAATTAAATGTTCTAACAAACATAAAAGTATATATTAAGTAAAGAGAGACAACTCCTAGATACCATAGAAGACAAAACATAATATTTTATTAGCCATTTAAAATAAGATAAGAAAACATAGCTATAGAGGGAAATCCTAAAATGGCTAAAGTAAACAACTTCTGTGCATAATAAGAAGTGGAAAATATATTGGGATTACTAAAGGAATTCAAGGATTTATCCCAGAGAACATTCATGAAGCTAAAATTAATTAAGTAATATGTTGGAATTATGAAAAATCACTTAAAATAGGATATAAAACCATTACAAAAATGATGATATATATACTAAATCTTAATTTCAAGGCAAAAGTAGAAAATGAGTTGGATAAGATGCTAGTTAGTGGAATAACAAACCATGTAAATGACATGGAATGGATTAGTCATATGGTAATAAAAACCAAATGAATCTATAGAAATAGTCATTTATGTTGATAATAAAGAGTTGAAAAAGGCTTGTTTGCATGATCCCTTCCCAACATCATTTACCAAAAAATATTAGAAAGCCTTGTAGGAAGAGAGAGATATTCCTTCACCAATGGACTATTTGGATACCATTAGGTATGAATATCACCTAAAGATTAGTCAAATACTACATTTGCTATGAAATGGGTATGCTTTATGTATACAATTATGCCCTTTGGATTGAAAAATACACCATGTATATTTAGCCAAATAATGGTGAATGCATTTATATATTTTATACATGAGTTTCTAGAAGTGTATCATTATGATTGGGTAATTTACAAGTTTATTAATGATCAGGTTCAAGTATTAAATCTAACATTACAAATATGTCACCAACTTAACATCTTTCCTAATCTAAAATATATATTTTTGCCACACCATTTTATACTTTATTAGGACAAATAATATTAATATAGGTCTGATGGTATATCCACTTAGAACTACATCTATCATAGGCTTACCACTGCCCAAGACATAAAATGAGTTCAAGACAATCCTAGGATATACTAGGTATCACTGCATATTTATAATAAGCTATGTATCCATAATCACACCAATATGATGTCATTCAACCCTTCTAAATTAAATTTTGATGATAATATATTATTTTTGTCTTGATTATTGTTATACATGGCCATATTATGATGCCATAATCAACAAGGATATTCAAAAAATTAATTAAATCTTCATCATACTTCATAGGAATATGTTTGTAGGCTTAAATTATGAAGATTTGATAAGAAATGCCTAATATTTAGGTTGAGAATGAGTGATTACTTAATTGGTAATTTTTTTAGCCTTCAACATCTCATAATGGTTGTGCCATCACTTTTAAGATGCATGAAATCTCAAAAAATATGATTTGAATCTTGAATAGGCTCTTCAATGTTGTTTCTAGACCAAAATCAGGAGATATGATTCCTCAAAAAAGAGATATATCACTAAATATTAAAATTATGATTTTTTTGAAAAAAAATATTTACTTTAGTGGCATATAATTATTGTTCATGGTTGATAATTAAATAATTTTTCTTTAATTTGATCAAAACACTACTCTCCAAAGACCTAACCCTCTATGGATAATCATACTTGTCAATACTCAACCCACCACATTCTCTAATTCCATGAAAGAATGAATGTAATATATAAAATAATATGAAATACACATATCTAGATGAGTGAGTAATAAAAAAGTACACAACTCAATAAATGCAATGACACGGTGATTTAACATGGGAAAACCTCTAGAGATAAAAAACCCACAAAGAGGATTTTCATAAAATTAAAAACTCTGCACTCCAATACAAAACCTCCTTACTCCTCACTTATTCACATAAGCTTTCATGAAACCTTTTTAAAATATTTTCCACACATAAATATCAAATTCACTCAATTCACATCATGTTTCTTGAGTTACCAAATGTATATTACAAAATAGGTAAAACCCTATTTATAATGTGGATGAAGGGAGGTGACGATTATAACCAATGGGTCCAACCATCCCAATAATCATTTAATTTAATTAGTAAATAATAAACTACAAAGTTTATTAGTCATTGACATGAGTTTTATATCTCAAGTTAGTAAATAATAAATCATTATTATTTAACTATACACCAAACTATGTTAAATGTCTAAACTAGCACACTTAAACATTAAATGTTCTCACAAACATAAAAGTATACATTGAATAAGGAGAGACAACTCCTAGATACCTTAGAAGACAAAACAAAATATTTTTATTACTAAGGTCATTTGAAGATTCATCTCCAAGAACATTCATGAATCTCAAATGAATAAAATAAAATGTTGGAACTATGAAAATTCACTTAAAATATGATATAAAACCTTTACAAAAATGACCATATAGACTAAATCATAATGTCAAGGCAAAATTAACAAATAAGTTAGATAATATGCTATTTGGTAGAATAATAACCCATGTAGAGGACATGAAAATGGATTAGTCCTATGTTAATTGAAAATAAAAAATCTAGAGAAATACATATTTGCATTGACAATAGAGAGTTGAACAAGGCTTGTTTGCATGATCCCTTCCCAACATCATATACCAAAGAAATATTAGAAAGAATTTTAGGAAGAGAGATATATTCCTTCATGAATGGATTCTTTATATATCATCAGGTATGAATATCACCTAAATATTATCCAAATAATACATTTCATAGGAAATTGGTGTCCTTTATGTATACAATTATGCCCCTTGATTGAAAAATACACTAGTTGTGTTTAGCCACAAAATGATTAATGCATTCATAGATATTATAAATAAGTTGTTAGAAGTGTATGTTGATGATTGGAAAGTTTAAAACCTAATTAATTATCATGTTCAAGTATTGAGGCTAATATTCCAAATATATGTCACCAACTTAACATCTTTATTAATCTAAAAAAATATTTTTTCCACACCATTTGGTACTTTATTAGGACACATAATATGAATAGAGAGACTAATGGTATATATACTCAAAACTACATTTATCATAAACCTACCACCACCCAAGACTCAAAATGAGGTCAGGATAATCTTGGGATATACTAAATATCACCACATATTTATAAGAAACTATGTAGCCATAATTGCACCAAATGATGCCAATAAACCATTCAAAATTGAATTTTGATGAACAAATATGATTTGTTTCTGACCTCTATTTTACGTGGACATAATATGATTCTATAATCAATAATTAATTCAAAAAATTAATTAAATCTTTATCATGCTTCATAAGGATGTGTTTGCAGCCTCAAATGATGATCTGATTAGCATGAGCTGAGATTTAGGTTGAGGAGTGAATTTTTAATTGCTAATTTTTTAGTCCTTAAAACTCCTCAAATGGCCATCCCATCAATTTTAGGTATCATGAAATATTATAAAATTATGATGTTAATCTTAAATAGGCTCTTCAATGGTGTTTCAGACCAAAATTAAAAGATTTGACCCCTCAAGAGAGAGGTCAAAGCACTAAATATTGAAAATATAATATTTTTTAATTTTTTTTACTTGATTCATTGATATAAAATTATTATTCAGTTTAAAATAAAATAATTTTCTTTTAATTTGATCAAAACACTACTCTCGAAGGACCTAAGCCTTTGCAAGTAATCACACTTGCTAATACTCAACCCACCGCATGCTCTAATTCCATGAAATAATGAATGCAATATATAAAATAATATGTGAGACAAGGATTTATATGAGTGATTCAATGAACATAGTGACAAGTTGATTTAATTTGAAAAAACCTCAAAATGTAAAAATTTGACGAAGATGATTTTTCATATAATTGAGAAAATCTGCACCCAAATATAAAGCCTTCTTACTTCTCATTTATTCACATAAGTTTTCATGGAACCTATGTAAAATATTTTATACATACTTCAAATTATATTTGAATTATTAAGGGAATTTGAGGATCTATCCCTAAGAACATTCATGAATCTAAAAGGAATCAAATAAGATATTGGAACTATGAAAATTCACTTAAATTTTGATATAAAACCTTTATATAAATGACCATACAAACTAAAACCTAATTCCAAGACAATTAAAAAATGAGTTAGATAAGATTCTAGTTTGTGGAAATAATCTCATGTAGAAAACATATTATGGATTAGTCATACAATAATCTAAAAAAATAAATATAGAGAAATACACATTTATGTTAACAATAGAGAGTTGAACAATGATTATTTTCATGATCCCTTCTAGACATCATTTACCAAAGAAATATTAGAAATAGTTTATGAAGAGAGATATATTCTTTCAATGATTGAATATTTATATATCATCAAGTATTAATATCACCTAGAAAGATCGGTCGAATACTACATTTTCTACGAAATGGGCATCCTTTTATGTAAACTTTTATGCACTTTGGATTGAAAAATACATCGACTATGTTTAGCCATGTAATGGTGAATGAATTTAGATATTTTATACATGAGTTTTTAAAATTTTATCTTGATTATTGGATAGTGTAATACTTTATTAATGATCATGTTCAAGTATGGAGGCTAATGTTTCAAATATGTCACCAACTTAACATCTTTCTTAATCTAAAAAATGTCTTTTTTCCACACCATTTGGTACTTTATTAGGACACATAATATGAATAGACTTATTTATGGTATATCCACTCAACAAAATATTTATTATAAACCTACCAATGTCCAAAACATAAAATGAGGTCAGGACAATCCTGGGTTATATTGTGTATCACCACATATTAATACATAATTATGAAACTCTACATGCACCAATATGAATTCATTTAACCCTTCAAAATTGAAATTTAATTTTGATGAAAAAATATAATTTTTGTGTATTTGTTGTACATGGCCATACTACGATGCTGTAATCAACAAGGATCATCAAAAAATTAATTAAATCTTCAACATGCTTCATAGGAATGTGTTTACAAGCTCAAATGATGATGATTTGATTGACAAGAGTTGAGATTGAGGTTGATAAGGAGTGAATTATTAATATATATAATTTTTTTAACCTTTAACTTCCTCAAATGGTAATACTATCACTTTTAGGAAGCATGAAATCTTAAAAAAATATGATTTGAAACTTTAACAAGCTCTTTAATGTTATTCATAGACCAACATTAAGATATTCAACCCCTAAAGAGATAGATACAAGTTCTAAATATTTAAAACTTTATTTTTTTGAATAATTTTACTTTATTTAGTGTTATAAAATTATTTTTCATTATTTAAAATAGAATAATTTTCCTTGAATTTGATCAAAACACTGGTCTCCAAGGATCTAGGCCTCCATAGGTAATCACACTTTCCAATACTCAACCCATCATAGGCTTTAATTCCTTGAAATAATGAATGAAATATATAAAATAATATGTAATACATAGATGTATATGAGTGAGTAATAACAAATCATACAAATCAATGAACGCAATGACATAATGATTTAACATGGGAAAACCTTGAAAGGTAAAAAACATAAAGATGATTTTCATATAATTGAGAAACTCTGCACCCCAATAAAAATCATTCTTACTTCTCATTTATTCTCATAAGAATTCATGTAACCTTTGTAAAATATTTTCCACATGTAAATATCAAATTCATTGAGTTCACATCATGTTTCCCAAATTACCAAGTGTTTTTTTCAATAGGGGTAAAATGTTATTTATAATGTGGATGAAGGGAGGTGACTATTTTAACTGTGTCCAACCATCTTTAGAATCATTTAATTTAATTGGTAAATAATAAACCACAATTTTTTATTATTTATTTACATGAGGTTTCCACCTCATGTTATAAAATAATAAATCATTATTATTTAATTATACACCAAAGTATGTTAAGGGTCTAAACTATCCCACTTAGACATTAAATGTTCTAACAAAAAATAAAAGTATACATTGAGTAAGGAAATACAACTCCTAGATACTAAATAATACAAAACACAATATTTTTATTAGTGATTTAAAATAAGAGAAGAAAACATAGCTACATAGGGAAATAACAAAATGGCTAAAATATAAAATTACTAGGAAAAATAAGAAGTGGAAAATATATGTGAATTACTAAGGTAATTCTAGGATATATCCCAAGGACATTCATGAAGCTAAAAGGAATTAAATAAGATGTTGGAACTATGAAAATTCACGTAAAATATGATATAAAACCTTTACAAAAATGACCATATAGACTAAATCCTAATGCCAAGTCAAAATTAAAAACTAAGTTGGATAAGATGTTAATTGGTGGAATAATAACCCATGTAGAGGACATGGAATGGATTAGTCCTATGGTAATTCAAAAAAATAAATCTAGATAAATACATATTTGTGTTGATAATAGAGGGTTAAACAAGGCTTGTTTATATCATCCCTTCCCAACTTCATTTACCAAAGAAATATTAAAATACATTTTAGGAAGAGAGATCTATTCCTTCACAGATGGAGTATATGGATATCATCATGTATGAATATCACCTATAAAACACTTGAGTATTACTTTTTTTACAAAATGGGTATCCTTTATGTATATAATTATGCCTTTTGGATTGAAAAATACACTAGATATGTCTATCCAAATAAAGGTGAATATATTCATAGATTTTAGATATGAGTTTTTTGAAGTGTATCTTGATAATTGGAAAATGTACGACTTAACTAATGATCATGTTCAAGTATTGAGGCCAATGTTCCAAATATGTCACCAAATTAACATCTTTATTAATATAAAAAATATATTTTTATCATAACATTTGGTATTTTATTGAGACACATAATATGAATAGAGGGTCTTATTTTAGATCCAATCAAAACTACATTTATCATAAACCTACCACCACTATAGAGACAAAATGAGTTCAGGACAATCTAGGGATGTATCACCACATACTTATAAGAAACTATACAACTATAAGTGCACCAATATGATGCCAATCAACCCTTCAAAATTGAATTTTGATGACCAAATATGATATTTTTATTATAAATATTTTACATGGCCATACAATGATTCTATAATTAGCAAGGATATTTAAAAAGTTAATTAAATATTCAACATGCTTCATAGGAATGTGTTTGCAAGTTAAAATGATGAAGATATAATTAGCAAGAGATAAATTCAGGTTAAGGACTGAATACTTGATTTCTAATTTTTTCCACCTTCAACCTCCTCAAATGGTAGTTCCATCACTTTTATGTAGCATAAAATCTCAAAAAATTATGATTTGAAGCTTGAAAATATCCTTAAATGGTGTTTGTAGACCAAAATTAGGAGATTTTACCCCTTAAGAGAGAGATCCAAGCACTAAATATTCAAAATCTGATTTTTTGAATTTTTTTACTTGCTTTAGTCCCATAAAATTGTTGTTCATGGTCAAAAAAATAATTTTCCTTGAATTTGATCCAAACACTACTCTTCAAGGATTTAGGGCTCTACAAGTAGTCACACTTTCTAATAATCAACGCACCATAAGCTCTAATTCCATGAAATAATGCATGAAATATATAAAATAATATGTAAGACACAAATCTAGATGAGTGAGTAATAGAAAAGCATTCAGATCAATAAACATAGTGACACAATTATTTAATGTGGGAAAGCATAGAGAGGTATAAAAATACACAAAGATTATTTTCATATAATTGAGAAACTCCACACCCTAATACAAAGCCTTTTTCCTTGTCACTTCTTCACATAAGCTTTTACAGAACCTTTGTAAAATATTTTCCACATGTAATTATCAAATTCAACAAGTTCACATCAAGTTTTCAAAATTATCAAGTGTATTTTACAATAGGGGTAAAACCCTATTTATAATGTGGATAAAGGTAGGTGAATATTATAACCAACAGGTCCAACCATCCTAAGAATCATTTAGTTTAATTGGTAAATAATAAACCACAATATTTTATTATTTATTTACATGAGGTTACTAGATTGTGTTAATAAATAATAAATAATTATTATTTAATTATCCACCAAACTTTTGTTAAGGGTATAAACTAACCCACTTAGACATTAAATGATCTCACAAAAATAAAAGTATACATTGAGTAAGTAGAGACAACTCCTAGATATCATAGAAGAAAAAAGACAATATTTTTATTAGCCACTAAAATCAGAGAATAAAACACAGATACAGAGGGTGATCCCAAAATAGCTAAAGTATAAAATTAATATGTAGAATAAGAAGTGGAAATTATATTGGAATTATTAAGGTAATTTGAGTATCTATCCCAAATAACATTCATGAACCTAAAAGGAATCAAATAAGGTGTTAGAACTATGAAAATTAACTTAAAATATGATGTAAAACCTTTATATAAATGATCACATAGACTAAAGAATAATGTCAAGGCAAAAGTAAAAACTTAGTTGGATAAGATGATACTTGACATTATAATAACCCATGTAGAATACATGGAATGGACTAGTCATACAGTAATTCAAAATAATAAATCTAGACAAATATGCATTTATGTTGACAATAGAGTGTTAAAAAAGGTTTGTTTGCATGATACCTTCCCAACATCATTTACCAAATAAATATTATAACTAATTTTAGGAAGAGATATATTACATCACTGATGAACTCTTTGGATATCATCAGGTATGACTATCACCTAAAGATTAATTGAAAACTATATTTGATACTAAATGCTTGTCCTTTTTGTATATAGTTATGCCCTTTTAATTGAAAAATAAACTAGTTATTTGTAGGTACATAATTTTTAATGCATTCATATATTTTATACATGAGTTTTTAGAAGTGTATCTTAGTGATTGGATAATTGATGACTTGATTAATGATCATGTCCAAGTATTTAGGCTAATATTCCAAATATGTCACAAACTTAACATCTTTCTTAATCTAAAAAATGTATTTTTTTCCATACCATTTGGTAATTTATTAAGACACATAATATGAAAAAAAAAATCCTAATGTAAGATACATTAAAAACTACATTTATCATAAACCTACCACCACCCAAGACACAAAATGAGGTTAGGAGAATCCTGGGATATATTAAGTATCACCACATATTTATACGAAACTATGCAGCCAAAGGTGCACTAATATGATGTCAATCAATCCCTTAAAATTTGAATTTTTATGAACAAGTATTATTTTTGTGATGATGGTTTTTGTACATGGTCTTACTATGATGCCATAATCAATAATTATTTTCAAAAAGTAATTAAATCTTCAACATGCTTCATAGGAATGTGTTTACAGGCTCAAATGATGAAGATCTGATTAACATGAGATGAGATTCAAGTTGAAAAGGATTGAATACTTAATTTATATTTTTTTCATCCTTCAATATCATCAAATGGTCATACCATCACTTTCAGGTAGCATGAAATCTCAAAAAAATTATGATTTGAAGATTAAACACACTCTTTAATGGTGTTTTTAGACTAAAATTAGGAGATTTGACCCCTCAAGAGATATCTCAAAGCACTAAATATTCAAAATCTAAAAATTTTAAATTTTTTTAATTGATTTAATGCCATACAATTTTTGTTCACGTTGAAAATAAAATAATTTTAATTGACTTTGATAAAAACACTACTTTCCAAGGATCTAAGCCTCCACATGTAATCACACTTTCCAATACTCAACCCACCACATTCTCTAATTCCACGAAAGAAGGCATGAAATATATAAAATAATATGCAAGAAATAGATCTAGATGAGTGATTCATAACAAATAATACAAATCAATGAACATAGTGGCATAGTAATTTAAAGTGGTAAAATCTCAAAGGGTAAAAAACCAGACAAAGATGATTTTCATATAATTGAGAAACTCTACACCCCAATACCAAGCCTTCTTACTTATCACTTATTCACATAATCTTTCATAATACCTTTGTAAAATATTTTTCACATGTAAATATCAAATTCATTGAGTTCACGTAATGTTTTTCAAATTACGAAGTGTCTTTTACAATAGAGGTAAAACCCTATTTATATTGTGGATGAAGGGACGTGACTATTTTAACCAACAAGTCTAACCATCCCATTAATCATTTATTTTAATTGGTAAATAATAAAACACAAAGTTTTATTATTTATATACATGAGGTTTCCACCTTGTGTTAATAAACAATAAATCATTATTATTTAATTATACACCAAAGTATGTTAAGTGTCTAAACAAACCCACTCAGACATTAAATGTTATACAAACATAAAAGTATACATTGAGTAAGGAGAGACACCTCTTAGATACCATAGAACACAAAACACAATATAAATCAGAGAAGAAAAAATAGTTGCAAAGGGAAATCCTAAAATGACTAAAGTAGTAAATTAATGGATAGAATAAGAAGTGGAAAATATATTGGAATTACTAAGGGAATTATAGGATATATCAAAAATAACATGCATGAATCTAAAAGGAATCAAATAAGACATTGGAACTATGAAAATTCACTTAAAATTTGATATAAAACCTTTACTAAATCACCATATAGAGTAAATAATAATGTCAAAGATGTATACATCTAAATCTAAGTGTCTTAACTATTCCATTAATCCCTCTATTAATTCTTCTTAAAATAAATAACTATTTTCCTAATTAAATATATAAATTGTATTTCCCATTATATAATTCATACATCATTTAAGCATCCTACACAACCTATACTATATTAATATATTTATTATCTTTATAAAATCCCATTATACCACTAATCCCACCTCATTTAATAACCACTTACCCCACTTTACAATTTAAAATTCAAAATATTTTAACTACCCCACTATCCAACCTATTTATAGATTTGCCTACATACCTAGTTTCTTAAACCTCCCTAAACCCCATAAACTAATATTTATTAATCCCTAATCAAATCTTAAATCCTATTAAATATAGATTCTTATCTAATTCTCTTGAATTATCTAACACTAAAGGGTTATTATGAATTTAAAATTCATTTTTAATCGTCCCCACCACCCTATAAGTAACCAAGCAAGGATCTTGGTTGGACTAATTAGAATTTGTAAAACACACAAGTTATCCTATAATATCATTTCATCCATAGTCTCCTTGAATCCAATAAGACATTGATGTCTCTTACATACATCTATAAATCTTGAAGCCACCATTATCAAGAAATCTAATAAACAATCCAATAATCCTTGGAAAATCCATCTAAATATCTTATATGGAATATTAAGAGAATCAAGGTGATGGTAAGATCCTTTAACTAAGTTATAATTATTTATATATTATCTCCCATTAATTTTTTTTAGATTTTGGGTTAAGTTACTATATATAGTATATTAAATCCATTGCTCAAATTCTACAAGCATACAAAGGCAAAAGTAAAAACTAAGTTGGATAATATGTTAGTTGGTGGAATAATAAACCTTATATAGGAAACTTAATGGATTATTCTTATGGTAATTCAAAACAATAAATTTAGATAAATTTGAATTTATGTTGACAATAGAGAGTTGAACAAAGATTGTGTTATCACTCAGAAGCGCATGCTTTCAAGAATGTGTGCTTGTTATCACTCCTATTGATAAAATATAAACTATCCAAGGTGTTGGACCTTAAATTTTCAATAATATCCAGATTAAGGGATGGTTACCTTTGGTACATTCACCTAATTCTCTCTAAACTATCTAATGTTATGATTTTTTGACTAGGAAAAAGGTATAAGGAGTAATGTTAAAGATTAAAATAGAAAAGAAAACTAGAAATTTGGGTGACACACCAATGTCAAGGTCAATTATGAATATATTTTACACACTTTTAAATCTTAATAACTTTAAAATATTCAATTAATCCTCATATAATTACTCTTGCATTATTATTTCCCACATAGGTATAAATAAACACTCACACTAGCATTGAAGGAATTAACAAGGATTGAATTCACTTCTAGATTAGGTATAAATAAGACATAGACACTTTATATGACCTAGAAGATTTATTATTTGGTTCATATAGGTGAGATATTCAAACATAAACATATGAAAAATAATCATTCATTGATTTACATCAATGAACATTAAGAACACACTTCATGAACAACTTTAAAATGGAGGAAAATCAACTCTTTATTGCTTCAAAGGTGAGGTTTTACAAATTTTAGTAGAGTTTCAATAATACAAAATCATAATATTATCATAACCTTTAAAAAATTAATTTACATATAAAAATTAAGAATAGAGAGATAATACAAGAAGCTCTAGATGAGTCCCTGTTGGTCCTAGTTCACTCATGTTTTAACTCCATTACCAACTCAACCTTGAACTGAAACTTCAAACTTTCAAACACACTAAATTATAACATAGAATTTTAAGAGTTTAAAAATTATTCACCTTGGAATATTTCATGATAATAAGGGATATATATATATATATATATATATATATATATATATATATATATAAAATTCAAAGGTCTCTTTCATGCTTTGAAAATATTCGATCTTTAAGAGATCTTCAGTTAATTCCTCTTGAACTTGCAACTTATATTTAACTCATTTTAAACTTTAGTTAACTCATTTAGATATTTAATTCATATTTAAGTTTTAATTTAGTTACATTTATTTGTATTTTGGAGTTTGACTTGAGCGTTTTGACTTGCAACTTGGAGTTTGACTTCACTTATCTTGACTTACAACTTGTATGCATCTTGACTTTCTAAATTTAGCCCAAAGTAGGGTACAATAGGAGATAAATTGAATGTTGAAATTATAAGGGGTATATTTCACTAAAATATGGACTCAAATCTTAAATCAACTTCTCCACTTTTTTATGTTTTAAACTTCACTTTTTTAGGGTTAACTAAAGACTCTTATTGACTTGACCTTTTCTAAATTTAGCCAAAAGATGGATGACCTATATTTTGGAATTTTATCTATAATAAGGTATATTAATGAAATTAAACAAATTATAAAACTTTAATTACATCAAAAAATACTTCCATATCAAATTTAAAGACATTTCATTCAAAAAACTCAAAATATACACTTTTTGGTATTGACTAGCTTACGTAATTTCATTTTTGAATGCCTATATTTCTAAATTTTACCATTTTATTGAGTTTATGAGTCATAAATAACTAATTATATTTTTATTATGAACATTATGAACCACTATAATAATTAAAACCATTTTATATGCTCAACCAATCTCTTAATCCTCTCAAAAATCATCTTTTCTAACTATCTCTCTTTCTTTCTTAAAACCTTGATACCTATAACTTTACCTTTATTAATTTTTTTCATAAAATTTTTGATCTATTAAAATTTATTATGATAATTAATGACACATAATATCTCATTTTTTTTAACAATAATAAACTTTAAAAAGCAATTATATCTCTTAAAATTGAACCATTCGGGTTTAAGAAGGGTTTTAAAGTACCCGATTCAATTAAAGATTGTTCATAAATTTAATCCAATATAACTTGAAATTAATTAATTTAATATTTATTTAATAATTTTAAAAAAATATTAATACCATTTTAACCAAATATTCTTCACCTTCATGTACCAATCATTCTAAAATTGCCTTCACTAGCTTACAAGTAACAACTAGTTATAGGAATAAAAGAAACCTCTATCAAAATTTAGACTTGTGAGTTGTTAATAAAATTGGTTTTAGAATTATTAATTTTTTAATATTTTTTATACAACATTTTTAATATTCACTCCATTAATGGATTCTTCTTTAAAACTTACACATAAGCAACTTTGACTAATGGTGGTAAAATTGTCAACAGTTCCTACACAATGTAGTTCTTGGAGATGCATCATTCATCCCTATAGTGATACATACACTACCATATCAATTATTAATTATATAAATGGTTTTTGCAGTGTTCATAGTCATGTTTTTTTCCAAGAATCCAACATAATACAAAAAATAGAAAAGTCTGAAATCTAAAGAAACCATTTTTCCCTCATCTAGTTAAAAACCTTATTCAAATTTTAAATGTACCATTGCATTTTTATCAATATATATAGTTACCAATATACCATACTAATATATATCATTTATTGGGTCACAATATGTCTATAATTAGCATCATTAATTAAACATGGAATTTATAACTTTATTAAATGACAAAAACATATTCATTTTGATTATATGATTTTATGTGTGTTCTTGTTTATTGTCTATTATTGTTAAGTATTTTGTGTTTTATTACTTATATGTTTTTGTAAATATTAATGTGTATTAAAATAATGTCATCATATATTTCCATACCATTATGCATCCTATCATTAAATATTTTAAATAATAGGTTACTCAAACATTTGAAAATATATGTAAGATTACGAGTAATTCATGTATCATCACCTCAACAATTATCATTTATTCCAATAATAATTTCTAAACATACAATCCATAAAACTATTAAAAAATTCTAACTATCCATAATTAACATTAATTTATAACTAAACATTCATCATAATGAATAATTGTGTATCATACATAAATTAAAAAGGAATGACATGATAATCATCTCATCATATTGTAACATCTACAAACATTGTCAAACATCATCACATAATCAATAAAACACATGAGACACATGATAAAAATAAAATAACCAATATATCAATGTCCATGTATATTTATAACCTCTATTTCTCCATATTAATTAAAAAAACTAATAAAAATTATCAACTCTCCTTATGACTCTTGGATAGGACTTTTGGTGATTGGTCTCTCCTAGAAGGATATCCCATTGAACAACTAAATATCATTAAACATTCCTATTACCAAACTAATCATATAATATACAAAATAATCTACACTCTAATTTATATGGATAGCCTAATAATATAATACTCTATAATACTAAACCACAGTTATTCTACAAAAATCTATCCTAGACCCTATAGTGTAAGAATATTATGAGCCATGTCTCTCTCACTCTGCAATCTTTGTGCATTTGATCATGCCTGATATATCTCCACTATAAAATGTGTAATATGAGCATCTCTTTCCAATAACTAGACCTATCATCTAAACTCTCCCCTCTTAAAATCTACTCTCATTCATTCCACCTTGGCTTGTATTTGAGTGATCTCTACATCCCAAAAAAATACATATGTCTAATGGGTAATGATTTTCCTCTTTACCTCTTTCCTCATAATATAAAAAATTTATCTCTCTAACTATGATCTATCATCATAGTCTCTATATCATATCCTCATCTTCTACCTATCTTAATTAAATTAAAGGCCTTACACCATCTCTTCCTATAACTATCACTACCAAAAATATAATAATCCTAATTCTATTTCCACCATATCCTTCATCTCCCCCTACATCCATAACCATCTCTCTAAATTTGGATCCTAAGTATCTATCTATTTCTCCCCCATCACCTATTTTATCCATCTCTACCACTCAACCTCTATCTCCTACATATCCTCTAGTTAAGGCCCCACAATCATCTATCATTTCTACAACCTTATCATCCTTCACCACCATAATATTCAATGATGAACCCTAAATTCCCCTGATATGATCCTATAGATTACTCTTAACATGATTTGAGGTAGTCAAATTCACTATTTGAGTCAATCATAATCATTGTATAAGTCTACTACCAATATATAATCATATATCACCAATACATCTATAACATATCATAGTCCATCATAATTCACATACTAAAAATTTATCCATTTGGCTTTTGATTTTATTTGATCCACTAGGGTTCCCCATTGTCAATGATTCATGTCTACTTGTGAGTATTTATAGGAATACCCTATTGTAAACTAAAATACCATAAAATTCTCTCATGTGTATACCTCTCTATAATGTACTCCTATTAACCAATGATGTAATAAAAACTCATTGAGTAATCCATGTATATAAATTCATATATTAAAATCTCAAAGTAATATACTCAAACCTTAGGTCATCAAACAATTTATTATAGTACTTTGAATCCCCCAATTTCATCACTAACTACCCATAATATCATATAATACATATGTAAAAGGCTCATCATACTCTATATATCATCATTTTTGTACCAGATGCTCTAAATATATGTGATCCCAAGAACACACCCAAATACTCATATCATCCAAGTATTTTTAGGTTGTGGAGCTAAAACCTTCAACTATTGTAGACATGGAGAGGTTTTTGAAGTTTTAGAAGTACTAGCATCGATAGTGTAACCGATGTCGGTCACATACAATGCAAAAGGCAACCGGCGTCGGTAGGGAGTCGGCCGACATCGGTCAGCACCAGACAGATAGGGACTGGCGTCGGTTGCCTGTGGTGGTTCCAGAACTGCTGTTGACGAATAGTCAGTTAAGTGAAGCGAGTGTTTGCATGTTAAAGGGCTAATTATAGTCTCGAGCTATGTGTCTAATTATTATAATTAGAAGTCTATTTTTGTATGCATGGGATCCTATTTAAAGACCCATGAGGCATGTATTGTAAATTAAGTATGCAAGTAAAGCATTGAAGCAAGGAAGCAAGGTCAAGGAGATCTATAAGCAAGTAAGGTCAAGGAGATCAGTTGAAGCATTTAAGGAAGGGATAACAACTCAGGTTGTTGAGTTGGTTGTGGTTGAGCAAGAGAGAGAGGGAAGAAGGTCTTGAGGTGTGGCAAGCCTTTAAGGTGGAAGAAGAAGTGGCATCTTCTTTATTTTATTTTCTTCTAAGAGTATTTAATATAAGATTGTGTATTGTCTCTCAAATTCTTTACTGTTTCAAGTTTCTAGTTACTTAATCATTCTGGTATAATTCCGTGTTTAAATTTCTTATAAGAAAAGTAATCAATTGTGCTTCCTTGGAGGGGTTCTTAACAGTTGGTATCAGAGCTACGGTTGCAGGGAGTAGGTTATTGTTTGATTACAGGGCATTCACAGGGGTTTCTATTTGAGTGGGAGTATAGCAATGGAAAAAGAAAGTAAGCTATGAATGGAGAAGTTTAACGGCAAGAATTATCAACATTAGAGGATGCAGATAGAGGATTATCTGTATCAAAAGGATTTGTACTTACCATTGGGTGGGGTTGCATGCAAGCCCACAGATATGAAGGATGAAGAATGGAATGTTCTTGATCAGAAGGCTCTGGGTTCCATAAGGTTGAGCTTTGCATCGTCTGTGATTTCCAACTTATCATAGTCAAAGATAGCGGAAGAGTTGATAAAATATTTGGCAAATTTATATGAAAAGCCCTCAGCTTCAAATAAGGCATTTTTTATGAAGCAGTTATTTACTTTGCAAATGCAGGAATGTGGATTGGTACATACTCATCTTAGTGATTTCCATGGTTTGGTAAACCAGTTAGCTTCAGTCAATATTATTTTTGATGATGAAGTAAAGGCTCTCTTAATTTTATGCTCTTTACCTGAAAGTTGGGATAGTTTGGTTATGGCAGTAAGTAATTCTGTGTCTACTTCTAAAATCTTAAAAGTTGATGATGTTGTGAGTGTAATCTTGAATGAATAAATATGTAGGAGAAGCACAGGTGAATCATCAAGGAATGCTCTAAGTGCAGAAAGCAGGGGAAGGCAAAGAGAGAAGGTCAAGCAAGGGAAATCAAGGTCAAAGGTGGGAAGGAGATCTGAATCCATAGGTGTTACCTGCTGGTTTTGTGGAAAGAGAGGACACACAAAGAAAGAGTGTTGGTTGAGGGATAAATAAAATCAACATGAAGGTAATGAAGAAGCAAAAGATGCAGGTATTGTGGCACAGGATGCTCTCATACTTTCTTTGGATAGTCAGATAGAATCATGGGTTTTAGATTCTGGTTCTTCTTTTCATGCATCCCTAAATAGAGATTTGTTCCATGAGTATGTCAAGGGACACTTTGGAGTGCTTTATTTAGGGGATGGTACGCCTTGTCAAATAGTTGGCAAAGGGAAAGTGTAGCTGAAATTGCAGATGGACAACACATGGGTGTTGAAGGAGGTTATGCATGTCCCAGTTCTGAAGCAGAGTTTGGTTTCTATAAGAAGTTTGTGTGATGAGGGATGCACAATAACCCTCATAGTGGATTCTTGGAAGGTTACCAAGGGTGCACTTGTTTTAGCAAGAGGTAAGAAAGTAGGTACTCTTTATCTATCTACTTGTATTACTAATTCTACTTCTGGTTTGTCTACTTCAGCTGTAGATTCAAAGATGTGGCTTAATAGGCTTGGTCACATGAATAAGAAGGGAATGGATGTTCTTGATTCAAAAGGTATGAGTTCAGATTCAGAGAGCATAGATTGAGTTCATTACAGGAAAAGGAAATTTGATGCTTTTGACAAGAACAGGGAAGCCTTGGTGTTTATGGAGGAGATGAAGGATAGAGATCAGTCACAGGGGCTGAATAATTTTGATCAGGGTAGTATGGATATGGGTTTGATCCAAGATGAGCTTGTGGATAAAGAATTCATCACTTACAGGAATACACAGACACCGACATCGATCACTTAGAACTGATGTCAATCAGGCAGATATCGACATTGGTCATGTGCAAACCAGTAGGGTCAGTAGAGTCGAGTAGGGGAAGTCTGATGTTGGTTAGGCTGGAACTGACATCGACAAAGGGGACACTGGCATCGGCTAGCAAAATGACGTCGATAGTCAGGGTCAGTGTAGGGAACCGTCATCGATTGGATGCAAACTGGGAGATGGATGAGATCAGTCACTAGAACGGATGTTAGGTGGATAGCAATCTATCAAGGAGTCTCAAACACCCATATGGAGGTTAGAAAGGGTAAGTGAACCTCATATTTGTTGTTCACCTTCTTTATATTACTTACTGATGGTCAAGAACTAGGAAGATGTGAAGAGGCAATGCAGGTAGAATCCAAAAACAGTGGGAGCTTGGCATGGGTGAGGAGTGTGAGTCCATGGAGAGGAACCAAATAGGTATT
The DNA here is from genome assembly GCA_037957365.1 of Torreya grandis. Lineage (NCBI taxonomy): Eukaryota > Viridiplantae > Streptophyta > Pinopsida > Cupressales > Taxaceae > Torreya > Torreya grandis. Next base: position 146,348 of record JARHVA010004030.1, on the reverse strand, counting down.
TATTGGTGGAGTTGTCAGCTGGAAGAAAGCACTGGATGAGGGATGGATTTCCAAGTTAGAGAAGAGAGTGGATGGACATGTGAGACATAAGGCTAGGGCATATAGTCTTGAGTAGGCTACAAGACAATGGAGGTTTGACCATTGTATTTATCTTTACCAAGTTGGATAATATTAGCTACATTATCCTATTATTGTATTGTGTTGCTTGTTGTAGGGTTACATATATAGGGAGTTGTTGAGCTAAGGGTAAAGTTAGTTCAGAGGTATGTCATGAAGAATTTGGGAGCAACAAAATTATTTTGGCATAAGTGATAGGTATAACATCACAAGTTTTGTGGTGGTTGGTCTTCAAGAGTGATTTTGAAGAGGGATACAGAGCCAAGGGAACAAACTAGATGGTGTATAGGTACAGTTTTAGCTATTTATCTCCAAGTGGGAGATTGTTAAGTTATGGAGCTAAAAGCTTCAACTGTTGTAGACATGGAGATGTTGCTAAAGTTCCAAAAGTACTGGCATCAATAGTGTAATCGACATCGGTCACATATAGTGCAGAAGGCAATTGGTGTTGGCAGGGAGTCGGCCGACATCGGTCAGCACCAGACAGACAGGGACCGACATCGGTCACCTGTGGTGGTTCCAAAACTACTGTTCATGAATAGTTAGTTAAGTGAAGCGAGTGTTTGCATGTTTAAAGGGCTAATTATAGTCATGAGCTGCATGTCTAATTATTGTAATTAGAAGTCTATTTTTTTATGCATGGGATCCTATTTAAAGACCCATGAGGCATGTATTGTAAATTAAGCAGGCAAGTAAAGCATTGAAGTAAGGAAGCAAGGTCAAGGAGATCTATAAGCAAGTAAGGTCAAGGAGATCAGTTGAAGCATTCAAGGAGGGGATAACAACTCAGGTTGAGTTGGTTGTGGTTGAGCAAGAGAGAGAGGGAAGAAGGTCTTGAGGTGTGGCAAGCCTTTGAGGTGGAAGAAGAAGTGGCATCTTCTTTATTGTATTTTATTCTAAGAGTATTTAATACAAGATTGTGTATTGTCTCTCAAATTCTTTGATGTTTCAAGTTTCTAATTACTTAATCATTCTGGTATAATTCCATGTTTAAATTGTTTATAAGAAAAGTAATCAATTGTGCTTCCTTGGAGGGGTTCTTAACAAGTATACCATAATGTGTAAATCTCTATACAACTAAGGTATCATGTAGGGCCCCCAAGAAAAATCTATGGTATACTCTTACATATTTTTTACCACTAATAATTTTATCATAAAGCATCTTATAGTCCTGTTAGGCATAAATATGTCATTAAAGAGAGCCATTAGTACTAGGTTCAATCATTTATCAATCCTCTAGACAAATATCTATCTAAATTTATCACCATTTCTTATAGTAGAATATCATCTTGATTATCCAATCTCCTCATAGACACCTATCATAATGTATATCTCCAATAAACATGGATCCCCATATCAGGGTGTGTAAAATTTACCACACCTTATCTAATGTGATGTTAATATCCCTAGTATCTAAATGAAATATAGAGTTCAACCTCTCTTCCAATTCTATTAGTAGAGAATTTTATGCTTAAATCTATAGTATTTGAGTGATATAATATAACCCCACTTACTCTATTAATCCATACTCATAGATAGATAAATATTCCAATAATATTATCACCATTAACCATATCTCACATGAAATAATTAATCTAAGTTACTTTTAAAATAACCAAAAACATGCACACTTAGTCAACATTATCATAAAATGCCAAACACATCAATAAATTTTATAAAAATCATTTTTAGTCACTCATCATCACACAAATAGTGTGACACTAATGAAAATAGTGACCTTACCAAAATTATATGACATTTAAACAAACTTATTTTATTTTAACTCAAATTCCATTTGAATGAACATAAACATTATTTTATCATACACAAATTCCATAAATATAATCTTCCTTATATCATTTACAATTTTCACATCTTTTCATCATTAATTACCACCAGAAATTATAAATTCACAATACAAAAATTTAATAACCAAAATTTCACCTCCCTCAAGTCACTGATTCTCCTTCATGTACTTTCTAAGGTTATCATTAGTAGGAATTCAATACATGCTTTCTCAAAGTCTTTTATAAGGTCTAATCTCCTAGATGAAAAGAGTGAAAATGACTTAGATTTCAACCCTTATTATTTATTCACCCCTATCCCCACCCCCACCCCCACCCCAATTTAACCCATAACACGTTCACATCACCATTATTATAATTATTAGATCCCCTCCATATATTTCATCCTCATATAACCTCTTGAGGTGGTATATACCTAACTAACTAACCAATCATGCTACTAGGGACATATTTTCTCACTTTTATCTTCTTTTGCAACATTATTTGAAAATTTGATGATTATTTCTAGTCATAATGACCTTTTAAATAGGGGTAAATGTATATGCCTTGATTTTTACACTTTAGTTTTAGTAATCTAATATCATTGACATTCATCATTAATCATTTATCGTAACCAATCCATCCATCATTTAAAATCTAGATTAATATCAAGATAATTAAGACATCCTCCCATCATTTAATGAAATAATTTAATATATCCCTAAAAACATTATAATTCAATTAATTAACTAATTATTTAATATTTTTTTTAATTAGTCCCTAATTGAATCCATGCACACATAAATATAAAAATAATAAAATAAATCAATATATTATCTAACTCTTCATCCATTCAACCTCCTCTTAATCATTAAAAAACACATTAAAAATATAAACAAAACCATTTAATATATTCAACCTCCCCGTTAATCATTAAAAAACTCATTAAAACCATTATCAAACCGACTAATACATTTAACCTCTCATTGAGACATTCAAGCTTATTATCATCAAGACATTCAAACTAATCATTAACTAATTAAAAAATTTATTAATTTTAACCAATTCATTAAACATGTTAATTACTCCCTCAACTTACTCATTTAATTCATTTAACTATAGATAAAATCAAAACCATCCAAAATAAAATTATTCAAAGAAATCTATGTTTATCTCAACCATCCATTTCTCCCTCTAAAAATCTATAAATTGACCTTCCCCCTTCCATTCAAAGGATCATGATAATACACACTTTTAAAATTCAAAAATCCAAATAAATCAAATCATCAAGAAACAAAAAAATCAAATTAATCTTAGAATTATTTCATATAAGTCTTTTGATCAGCCAAAAACTATCAATTTTTAGCTAGTCCACTTTAACAAATGATAATTTCATATGTTTGGAAAGTGAAGGTATGTAAGCTATTTTATCTCTTTTATTAATCCCAATTAAAAGGTATGCTATATTTATAATAGGATATTATATTGATCTAAATTTATAATTTAATTTTCATATCTTACATATTAGAATATTTATTACCATAGACCCAATGAACATTAAAAAATAGCTTTATTTCTTTCAGGGAAAAAAATCATGATACTATTCAAAGTGATGCTATTATTATTAATATGCTTACTAAAAACCAACTTTAAATAGGAACATATAATAATGTTAAGTATAATTTATTATCATTATTTAAATATATTATATCAATAGCATAAATGTCAAAAATAATATGGAAAATGAATGGAAAAAGACTATATTTCATTAAAAAATGGAGCAAAATTAAATTACACTATAACTAACCTTTTTAATGGTGAAACCTCATTTTAAAAATGTCAATATAATATAACTCATGGATGCCTTTTCAATATTTTAGGCTCTTATTTAAACTAATTCTATCATATCTAACTAACACTTCCCATACATGGTACCATTAAAATTACCTAAAGGGATGCTTCATAAAGCATATGTGCCTATACATTTTACTAAAGATAATAATTATAAATAAAAATTTATAATTTAGGAGTCCTAACATTCCATACCAATTTAAAATATTTCCCTTCACATATGAATATCAACAAACTATTGTTGGAATTAAAGTAGGGGTTCCCACATCATATATTCTAGTTGAATTTTATGTCATTAGACTAGACCCTCAGTGATGGTCTGATTGTGAAGCTAATGATGAAACATATCCATAATATATTTAGCTTTCATAAGGATATTAAAAAAATCATCAAAGTTATTGATTTGAGTTTATGCATACCCTAAAAAACTTACAAGGTAGCCTCTAATGTTTCAATATCTATGAATGAAGGTTCAATCCAAGGCACAATTTATGGGGTATTAGGTTTTATAAAAAACTTATTAGTGGAATAGTAGTGAATGAAGAATTTTATTTACCATGGATGGGTCAGTCATGGATGATTATAAATATAATTGATATGGGTGTATTGATGATGGATCTAACCTAAGGTGGGTATGAACAAAAAGAAACTCAAAATGAGGGAAAGGTAAGGTAGAAAAGAAGGCCCATGGGTCAATAAAATGAAACATTTTTAGGGTATTAATTGAACTAAATTTTGGAAAATTAATCATAATCCAATGTTTGTTATGAGCTACTGAGAGCACATAATAATAAAACACATTCAAAAGTCGAAGTAAATAAGAAACTTAATAAACTTAAGAATATATAGTTAAAGGTTATCACATTTTTAAGATTATGTTAGCACATCTACAAGGGGGGATTATTATTAAAATACAAAAATGTAATTGAAATAAATAATAGCATAATAATAATAACTATATTGAAAATAAAACTCATACATAACCAGAAAACTAAGATACCAAAATTATAGAACCTTTTACATAATCCACGAGTTTGGAGAAGAATCAATATCTGCACATAAAGATCAATTTCAAAATTTTCCTCAAAATTTAATATTAATATTATTTTTAATTATTCAATCCCTATAAAAATTTACTAGTTGCAGTATTTCATCATTAGTCTTATATATTGTGCCTTCAATACCAGATCTAAAGTTGTTAGCTAATACGCATAGGAAATTTTCAAAAATGGATCTAAGGTCCAATTGCCCTTGAAGAGTGCTTACCTAAGTGGCTCTCATATCCTTCAAGATAGTGACTATTTATTTTTACTAATTGTAAAATTTGTGAATGATATTTTACATCTAATAATGTCACTCAATCAAGTCATCCCTCTTAGAAATAATAAAATTTTGGTCCCTTAAAACCTCATATGTTGTTATTAAATTAAAATAGGTATAATATTTATTTATAGTTGTTTATCCTATAAAGTGAAGTTTTCTATTAATGTCCTTGATTTTATTTAACAAATGAATTATATCCTCCCACTTAGGCTAAGATATGGCCTTTTTAGACTTTATTAGATTAATAGTGTCATAGATCTTTCTAGATACCCCCTACACACTATCTATGATCTCTTTAGGAGCCTGAATGGTGCTCCTATTTAGTGGCCTCTGAATAGGCTGATCAAAGCTTTTGAACATTTATTTTATAACTCTTTTAGAAACATCCATAAAACTATAGGGATATTCTATGTAATAATCTAGGTCTAAGGCATTTAATTTTATTCTCTTTATTAGAGAGAATATGTCCTCTCTACTCCAAATCAACCTATTATCCTTTTGTAACAACAATATTTATTTTAACCTTTCTAAAGGTATTAGTTTGTCTATAAAAATGAAATTTAATTATGGGTTGATTGGTAATCACTAGATATTGCCTTACTACTTGTTATAATTACTTAATCCATAAATTAATGTTGAGGTAAATATGTTGATCTATTTTATTTTATTTAATAGAGGAAGGGGATTCTAGAGGAAGCATGGTCATTGGGGAAGATGTCCTTGCTACAAGGAAATGATGTATAGTTTTTCTCCATTTGGTAAACTAAATTTGGAATAGTTTATCAATTATGCATTGAGCCTTCCCTAATTCTCTATGCATTAAAATCATAGGTGAATAAATTTAAGAAACTTGAATAATGGGCATTTACATTTGTGTATATTACCTACAAGGGGTGGCTTGCATGGTAAAAATGTAAGCATACAATGGGTTTTCAAAATGTATCATATTTTATGGCTCAGGGGACTGAGGATTGGTTCTACTAAAGAATGAATAGGTCATTGGGGTGATAATTAGGTTTTAAAATAATATTTAATTTATGTGTATATAACCTTAGTAGTCATAGTAGTAGTGATAGGACCCATAATAGTAGAATAGGCTATGGTAGGAAAAATTGGAACTACAACTACCTAAGGTTTATTTATTTGTATTAATTAATTTAAATAATTTGAAGAATATACCACACAAATTGTAACAATAGTAACCAATGAAATACTTAAATAATTATGAATTTTTTGACTTAAAACCTGAGGGGAGATAATTAGGGCACTGATTTTTATAGTTATCACTTTAGTAGCCTATGGTGGAGATATTAGAGGTGTACCTAATGATGGACCCTCTATTGTATTTTTTAATCTTAAATTGATATCCCCATTTTTATCTCCTTCCTCAAATGATACTAACTCTATTAACACTAAGTAAAAATTTCCATGCTCAACCTCTTTAGATTTTGCTAAATTTTTAGTCCCTCCAGACTGAGTGCTTTACTCATTAATCCATTTATCATCTTCCTATATATTATTTATTTCATCAAAGTAATATATTTATTTAGTGTTAGTATTTGAAACACATTCTTATTTATCTCCCCATATTTTTTCCTCTTCCTCACTATCATAAATCTTAATAGGGTTTGAGATAAGTCTACCCTTTCTTATTTCTTCTCTTTCTTTGGGAAATTCTTCTTATTTCTCTTGTAATTCTACATTTTGGGGAAAATTGGAGTCATCATAGGATTCATTGCATATATTAATTATCCATTTGGTAGTAATATAGGTTAACCCTATAGAAGGTGGAATGGGAGATGAAGGAGTTGTGGTGGTAGTAGATGGGGAGGGAGTGGGAAGAGTGGTGACCATTGGAGGAATGATGAGTGGTGAAGATAATAATCTATTGGATTGAAGGATTAAAAATGGTGGTGTTGTTATCATAACAAGTGGTGACCTAGGGGATAAATAATTAAAACATGTGATAAGAAATAAAAAAAACTTACCTTTTGTAATATGGCCAATGTAGACAGATGAAACAAGTAAAAAAGTCTAGCTAATGTGATAAGACTTGTAGGTATGTCCTCTTTAGTTATGCATTGAGGGTAAGTATTAACAATTATATATGTATGTGATCTTGAAGCAATCTAAATTACTTATTCAATATCATCCTCACCAAATGGGCATGAGGTCCATGAACATGTCCAAAAACACATTATTCCTTGTCAATTCTCTTAAAATCCTCCTTAGTGATAGTGGGATAATATTAGATCTTTTTCACTAAAATCATTGGCATCCTTACCCTATGAATTCTTATAGAAAAATCATTGTCATCTTTTGAATTCATGAAGACATTATCATGACTATAGGAATGGTGCCCATAATTATTCTTCACCTTCCTAGGATATTTATTGATATGTTCTTTGATAGATTTTGTAGAGTCCCAATATTTGAATGGTGCCTAGTTTAATCCATATTGTGTCCTCAGTCTTCCCAAACATTAGAAGTTCTCTCACCTTGTGTATTACATTCTACCAATGATGAGATGGGTTAGATGGATACATAATTCCTTATCCCTTATTAATTTAACATATACATTTTATCCAATTGAGAAATAATTTCCTAATCAACTAATTTATCAAGAACAATCTAGGTTAGGTATACAAATTTTGCCCTAGCTCTCTCATCTTGATTATAAAAAACTCATGATATAACCAATAGTCACCCATATTTTAAATGGTTATATTTATAGGATCTGATAACTTGGGCATGTTCTTATCATATACTACTTGATATACCATAGGGTAAGAGGTCTCACTCAACCTTTTCATATGCTTTATAAACATTTGCACATGGAAAACATTGAATTCATCAAAAAATTAATTCTTTGGGTATTCTGAAGATGGTTTCCAAGGTTCATCATATGAGGAATACACTATTGTAGTCACAACATCCACCACATAAGACATCATATAGAATTTACCACATATAATATACCTAGGTTTGTGATTCACATAATTAAGTTAGATTTAATAATCTCCCCCATGGCTATGATTTTGTTGGAGGTTAGAATGATGTCCAAAGAAGGGACCCATATCTCATTTACATAAGTAATAATTGAGAAAACATATATTATGTTCAGTAGGACCATGGAAATCCTCACCCCTAGTTTGAAAACAATAATGGTGATAGAAAAAGTAGAGACCTGAACTATAAAACTACTTGGGTTTTCAACCTATTCTTTCAACTTTATACTAATTTTTTCATCAAGAAGCCATGAATTTACAATATCATACCTATAAGTCATTTTAGGCATAGGGAGTCTATAATACCATTCAAAAAATATTCCCACTTATATATATTATTGGGGTCTTACTGAGTCTAAAATGTAAAATTTTCCCCAAAATTTTACTACTCGTAAATAAATCAAATAATAAGTCAATGTAAGGTATTACATCTATTTCAGTAGTTGTGTTATGGAAACTGACTACTTTTATTACTAGCACTTTGTTTTTGTACCTAAGTGTGGAAACTTAAATCTAGTATTCAACCTTGTATGGATTGAATACATTGACCTTGTCTTAAATAAAAATTTAATGATTGAAATCATGATTGAGGGTTTTTGAATTAAATTTTATATCAATGTATTTAGTTAGCCCTACAATCGAATATGTAAAAGGAGATAGAATATAATATGAAGAAGCCATTGAAATATAGTCTGAAGATGTTTATGTTGTGAAAAATCTATAAACTCTTAGTTGTAATGGAGTTCTAGATTCACAGTTTGAACTCTAGCTCTGAATTCACAATGTGCACTTGATAGTATAAGTTGATGTGACTGGAACGAATGGAGAAATTTAAACTATATTTGTTTCAATGTGTTGGCCATGAGAATTGAATGTATTAACTCAACAATTTATGTAACTTAATTTCAAAAATGACTTTTGATCCATTCATTATTTAATCCTTTCATTTGAATTTCATAACTCCATCTTTTGTGTCTTTTATTGTCATATGGCTTATTTTGCCCATTCTTAGGTGTTGGTCATTATAATATGACAAATGTCTATTTTTTAATATTTAAAGTTTAGTATTTATGTCTTTTTTATTTGATTATGAGGTTATGAAGGACATGCATCTTCATATCATTACTTCACTAGTATTTGAGTTATGGCTTAATATACTTGTTCTTTTGGGCATAGATTAGTGGAATGTTGACACTTGGAATGATTTCACTACTCTACTTGCCTAAGATAGTCTATGAAAATAACTATGTTGACATCACTTTTGGGTTAGTAGTACTATGACACATGGATGACTCTCACTACATGCATTTCATGGGATGGTCCATAAAAATAACACTTCTAACATCACCTCCAAATTATCAGGATGATGATGCATGGATGACTATCATTACTCCACTTGGTTGGGATTGACCATATGAAGAACACTTATGACATCACCTCTAAGTCAGTGAGATGACCACATGTGGATGACTCTCTCTACTCCACTTGATCAATATTTTCCATATGAATGACACTACTGACATCAATTCCATGTTATTGGGATGATGACATGTGGATGGATCTTGTTACTCTATATACTTGATGACTTACATTTTTTACTTGGACTCCTAAATATTAGAATGATGATGCATGGTAATATTAAGTGATATCTAAGACATTACAAAAAATTATTAAGTATGAAATGAACTATTTAAGACATAACATAGGCAAAGAAGTAACTAAATGACATAAGACAACAACTTATTTTTCCCATAAATCAAATATGTTCATAAGCATAATGCTAAAGGAAAATCTAAGGTGAAAAGTAAATCACATAATATGGCTTAAACACAACTTCAATTATATTTAACTTATAAACATTATGAAAAATTAGAACTAAATTCCTATAGGTCTCTTTAAGCAAACAATAAAAATTAAGAGGGGTAAATAAATCTTATGAGCACCAAATAAATTCTTTATGTTTATACTTTTCAACTCATATGCCATAGATCATCAAGCACAACTCGAGAATCAATATAAGAGGCAATAGATAGGGTCCCATTATAGGAATAAATAAGTTGGGTGGTATTCATCATGTGGGTGTCAATTTATTTAATCGAGATGATATAGAAGAAGAGGTAGTAGAGGGCCTTTTAATTATCTAGACAATTACAAACTTGACTAGTGTAGAAGACAAGAAATATGGGAAACATAAAGCTACATAAGGGTTTTGGGTTATCCCCCAACTTAAGGATAAATATGCCTCTAATAATATAAACCATATCAATGAGTTTGATAAGGTTGTATATAATTTGAAACATGAACACATGATTTCAAAAGTTGAAGAAGAATTGGATCTATAGAATTCCATATTAAGGTGGTTTATGAGGGAGCACTCAACATTGAAGGAGTTGGTAAATATTTTATCCATTGAAAATGGGTAGTTAAGACCAATATTAAAACCCTGGTTGATTTTATCCATTCATCCATTGAACATATCCTAGCCACCATAGATTCTCTTAGATGCATTTTAAATGTTTCAAAGTAAAGAGGCAACAAATTTAAATGTAGTGAGTTTAATAAGGAAGTTGAGAAATCCCATGTTTTCCACAAAATTGATTTAGAGATGGAAAGGATGACCAATAGTTATAAAAATGCTATGGATGGCCAAGGAACTTAGGTGTCCTTTTGTCATTTTCATGATGTTTTTGTGTTGTATTTCTTGTAATCTATAACTTTTTACTTTGTTAATGGACTATCATGATTATCTAGGATTTTAGAGGCCTTTTATGTGTTTATTATAAAGGGTCATGTCCCTAGCTCAAGATACCCTACTTGACCCATAATATTTAAAAAAACACGTCTTAGAGTTATATTCCATAAGACCTTGAATAAGAGTATTTAATCAAAAGTGGGTCACTATTAAATTTTCAAATGGGATGTGTGTGTTAGGGCACAACAAATGCTAACTAAATGGGGAAATTACTCCTAAATATTTAAGATCACATAATCTTATAAATTCACAATAACATAATTTTAGCTCTATCTAGAAAATAATAAACAAACCTAAAAAAGACTCTTAATTTCTCATGAAGCATACTAACTCTTTTCATTCTTTGGATTTTAATGTGTGATTTTGTGAAATTAATTTTTCTTGGTTATGATATTTTTTACAAAGACATTAATAAACATTGTGGGTTTTATTTTGATCACATATTTTGTAACCAAATAGTAAAGGAAGTCTTGGCATTGATCTACTACCAATGAAGAGTCCATATCCCTAACAAAGATACGTCTGATTCTACTCAAATAATTTATCTACTTCCATCCAATACAATTTAAATTTTAGAAATGAATATTCATTAATTCATGAATACTAATTTTTTGAACTTTTGTTTTGGTGACTTTGAAGGGCTATTACATAGGTATAGGTAACCTAAAAATCTATAATGTATGTTATTTTATGGGTTAGCTCACCAAATGTTTATAATATTTTTGTGGCTAACCATCCAATTCACCTTATATATATAGTAAATATGATTCCATGTGTAACCATCCAATTCTACTTTTAGCAAAGGCAACCACTCGACAATATAAAACAAATAATAATTGGGTAGTCTATGTTGGTCAATTACATAGTACATTTAGATGACAATAATTATCAGTTGGTTTCATAGTGCAATTAAATATAAATAATTACCTATTAATCACATAATGTGATTGGTTTATATCTATTATCTATTAGCTTCATAATGTAACTAACTGGCAAAGGTTACTATTTAGTTTCTCTAAAATTCAATTATATGAAAAAAAAAATTGTGTTTTACCTATCCATTTCATGGTTCACCTCTCCTCCCAATGGATTCACCAGCACACATAAGAAAATTACTATCAGAATCCTGGGTTGTAGCCTAGATGAGAAGGGGATTGTTTAGGTCACCTAATCTTGGGTCAGACCTCTAGAGAAGGCTAGATTCCTTTTGGATTTATCACCTATAATAAACCTAAACTAGCTTCTTGATGGGAAAAGGGGAGAGATATTAATAATAATCCATGAAATCATGTAAAATGGAGGTGATGCACTAAACATTTTGATCCTTATATTTTAAAAGACACACTATAGGACACATTTTTGACTAATACACGTCACTTCATTCACCCTTTGATCATTTTCCACATAAATATTTCATAGAAAGGTATGGAATAGCTATTGACCTAGCATGGGAGGGAAGTTGTCCACTTCCAAATTGATCAACAAACTATATATGCACTTATAATGACCTATGAGAACTAACAAAAGACTATATGAAGGTGAAAAAACTTAGACAGAGGCAAGGAAAACATACATTCACTTAACCCCATGAATGAATTCATAAGACACACTTTAACTCAACTTGTAAATAGAGGAATTCAATCTTTTATTGCATCAAATAGGTGTTATATTACAAATCTTGGTAGAGTCTAGTCAAATGGATCCATTTCAAGGCTTATAAGCCTATATTTATAGTATAAGGGAATGAGAAAGTCAAGGATCAATGCATAAAAGGATGGAGAAGCGAGGATAATGACCAAGATTTCTAATCATTCTAGTGTTAATGCCTTTATAAAATATCATAATGCCTAATATTACATCTAGAAGGTGTCCATAACAACTGTATTAGTCTCTTTCAATCTATTTTTGCCCTGTGTTGATTCTCTTTATGGTTAGAATGGTGGGATCAAGATTTTTTTAGGCTGAATTTTGGTGTTGATGTAGTTACAATAGCTAGATCAATTTGTTATGATCCTATTATGGATTTGATTGCTCCTTATTGGTTTATTTTGGCATGTAAATAGGGTCATAATTAGCTTCAAGACCACCTTATCAATGGCTTACCCATGTGGGTAGTTTTGGTAATGAACCCTTTGAAATATTTTCTCTAGTTTGACATTAATTGTATTTGATCTATATTTAAAATATTAAGGCTTAGAATTTTGATATTGGCCCTTGATATTGATCTGGGTTTATAAAAATGTGCCACCTAGTAGTTCTTAATTTGTTCTTAGGATTCTACTATCAACTCCATCTATCCCTGCACTTGTGCCATGTGGTTTTCTCAAATTCATCTTGATCTCATTAACTTCTTGACCTTATGTATATCATCAATCTCCCATTAAATAGATCAAACATGTACAATTTATGTACTTGATAGTTACCATGGTTGTAACACTTATAAATTTCTCATTCATTCCTATGATTTATTGATTAGTTGACCTTTTGCTTTTCATTAATATGCTTTGGTACACTAGATTGTGCACCATTGATCAGCTTGGGCCCATTATCTTTATCAATCACCATGTACCTTTATATCTTCATATGAGAACCTAAGATCTTGCCACTTCTTAGCTACATGTTCATCCTAAGTCCACTAACCATTTGACTTAATGATCACCATTAGATCTTAGGTGTACAATCAAATGCACTCCATTAGATCTTTTAGACCTACTGACATCATTGATGACCTCCTCACCATTATATTTGATCTTAGCTTCCATGATTTGGACACTTGCCAACTTTTCATTCAACCTTGTAACATTTGAATTCAAACAACTATTTCATGAGGCCCAAATTTGATGTCTGTGCATACATCCCACTTCACAAGTCTAACTTTAAAGGCTTATATCTTAAGATAGAAATATCAACAAGGTATAAAATTTTTAAATCATGATTTAGGCATTAAATGCATCATTTCCACATGATCCTTTGGTTTGAGAGGCTTCTTGAGCATACTTATAAAATGCATAATTAAGCTGATCAGTCTATTTTTTCATGATGTTTGAGATGATCTAGATTTTTAAATCTTGATTTTGCCATATTTCAATCATTTATGGGTCATGAACTCTAGTCAGCGTCTCTATCCAAGAATAAGTTTGGTATGTGGGCCAAAATTAGTCAAGATCTTTAGTGACTCTACTGGACAACATGCTTACTATGCTTGAATACTTAGACCATTTACATGACTCTTGGACTCATGAGTAATGACAATTTTGATTCATGGATGTAAACAACCCTCTAACTTGTAAAGACAACAAATTCCCCAAAAACAAGGAAGGAAAAATATAAAATAGGGAAGCTAACTAAACAAAACAAAAGAAAACAAAAAAAAAGTGCCAGGGTAGCACTTAGAAGGAAACAAGAAGAAAAACTAATTTTACTAACCATCACAGGGCATGATCTACCTAGATTAAAAGGTAAATTCATGAACTCACTCATTCCAAACTATGGTACAAGTTACAAAGTAAGATGTTTATTAAGCATGACCTTTGATGAGCCATCCTTCTTATCAACCAAATCTCTTAACATCTCTTAAATGAGTCATCAATATAAAACCAATCACCAACAAATGCAAATTCATATTGTACTTTGGGATCTTTTTCATACTTCTTGTCATCTACAACCTCATCAAGTGATATCTCATCTATGAATTATCCTTGAGTGACCTCATTCTTCATACTATCTATTGTATGTTTATTAATCTCTTCAAGGATCTTTAAATATTCAACCCAATATATATCATGATCATGAATGAGTGACTCTTGATCAAATTTCTCATAAACATGTTCCTCAATGGATAACATATCCCTACAAAGCTCCCCAATATCTTGTAGAGATTCAAGGTATAAATTCCAATCATCCTTTTGTTCCTCATTCTAATCAACCCAAATAGGATCAATTTTAAAGGTATCTTGATCCTTCTCAATAGGAGATGTCCCAAACTAATTCATGACTTCTACTTGTACTAATTTATTTTGGATTTCTTCCACATCAAGACCTTATTTCTCAAGTAGACCTGTGATATATTCCTTAAGATCAACTACAACCTCATTCTAAACCTATTCTTTAGGTGAAGTATCAATGAAAAAATCCTCCTCATTCACACTTGACACATCTTCTTCACACCCTTCAATAAATTAACTCACAACTTCAATATCTTTCTCATACCTCCATAGAATATGATCCTCATAAAGAATGGAGATGGTGGGAGGGTGATGAGATTAATTTTCTTGAGAGGGGGTATAAATAATGGAAGATTGATCATGATCAAATTTTGGGATCTTGAGGGTAATCAAATTATCTAGGGAGTCTTGAAGAGGAGGGAAAGAGAAATTCTTAAAGATCTCTATATTCTACTCCTTCCACTTGGCCACCACCTTATCAAATATTGAAACCTCTTTATCCTCATATAAATCTTGAGTTAGATGGATGAACAAGGAATAAATGGAACTACAAGAAGGATTAGTATCTTAAATAGATTCTTGAATAGGCATATGAGTTTTCTCTTGACTCCAGATAGGTAGCTCCCTTGTCTCAAATCGAGTATGGTTAAGCACTTCATGAGAATGAGGAACATAATAATACTAGTAGATAATATAAAAGAGTTCTTGAGATAACTAGTTCAACTCACATTTTTACTTCTCCCAAGCCTCCATCTTCTCCAATACAAGATTTCACAAGTAATTCCTCTCCTCTAGATCATTGGATACATTTAGAAGCAACCCATTCACTTCCTCATAATAAGAATTTTATTAAACTTTTCTTACATATGATAGTAGTTTGATATTTATTTCATCCATTCTATCTTGGAGATAAGCCTGCTCATATGCAACATCATAGCCATTTGGGGAAGGAGAAATCTGGTCTTCATATTGATACAATTCACAAGGGGAGTAAGGATCATATTCTTGATAGTAAAGATCATAATAAACTTGATAAGGCTCAACATAGCTTGGATAAAACTCCTGGTAAGAGTAATTAGGCTCATATGGATCATGACAAGACTAGTATAATCCATCATAGGGTTGATAAGTAAGTATAGCATAGTTTTCCTCATACACAACCATGAAAACAACATCAAGATAGTGCAATGAAAATACACTCAATTAGAAACTAATTTAGGCATGTTAGAAGCAATTATTTTAGCTTGGAGTCACCAAATACTTCATGAAGAACACCGATAAAACTACAATTTCACAAAGACTATCTTCAATGAGTCCCATTGGGTATGTTAGAACTGTTAGCATCCTGAGTTTCACCCTAGCTAATAAGGGGATTATTAAAGTCCTATTTCTCAAACCTAGTCCAATATGGGAATGACACTAGGCTATGGGTCACCTAATCTTGGGTTAGCCTCTGAAGGTCAGCTTCCTTTTGGGTCTATCACCTATACTAAACCCAAACTAGCTTCTTACTAGGAAAAGGGGATAGAGATTAACAATAATCTATAAAATCATGTAAAAGGGAGGTGATGCACCAAATGTTTTGATCTTTATACTTGAAAAAGACACACTATAGGACACATTCAAGACTACTAAAGATCACTTCATTCACTCTTTGATCAGATTTGACATAAGTATTTCAAAAAAATACATGGACTAGTTATTGACTTGGCATGGGAGTGTAGTTGTCCACTTCTAAACTTATCAACAAACTATGTATGAACTTATAATTACCTGTGAGAACTAACAAAACACTACATAAAGGTGAGAAAACTTAGATAGAGGCAAGGAAAACATAAATTCACTTAACCACATCAATGAAGGCATAAGACACACTTCAACTCAGCTTGAAAATAGAGGAATTTAGTCTTTTATTGCATTAAATAGGTGTTACAATACAAATGTTGCTAGAGTCTAGTCATGCAAAAGAGAGGGATCCATTTCAAGGATTAGAAGCCTATATTTATAGCAGAAGGGAATGAGAGGGATGGGAATCAATGCCTAAAAGGATGGATAAGGGATCATAATGACCAAAATTTCTAATCATTCTAGTGTTGATTCCATTAGAAAAGATCATAATGCCTAGGATTACTTTTGGAAGGTGGCCGTAATAACCATATTAGTCTCTTTCAATCTTTTTATGGCTCGCATTGATGCTCCTTATGGTTACAATGGTGGGATCAATTTGTTTTCAAACCAAATTCTAATGTTGATGCAATTATAACAACTATATTAGTCTATTATGATCATATTCCAACATTGATTTCTCCTTATTGGTTCGATTCATTGTGTGAAAAGTGTCATAATTAGCTTCAAGACCTCATTGCCAATGATTTATCCATGCTACTAGTTTTGGTGAGGAACCCTTTGAAACTAACATGTTTGCCTCTATAACATCCTTTTAAAATATTTTCTTTGGTTTGACATCAACCATATTTGATCTCTATTTAAATTCTTAAGGCTTAAACTTTTGATATTGGTCCTTAATCTTGATCTGGGTTTTTAAAATTATGCCACCTAGTAGCTCTTCATTCATTATCAAGATTTTGTTGTTATCTCCATCTACCCCTATTATTATACCACATGGTATCCTCACATTCATCCCAATCTCAATTAATTCTTAACCTTACATGTACCATCGATATCCCATTGTATGAATTGAATGCATACTATAGATTTACCTGATAGTTGTGATGGTCATGACACTTAGTAATTTCTCATTCATTCTTAGGATTCACTAACTAGTTGACCCTTTGCTCACCATTGATATGATTTGATATGATGTATCATACAACATTGATCAACCTGAGCCTAATGGCTTTATCAATCACCATGCACCATTATATCTTCATATGGGCACCCAAGATCTTACCACTTATCAGTCGTATATTCATTCTAGGTCTACTAACCTTTTGACTTGATGCTCACCATTAGATCTTAGGTGTAAAATCAAATGTTTTCAATTATATCTTTCAGACCCAATGACATCACTGATCCCCCACTCACCATTAGATTTGATCTTAGCTTCCATGATTTGGACACTTGTTAGCTTCGTATATAACCTTGAAACATTTTTATTTAAATGGCTATTTCATAAGACCTAAATTTGACATATATGTACACATCCCACTCTACAAGTATAACTTTAAAGGTTTATATCTTGAGATAGAAAACTATAGTCCCATAAAATGTGAAAATTGGTAACCTGAGTGTAGCTAATGACACCCAACCCATAGGTCCCTCATGCTTGCTTTCATGACCCTCCTAGGCATCTTTCACTGATTCCAAATCAACCATAGCCTTCTAGGACCTCATTTTAGCTAAACCGTACTTCTCTTTCCATGAAAAATCCATCCCCTAGGCCTTATCAACTAAGGATAATAGTTCCTACCTTGGACTACAACATCAATGCCACTATTATCCCCTTTTGATGATCTTATCCAAGTTTATTTTTAACCCCAATGGTCAGTTCTTTCTAGTTCCCTTTCATTCTCTTTATCAACCTAATGTGAGCATATTCAATTTATGACTAATAGATCCCTATAAAATCCCATTCAAAGATAATTTGGAAAGGGTTGGCAGTAATCATTAAGCAAGCAAGAATACAATCAAGACTACTTAGGTAATTTTCTATATTCTCTACATATATCTAGCCAATATACCTACAAGCTTATCCAAATCCTTACACTAGTCCCTAGCCACCTCAAGCACATCTCATTTAGCATTTTTCATCTCCATACACACTATTGCACAAATCACATCAAGTGGGAGAACTACATATAGATTGATCCTTCTTTAGAGTATTAGTATGTAGGTAACATCCCCACACAAGGGGTGTGGATATATGTTTAGTGAATCTTATGCACACTAACCCCCGCCCCCCCCCCCCCCCCCCCCTCTTTCTCAAATTTGGTAAATTACAAAGGAGTCTAGGGTTTGAAGATAAAATCTTCTCTATAGGGAGTTCTACAAACATCTAGTAGTCAAAACTTCACAGGCAAGGTCACACCTACATAGAGAACAAAACCCAAAAAGCTTAGGTCTCTTGGATAACAACAACAAAGGTGGACTATAGAACTAGTGAAACTTGTGTCTTATTTTGGTGCTCCTATCCAATCATAAAATGAACTCCAGATCCTGATTTGTGACACTATATCGATCCTTCATAGTGAATTTTAGACCCTGCAATAGTTGTCTTAGTTAGTTTCCAATTAGGTCTTATTTTATCTCCTTTATTACTATTTTTAGAAAGGTTAAAATTTTAATAAAATTTATAAAAATTAGAAAATTAATTATTGCATATTTATTTACTAATTTACTACTCAAACCCTTTAACTAAATTAGGAATAATACACCAATATTCCCAAAACTGTTAAATCATTTAATGAACTCAACATACTTTGTTTGCACATAAAAACCCTAGAAACCCTAGGGTAAATTTCCTACTAATTTTTCTTATATTTTTTTGATTTTTTACCTACATGATAAAATCAGAAATTGGCATAAAATTTTAAAATTTTATAGTAATTTTATAAATAATTTCATTCAAAACCCTAGTTGTCCATATTAGGTCCCAATATATTCCTAGTAATTTTCCAATAATTTTTAAATTTTTTACTAGCATATTAATATCTAAAATTCACCTCAAATTTCCAAATTCAATAGTAATTAAAAATAATAATTCAAAACCCTAGTTGCATGTACTATCTCCTATTTTCTCCTTGAGGTATCACCTTACATCTTCAATCAGATTTCAAAAATGGATCTCACTTATTTTCAAATATTTATTACATTTTTAACAAATAATAAGGAGACCATACTTGGTCCTATCATTTACATGAATGATGAAGTTTACCATTTGTTAAATCAAAGATTCATCTTTCCCTTTCATGCTTAATTTTCATAATTAGAGATGATATTAAAAACTTTATTGCTAAAATTGCACAAGATTCCAATATTTCTTTTGCATACTCTCTCTCTCTCTCTCTCTCTCTCTCTCTCTCTCTCTCTCTCTCTCTCTCTCTCTCTCTCTCTCTCTCTCTCTCTCTCTCTCTCTCTCTCTCTCATGTAGGATAATTTCCAACTCTATTTTGACAAACATATTAGACATATCATAGCACATGTAAAATATTTTTTTGCATTGGTGCACCATTCCATGTTCTCTACCCTTTGCTTTCTATCTCTCATATGGATTTTTTTTAAGATCATCTTGCTAAATATATTGACATATCATATCACATGTAAAAGTTTTTTATGCATTAGTGCACTATTCCATGCTATTTATCCCTTTCTTGCTATCTCTCATTTGGAATTCTCTTTATAAAAGTATTTTTATACATATTATAAATTTAATTTCATGAATTTCATTGCACATTCATGAGTCTTACCTAGATGCATATAACTCATTGGCTAATTTTGAGTATTTCCTTATCACTACTAAGAAAACACTATAGGGTATATCTATCCCTCCTCCCTTACAACTTGGTACATCTAGCTCTTATCTCACACCTACTACCAGCTCTATACCTATAGTAGATCATGAAGTACATGATATCACCCACGTTTATGAAGATAGGTATGTTGATTACACCCATGGCTATAAATTTATAACTTAAGTTAGCACCCTTTCTGATATAATTTTAGTTCTCAAGCTCCTTCAATGATAATATGTTTAAAAATATATATTATATGTAGCCCTTCATAATACTAATATTCCTATTTCCGCTGAACTAGCTTATGTTGGCTCTATCCTCAACACAATGCAATAGAATAAAGAGCATATTTCCTTTAAAAAAGAGGATTTACCCCCATGACACATCATTGAAAACATCTAAATTTTTACATTCAATTAAGATTCAATGATGTGGGGGTAAAAAGAGTGTTAGTTGATAACTATTTAAGACTCAACATCTACAACATTTCTTTTCTTAAATGTCTCCATATATAACCTCAAGATTTAGACCATTTCAACATGAACATCAGAGGATTTAACAACACCCCACATAAATTCATGGTCAAATAACACTCAATATTAACTTAGGTCCTAATACATTGGCAACTACTTGCCAAGTCATGCCAAATGACCTCAATTATAATTTATTACTTGGTCAACCTTGGATTCATGATATGCATACAGTTCCTTTTATACTTCATGATTGACTAAAATTTAGTGACAAAGGCTACATTTACACATGCCCAATAAATAATAAACCTTTTAAATACTTCCAGGTTGTTGAATCTCCATAGATTTATATCTCATACTTTAATCTTGATAATATACCTACATAACCCACTACTTACAATTTACCCCTCGACCATGCAACACATTAGACAATTCTAACTTTTGTAATAACACCAATACCAAATCACCATTTTACTTCCTCTTTTACACTTAAATGTGTTAATAAGATCGTATTTCATGTAAAAGGTCTTGGAAATCATGAACAAGGAATAATCAATCCTATTGAGGCATCAACACAACATGGAAGGCAATGACTAGGATATCAGCTTACCCTTCTTCATGATAAACCTTCTTCTATAGCTTCAAAGCACATAAAGTTTTATCCACCCATTACATTGATAGACAACAATATTAATCATACTTTAACATTATCATTAATCTATCTTGGTCTCATTGATGATATGGTTTTACTAGATATGTACACATTAGAGGAATTCTCTAATGATGAATCCCTCTTACAATTTCTTGGAGCATATTAAGACCTCCTAGCTTGCTATCATAAAAATAGATTTACTCATTACATAAATTCCCATGCATACTTTGGAAAAAATCTAGATTCTCCTCAGGACATACAAATTGATTCTAATGAAACTATTCCTACAACCCCATACACACTAGATCATTACACATTGCTTAATAAGGAAATAATTAATTTCAATTTTAGAACCGATCAAGATCCCTGCATTGTCTTGTTAGCCATTACCATATGAAAGGAAGAGGATACAAATAATCATATAAATTTAATATATTTTACATAACTCTTTGCTTGGTCTTACTCAGATATGCTAGGAATTGATACATCTTTAATAGTTCATCATCTTCCTTTATACCCAGATGCTAAACTAGTTAAACAAAAAATTTATAAAATGCATCCTAAGGTGGATCTCTTAGTCAAAGACAAGATCCAATGCCTCTTAGATGTTAGATTCATTTGACTATTAGCACACCCTAAATGGGTTTCCAATATAGTCCCCATGGTCAAACCTAACAGACAAATTTAGTGTTGTTTTAATTCTCAAGATTTAAATAAAGCATGCCCAAAAGATGATTTTCCTTTAACTAAAATTGACATGATCATAGATTCCATAGCTGGGTATGAAATTTTATCATTTATGGATGGATTTGAAGATACAACCAAATCAAATTGTTGAAGAATATCGAGAGAAAACATCTTTTACAACACCTTGGGGTACATTTTGTTACATTGTCATGCCTTTTAGATTAAAAATGTTGGAGCCACATACCAACATACCATGACACATATATTTCATGATTTGATTCAACATATTATTGAATATTATGTTGATGATATATTAGCAAAATCCAAATAATGAAAACATCATGCTATTGATTTATGAATGATATTTCAAAGGCTCAGACAATACAATGTTTGATTAAACCCAAAGAAGTATGTGTTTGGAGTTACATTAGGAAATCTCTTAGGTTTCATTATTTCTCAGCATGGCATAGAAGTTGACCCTAAGAAAGTCAAATAAATAATTGATATGCCACCTCCTACAAACATAAAAAAACTTAAATCCTTATAAGGCAAGATCTAATCAATCCACCATTTTATATCTCAACTTACTGATAAAACTTCATCAATCACTAGGTTACTAAAGAGAGATACAAAGTTTGTCTAGGACCAATCTTGAAAAGAAGCTTTGATACAATCAAGAAATATCTTCTTAATCCACTAGTCTTAGTACCACCTATCCTTGATAGGTGTTTCAATTAGGATCACTCTTAGCAAAACATGATGATCAATGCACCAAATGATTAGTTTATCATATCAGTCACACATTAGTTTATTACAAAAACAAAATTACTCTACAATAGAAAATTTATATCTATCATTAGTTTTTCCACATAAAAGATTCAAAATGACATGGTAAATAATGAAACTCAATTTATCACAAAAGTAAATCCCTTGAAGTTTCTCATGGAAAAACTACATCTTTCTAATTGCATTGCAAAATGGGTCATGTTATTAATAGATTTTGACTTAAAAATAGTTCTCCAAAAATCAATAAAAGGCCAAATAATTATAGACCATTTGGCAATTGCACCACTCTTAGACACTAATCCTATTAGTGACACATTTAGAGATGATTTCACTATAATCATTCTAATATTTGGACCACGTTCTTTGATGTTTTTCAATGTGCATCTAGTGAGGGTACAAGTATTGCCTTTATCAACCCTTCTAGTCACACAGTTCCTATTACACATTGATTAAGTTTCTCCTACACCAACAACATAGAATATGAAGCACTTATCTTAGGTATATTTTCCACCCAGTCCCTCTAAATTAGATCTATTCAAGTATTTAATTATTCCTAACTCATGGTCAACCAAGTTAATGATGTTTATCACATAAAATAATAATACTTTATCCCATACCAAAACATGGTACAATGTTTATCATCATAGTTTGACTACATTTCTATAGAAAGTATACCAAGAAAAGATAACTAACATGCAAATGCAATGGCAATCACTACATCTTTGATTCCTATTAACATTAATGATGATCGGGATATTTTCATAATTAAATGATTATAATCACCATTAATATCCAACATGGATTTGATTGCACTATTTATTTTAGCCACTACAAATAGTTTCATAACTCCAAAATGGTTCTCTAATATCTATAACTTTCTAAACAAATCTATTACACTAGACACTTTTTCACTAAATGAAAAATTCAAGTTACACAAAAATCACTCCATTATGTAATCATTGGTAGATACCTTTTTAAATGATCCTTTGACAAATATTTGCTTCAATGTTTAACTTCACTAAAAGCCAAAATTTCTCTTACATAGATACATGATAGTGAGTGGGGTGGTCACTTCAAAGGAAAAGCCACATCAAAAAAATTGCTTCTACAAGGGTACTACTATCCCACCATGGAAGATTAATGTTTAAAATATGGAAAACTATGCAATAAATGTCAATGACATAGTAACTTATAGCATTCACCATCACAACAATTATAACCTATTATCTCTCCATGGCCATTAATGTTATAGGGATTTGATATTATTGAAGAAATTAACCTTGAATTTTCTAATGGACATAATTTCATAATCATATCCACAAAATACTTTAACAAATGGGTAGAATCCATTCCACTTCAATATACTACAAGTGAGGACATTTTTAGCTTTTTCATGACTAACATTATTTCATGCTTTAACTTGCCCACAACAATTATTTATGATAATGGAGCATCATTCAAAAACAAAACTATCAACAAATTTTTCACAAAATATAAGATTAAATACACATTCTCAACTCCATATTACCCATAAGGAAATGGTTAGGTAGAGGCCACCAATAAAACTATCAATAACATTTTGAGTAAAATAGTGACCAAATTTGGAGATGATTGGCACAATCAACTAGTCTTTGAATTATGGGCCTATCACACAAGTATCTAGACACCCACATGAGCCACTCCTTATTCACTTGTTTATGGAACACAAGTATTTTTACCATTGGAATTAAAAATACCATCTTTTCATGTCTCTCTTAGATGTATTATCATTGACGACCAGTATTGTTAAAATCATCTACATTAGCTCAAGTGGTTAGACCATACATGTATTCAAGTAGTATAACATCTTAGAATCTAACAATAATGTATACAATGATCCTATAAGAAATGAGTTAACACCAAATAATTTGAAGTTAATGATCTCATTCTCAAAGAAAATCTTTGCAATGTTAATGCCAAAGAATAAATCAAATTAAAATTTAAACCAAATTGGCTAGGTCCATACATTATTACTAAAAAATTTAGCCCTTAAGTGTATCATGTAGCCTCACTTAAAGGAAAAAAACTCAAAAATCCAATGAATATTATGCATCTACATAGATTCCATGTCTAGCATTTCATTTCCCACATAATATTGTACATATTTTTTTTAAATTACTTGTACATAGCTTTTCTTCAATTTCTTATGCATAGTCTTCCTATGATTGATTGTATATAGCTCAAAATATCAAAAATACAAAAACATTCAAAAAAATTCAAAAAACCAAAAATATTTTGATTTTATGCATCATCCATCCTTTACATTTCTACTATCATGATATACTTACATTAGTTGTTATATGTTATTGTTTATAGATTTATCTACATTACCATGCTTCAATTTATATTCTTTAAGTGTGTGTAGTGACATATAGATCTTTGATTGCTTCACTCCACCCATTGAGGGGGCATCCTACTTCTACATCAAGACATACATCGATATGCATACCATCTGGGGGCCTCTTCTACATGACTACACCATTTAGGTTATGTAATTCCTACACCACACACTCTAGTTATCATGTTGATATACATTACTTACTAGTTTACATAGATTACTCTATCGACACTCACTAGTGTATAAAATTAATGTATTCTTAGCATATACTTAGTCTTGTACTAATATGTCTTGCATACTTTCACTTCTTAATTTAATTAGTTAGATACGATTGTATTTCTAGTTTTTACATGTGCTCTTTTCTTGCTTTGCATAGCTAGATGTGATTGCATTTCTTAGTTCTAATTTTTTATCCTATATGTGCCTTAGGACATTTGCCAATGTCCTTTACTTTTATTCTTGTGTGTGTATTAGGACATTTTCTAATGTCCTTTGATTTTACTCTTCTATGTGATTCTATTTTTCATGATAACCTTGCTTCTTCCAATTATATGTGTATGTAGCATTTGAACATGCCTTGTATGCTTACTTTCCAATTTGAGTGACACATGTCCATGTCCCTTATTTTCTTGGCCCCTTGGCCACTCTTCTATGCTTCTTGCTTCTTGCCTTGTATGTTTGTTTCTTGATTTATTTTTCAATTTTTTGAAATACCATGATTCACATCATGCATTATTCTTGCTTTCTTGGATGCCATGATGGACATCATGCTCCATCCCTCCATGAAAACTAACAACTAATAACTAACTAGACTTCCAATTCCATTTTAGTATATTTCACATGATATTACATTGTTATATCTATCTAGGCATAACCTTGTTGATCTAATAATATCTCATTAAAACCATGTTATATCTTGAGATATCTTGTTGATTATCATAAATATATCATGTATTTTTATAGTATAACACACTTGTATGGATTTTTCTTCTGAGGGTGGTCATTTCAAGGTCTTAATTCCTAACTTAAAAAGAGGGAGAAATAAATATGGGTTTTGTAACAAATATTAGAGCTCGTAATGATCAAAAAAGTAGTATTTAGAACACCCTAAACAACTAGACATCAAACTAGGTAGTTTAGACTAGGCAAAGAATGAAAATGTCAAAATAATTACTAGATTTGACCTAGGACAATAGAGCCAAGATTTGAATATAGTGTTGGTGAAACTAGTGTCCATTTTCATCACTCCTATCTAAATAGTATAAAACTTTCTAGAATCAGGCAAAAAAGTAGGTTTAGCTATAGTTTTTGCATAGTCAGACCAGGCTAGAATCAGTAGTTTTCATTACACTTTTTCTCAAAGAATATATATATAGGGGTAATCATGAATTACATGATGGATCTCACTTCTAGTTTTAGATATGATAGTTGGTATAACATCTAGATCAGAATCCATGTTCTAAACACCAGTGATTGAGTGAAATGTGCATGGCACATTTGTTTTCTTTTCTTTCTAGGTTCAACATTACCCATGAAATTTTAGTAGTTGCATGACTTATTCCATCTATAGGTGGTTGTCATAATTTTAGAGTGAATTTCATATAATCCTAACTTCTACATTTTAGAGTGGCTTTTATATAAGTCTAGTGCACTAGTTTTGGAGTGGCTTTCATACAAGCCTAATCTCCATATTTTATAGTGGACAAAAGTGGCCTCATTTTTAGCATACATTTAGCTATCCATGCCAACATTGTCATATCACATTACATTCATCGTATTCTAGATCCATCCCATATGATACATATCTATATTGGTATCATTTCATTTACTTCATGGGGCAATGATGGAGCCAAAGGACTACCTAGCCTTTGTATTCTTGAGTCACCTATTTAAGGGGATTGGACACATAGTCAAAACATTGATCAAAATATGTATGACCACCTAGCTTCACTTAGTGAGTGATGATGGATCCAAAGGGCTAGCCTTTATATTCTTGAGCCACTTTTGGGGAATTGAGCAATTAGCTCTATTCATGATATTACTCTTGGTTCAACACACACCCAACATCACTCCAATATTACTCAACATCATAATCAATTTTTTATTGGTTTGCATACTTTATGAGGTGTATTCATTCCTTTCTCTTCCTCTCTTTCTTAACCAATTTTGTATGTTCTTAATTTAGATATAGTGTATCTAGTAAAAATTGATCTACTCTCTATTTTATCTTATAGATTCATAATTCATAGCATCCTCTCTCTATGCACACCCAACATCACACAGTTTTATGAGCTTCACCCTTACAAGTAAGTTTAGGCACACTTTCTATTTTTTATTTATTATAGTATTTCACTTTACTGCATTACTATAATAAAGGGGGGCAAATGTAGTCATAAAAAATGTGAAAATTGGTAACTTGAGTGTAGCTAATGACACCCAACCCATAGGTCTCTATTTCTTACTCTCATGACCCTCTTACAAATCTTTCACTGATTCTCAATTATTTATATCCTTCTAGGACCTCATTCTAGATGAATTAGACTATTTTTGTCCATAACAAATCCATCTCCCTAGCCCTATTATCTAAAGACAATAGTACCCAACTTGGACTACAACACTAGTGACACTACTATCTACTTTTAGTTATCCTATCCAAGTGAATTTTTAGCCTCAATAACCATTTATTTTTGGTTCCCTATCATTCTCTTTATCGGCCTAACATGAGCACACTCAATCCATGACCAATAGATCCCTATAAAATCCCATTCAAATATCATTTGGAAAGGGTTGGAAATTATCACTAAGCAAGCAAGACTACTTAGTCAATCTTACCTATTCTCTATATATAGTTAGCTAATACAACTATATGCTTATCCAAATCCTTACATCAGTCCCTAGTCTCCTCAAGCACATCTAGTTTATCATTTCGCATCTTCATACACACTATTATACAAAGTACAATAATTGGGACAATTACATATGGCTTTATCCCTCTTTAGAGTATTAGTATGTAGGCAACATGCCCACATAAGGGTGTGGATACAAATTTTATGAATCTTACACACACAAACCCCCCCTCTTTATCAAATTTGGTCAAAGTACAAAGGAGTCTAGTGTTTGAAAACAAAATCTACTCTATAGGGAGTTTCTCTAACATCTAACAGTCAAAACATCATAGGTAGGGTCACATAGACATAATGAACAAAACCCAAAAAGCTTAGGTCTCCTAAAAAATAGAAATATATGTAGACTATAGTGTCAATACCACTAGTGTCTTGTTTTGGTGCTCCTATCCAATCATAAAATGAACTCTAGATCCTAATTTGTGACACTATCCCAATCCTGCACGATGAATTTTAGACCTTGCAATAGTTATCTATCAATTTTTAGTTAAGCCTTATTTTCTCTCTTTTATTACTATTTTTAGAAAGGTTAAAATCATAATCAAAT
The DNA here is from genome assembly GCA_037957365.1 of Torreya grandis. Taxonomy (NCBI): domain Eukaryota; kingdom Viridiplantae; phylum Streptophyta; class Pinopsida; order Cupressales; family Taxaceae; genus Torreya; species Torreya grandis. The sequence continues at coordinate 117,676 of JARHVA010004030.1, read as the reverse complement.
TTATTCAAATTAGTAGCTTGATTATTACATATTTATTTACTAATTTTACTACTTAGACCCTTTAACTAAACTAGGAATAATATACCAATATTCCCAAAACTATTAAATAACAAACTCATCAAGATAAAAAATTTAAAAAACATGATTTAGACACTAAATACATCATTTACATGTGATCCTTTAGGCTTGAGAGGCTTCCAGAGCATACTTATTAAATCCACAATGAAGCTAACCAGTCTATTTTTTCATGATGTTTGAGATGGTTTGGTTCTTTAAATCTTGATTTTTTCATCTTTTGATCATTTATGGGTCATGAACTCTTCTCAACTTTTATATCTACGTATAAGCTTGGTATGTGGGCCAAAATTGGCCAACAATTACCATGTATATGAAATAATTATCTATAGAATCATTGATAAAATCTAAGGAGATTTATGATAATAATTCATAAATTTTACCCTAAGCCAAGTGTCCATAGCCTCAATAGAGATTATTTGAATCACCCATTTTCCATTAGTTTATATGATGATTATTTTTTGAAGGACATAGAATAAGGGTTGGGAACCACCATTGGCTGGTTATATGTATAATAAAACTTATTTTAATTAATATGTCCCTATTAGTGTGTATCTATTTCTATATTTATTATCTCCCATAAAAGTTTAAGCATGTAATAGTGTAGTTAATATTTAAAAATGATTTTTTTTCTAAACTTTACATGACTATATTAGAGTAAGTCTCATAGGTCTAGTAAACTGATTTAATCTAATCATATCCTAATTTGGTCATAGTACATACCTCATTCCCAAAAGCTCTAGTACTATGAAAATAAATCTTGGAAAAAACCAATTGTGCATCTTTTTAAATCATCCCATTATTTTTAGCAAATCTCTTGTAAGATTAGCGTAGGAAATTAGTTGGCATCTTATGAAATTTAAAAACTACTATTGAAAGCATAACAACTAATCTAATGGAAAGAAGTGTAGAAAATAGGAAAGACTAATCTATAAATTTGTAAATATAATCTAGAAAATAAGAATTCTAATATAATTTTATTTTTATATTTCCACTTATCATCAGTCAAAAACATCTCTAATTAGAGCATTAATTAAATAATGTTTCAAAAACTATCCATTAACTAGAAAGGTGAAGTTATTAACTTGGATGTATTTCAACCAAAAGTCATTATTACCTTGGATCTATAATATCTAATATGGTCCAATCTATAAATGAGTGAACTTATCATGTTTTCATTTCTTCTCATGTGATTTATTCCATAAAAGCACTGGGTTTGAAATCTAGAAGGATTTGACCTTGGATCTCTTATAAAACCATATTTTGACAATATCTTGATGTTTACTAAAGTTATACAATGATTTAGTTATTACATCTTCCATTTGGACTATGTCATGTAGTCTAGACTATATTCTTTCATCTTATCCCATGTACTCTTGTATAAATTGATATGTTGAGATTTTGAGAGTAATTGGGAAGACTAGCTATTACCTATACACTAGAAGAAAAGGTGAAGCCTTGAGAGATTTATTGTGTCTATTTTAGTTTACCTAGAATGTATGCTTTATTAATATATTCCATTCTCTTGGTTTATCTTGGGTTGATTTATTGATGGCATCCATCAGATTCTTATTAGTAGATTGAGCTACTCTATTACCTTATGTTTAGTAGTTCAAAGATAAATTGATGGAGATTCAATTTTTGTAGGCCCACTTAATAAATTTAGTAGACATAAAGTTTTACCATTGTCACAAACCAAATAAATTAGGGTACCAAACATGGTTAGTGTATTCTCTTTTAGAAACTTTATGGCATCTAATACTCTAGAGATTTGTGTTATCACTACTTCTATCCACCTAGTGTACTAGTCAGTAGTTGCTAGGATAAATTTGTGCCCTATTAAAGAGTTTGGATTAATTACCCATTTAAATTTAAGGTCCCATTCGGAAAAGGGGTGTCCCTGAATGACTAGATGCAAAGGCATGATGGTATTCAATTCCATTTTTACAAATACCTCACACTTATGGTAGGTCTGAACATGCTTATGTACATATTTGAATATCGTAGGCTAGTAGTATCATTTACTCAATTTTTTTTAATTTATTGTGTTGTTTGAGGGATGTCCACTACAAATATTTTGATGTAGATTGTTGAGGATGTTTATAACTTCTTCTCTTGAAACAAACCTTAAGTAGATGACCTCATAGTTATTTTTTGTATATAACTCCTTTATTGATCATATAATGAGTTTAATTGAGCCTAAGGGATCATATATACACTCTATATAACTCATGGGGACATGTAATTATGACTAAATAATGGATTATTTGAGTGTACCACTCACCACTAGTTACCCGAGTCTCATTAATTCATTCAATACTAATGTGGGGATCAATATTGTTCATCAAATAGATGATTATTTAGCCTATCATCATATTTCCTAACCTTATTTCAAGATCAAACTCCTAAATTTTATCCATCCACTTACCTCTTCTATCACTCAACTAATTATGTCCAAGTGTTAGATTGGTGACTAGATCTGGAATAATGGTGAGTGTCTTGTTCCTCAAAATATAATGACTAAATGTTTTCATAGATTTTATCAATACATATATGTATTTTTTTGTCACTTATTATTTTAACTATGCATCCTTTATATTTATTCTCATGAATATAATGTTATGTTCATTATCATCCATCTTATGTTTAATTACATTAGCTCTAGTATGTTCTGAAGTAAATGAAAAAAGTTATAAATAATTATTGAAGTCTAGGATAATTAGAATTGGAACTTTAGCAATGGATGTCTTAATGTATTGAAAAGTTCTCTTAGCCTCTATTTTCTACTCTATTATATCATTTTGTTTCATCCTAGCATTCAATGGCTTGACAATCTTTGTACAACTAGAAATGAATTTCCTCACAAAGTTGATCTTAGCAACTAAAGACTTCAATTATTTCTTATTTTTGGGAGGAATTAGCTTGGAGATGGCATAAACTCATTCTAAATCAATTGAGACCCAATAATTAGTGTTGATGTGGCCTAATAACTTACCTTCAGTAACCCCAAAAATGCTCTTATTTAGATTAAGAGAGACTTCATACCTTTAAAATATATTAAATATTATTTATAGATGATCTTCATGATTAACTCTATCTTTAAAATAAATTATCAATTACTCCATGTATATGATGATATATTTTACAAAACATCATTGAAAGGTTAATTTCATCACTCCCTAGAAGGTTGCTCTTGCATTAATCAGGCTGAAAGGCATCCTTTTATATGAAAAAGTTCCACACTTGATAGTAAAGGAAGTATTGATTCTATATTTTACTTCCACCAAAACTTGGTTATAGCCTGAGAATCCATCTAGAAAGGACATCATATCAAATCAACTGACCATCCAAATTACCTCATCTATATAGTGTAAAAGATAGTTATCCCTTTTATGGTTGATTCAGGTTTATGAAGTCAATAAAGAATTTGACTTGTATGATTTTATTGCTGACTAAAACTAGGTTGGATACCCAAGTAGAATACCTAATTGGAAAGATAATCCTAAAAAATAGTATTTTTTGTACCTCTTTCTAGATGAGAGGCTATAGTATTGGATTCTCTAGCCTCTATCTCTTCTTGAAAGGCTTATGATCGAGGTTTAATGGCATAGTATGGATGATGACTCTAGGTTTGAATACTTTTAAGTCTTCATATGTATAAAAATTCACATATTTGTATTCTATTAGTAGACTCTTAAATTTTTATTTGTCACTTTCAGTTAAAAATTAATCCAATAGTCACATATTAAGGATGTTGGTCCATCAATAGATTCTCTTTGATGAAATCAGACTCAGATTATTTAGACTACTACTTTTCAAGTTGTGAATCCATATCAGAAGCCTATTATAGGTAAACCATTCCTAAGGGGATGTAGTTTTCCTTTAGCTATAGGACACCATCCTCTCCCATGTTTTGAATGTACATGAGTTAAACATCTTTCTCATATATAAATTAAGATTCAAAGATCTCAAAACTACTAATGAAATGGAATATATAATGATTATCCTCAAAGGTCTAGAAGTAGTCCACAATTTTGGGGATAGAGGGGAAAGGAATGATATCCACAAATATTTTCTACATTTTAGATTCTTTGATTGGGTCTAGATTAGTAGATGAAGCTTCTAGTGAATCTATCATATGATTCTATTCTCTTTGGATGGATCTCATGTTTAATGTATCAAAAGAGTCAATAATGTCCCATTATTGGTGTGTATATTTATTCAAGTAGGTAAACTTGCATTAATATTTATTTCTAATTTGGTTAACAAAAAAATTAGAATCACTAAAGGTTTGTAATTTCTTAATATTATACTTCAACATGAATTGTATACTAAGGATTAACGCTTCATACTCAGCTCTATTATTTATGTAAGGAAATTACAACCTATAGGTAGCTAGGTATTGCCTACCATCTAGGTTTATTAGGGAGACATGAACACCAGAAATTTGTGTTTATCTAGCTTCATCAAAATGGAGAGTCCATAAATTAGGACCTTTAAATTATTGTTTGTGAAGCTCATGCTTGGTATTGAATGTATATAATCTAGATGCAAATTCAACCTTATCATTTTTGGCATTGTACTCAGTAATTAAGTACTTCATCTATGATTTTTTATCCACCCAAATCTGATTGTCTACTCCTTTCCATGAAAACTACATGTGTGAAAATTTGGCGGCCATATATCTATTCAATGTCTTGTACTTATCTTAACTTAGTAATATACCATAGGATTTTGGGATGTCAACATCCATAATATCTATATATTGTTTTTGATAAAGTAAGGTGGCAAACCAGAGGCCGAACCTTATACAGTCAAAAAAGAAAAGAAAGCAAACAAACAAAAAATGCCTTTAGAGAGATGACAACACAGCCAAAAACAATAGACAGAAACAAAACACAAGCAATGGAAAGACCAGAGTCAGAGAGGTCTCCCCTTACATAACTATTGACTTGATAAGATCATTAAGTTTCTCATTCTCTATGTTGTCAACATACCTAGTATTACCCACCACTTCCAGCATAGATATGTTCAAAAAAATTATATTTCAAATCCCTTTGGCGAAGACCTTCTCCAGCTTCTAAATGCGGTCCTTCAGGGCCCCAATTTTAGTTTTCCAATCAGTCTCATTCTTATTGCCCTCAATAGCTTCCTCAACATACATTTTACCCTTATTATCATTAGTTTCCATAGCCTTATCAGCCTACTCCTTAGTAACCTCAACATCCCTAGTAGCTTGCTTCCCTCCAGTGTCCTCCAAAATTTCCTAGATTTGTAGCTCTTGAGACTCTTCCTCCTGGGTTGCTTCTTCCAAAGCACTTTTTGAATAATCAATCAATCTGGCCTTTAGGGATGGTTTACTAGAAATTTGCCTTGACCTTTGTACTCTGGATGGGAATCCTTCCTTATTAATTTTGGAAGGCTTGTGAGATTTTCCACCTTGGCTCCCCGTGGCCCTGCTCGAATTCCTATGGGTCCCTTTTATAGTCTCTTTAATATTTTCTTCCTCTTCATTAACCTTTCTCTTCTTACCCTTCTTACTCATAAAGGAGCTGGAGGTATCAATAGGGGTGTTTTTAGGGGTGAAGAAAGAGACATCTTTTGTTTTGGTAGGAGCAAGGGAAACCCAGGACTCATCAATAGCATCACCAGACACTAGGTTGGAAGGAATGTCTTCACTATCAACTCTGATATTCCTGGTTGGCTCAAGGGCATGGTGAAAGTTGTATAGGTATAAAATTAGCCCCTAGTGTAGGCAAATAGGGTTTATATCTAGATTTTTAGCCATTTTATCTCTCACCCTCAGGGCAGAGTGTTCCAAAGAGGAGAGCAGGTAAAAAGGAAAGTTAATAATAACATTGTGCCTAAAATGATTTAACAAAGGAAGGTGGTAATTATAGAACCTAGTAAATCACCCCTCGAGAGTGAAGTACTTCATGAGAATGAAGCACACTCCATCCCATGGCTCTAGAAGTTTAACACGCTCAAACCCTCCTTGATATGAGATGAGTTCTTCTCCCTCACCCAAAAATAGTTTATGGCTAGCCATATCCATGATTTTGGTTTTCCTTTGGAGTTTTATACCCTACATGGTCATTCCTGTGGCCATATAAATCACCTTTTTAGAGATTTCAAAACTAATACTACCCATTGTGGCCCACCTATTCAACTAGGATCTCAAAAACAACTCGAACAAGTTTTCATCATAACCATTCAGCCTTTCCAAACATGGGCTGATACCCCCTTCTTTACAATAATGCCAAACCAGTGGATTATCTTTAAATTCATAGTAGGATATAGGTTTAGTTTAAATATGGTCTCCCCCCATTCTATAATTATAGACCTAGATAGTGGAGCTCCTAAATTTTGCCTTCAGCTTTGAATTGGTAGCTAACTCTTGCTTCCATTTATGTAGAATGTAGATGTGATAGCTCATTTTACCAAATGCCCTATAGTGATGACGTTGTCTACTCCCATGCTTTAAAATAATTGCCCCTTGATTTTCATGATGAGACCTGCATGCCTCAACCTCATGCTATAATTAATTATTAATGATTACCAAGTAAGTACTAAGGTTATCAAGTTCCAAGATCCCCAATGGCCTTCTCCACGAGGACCACCTCTGAAAGATATCCTTATCATCAATGCACCTCATTCCTAACAAGTCATCTCCTTTTGAATGATTTCCCTAATGTTTAAGGGAATATGAACACCTTGTCGCCACACCCTTCAACCTAAAAGTTGTTGACCAAGGTTGGCACAAGCATCAACGACCTTGTTGCCTTCTCTGTAGGTATGGGAAATCTCAACTTTGAAAAAAAATTGTAAAAGAAATTAGATATCAGTAATGATGTCTTTTAGCTTGATTCCCACATTTGATGCTTTATTAATGACATCTATGACCATCTTAGAGTCTCCTTGTATATTCAAGTTCCTTATTCATAGGGATATAGCTAACTTTAATCCCCATAGTAAAGCCATTACTTTAGCATAGTTGTTACTCTAGCATCCAATTCCACCAGCATAGACAATAGACATCCATCCTTTATCATTTTTTATAATTCCTCCTCCACTAGCTTTACCATCCAACTTGGATGCCCCATCAAAGTTGAGTTTCATCTAGTTAGGTTTAGGGGGGATCCATTTAGTATTAAGTCTCTATAGTATTTTGGAGTTATTATACCTAGGGATCTGGTTTAAGACCTTCCATTTAGCTACAATTTGGCTTTCAATTTGAGATAGGGGTTTCTCTGCAACATGAATATGGGCTGTTGTAACACTTTCCATAATGGTCTTAGTAAAGGAGTTAAACACTTGAGAAGCATTTCTAGCAGTGTCCCTAAAAATTTTATGATTTCACTCTTTCCATAAAGTCCAACTCAAACATGGCAGAGCTTGCTTCCATAATTCCATAAGCCAGGGATGTGTGAAGTTGAGTTCTAGCTGAGAATTACTTCTTCAAGGTCAGAATTGTAGACCCATTCAATACCAAAGTTGTTAAGTATTATGCCCCATAATTCTCAGGAAAACTCACAGTGGATAAAGAGGTGTGAAACTAATTCCTCTTTTGAACCACATAGGAAACATCTGTTAACCAGAGTAAACCCTCTCTTTTGAAGGTTATCTTGAGTAAGGATTTTGGTATGAGCAGTAGCCCACCAAAACATGTTAATGTTTGGAATAATTTTATGATTCCAAACCTTTTTCCATACATCTTTATTCTAAGCTTTAGGAATGAGTAGAAGGTAAGCATATTTGATAGAGAATGATCCATTCTTATCTAGCCACCAGTATTGTTCATCCTCCCAAGGGAAGAGAGGGATTCTGATCTCCTGAATGCACTACTGGATCTCCCAATCTCTTGAGAAAAGCTCAGGCTGGTGCACACAACAATCCAAAAGATTTTTCCATCTCCTCATCCCATTGTTATTTTTCATATAATCACTAACCCTATCTCCAAAAAACTGGGTAGTCAAGTCAGCAATCTCTCCATAGTTTCCTTGTGTGATGAGAGCCTTATCCTTTAACCAGATATCATCCCAAAATTTAATATGCTATCCATTTCCAAGTTTCCATCTAATTCCCAGTTTGAGAAGGCTTCTACTTTTTAGCATTTTATTCCATATCATAGATCCCTGAGGTAATCCCATCTGTTGAAAAAAGTTAGAATCATCAATGCTATGCATGTATTTGGCATAGATTATTTCCCCCCAATCATAGTTTTTATGGATCAGGTTCCAACTAACTTTTGAGAGAAGGGCTTTGTTCATGTTCCTAATGGACCTAATATTAAGTCCACCATGAGATTTTAGAAGACACACTTTTTCCCATCTGACTAAAGACATTCTCTATTTGTCTTCCACTCCCATCCATAAAAATTTCCTTTAGATCTATTCTAGTTTCTCAAAAAAATACACAAGAATTTTAAAAAGAGATAGGAAGTATGTAGGAATACCTTACAGTGAAGCCCAAAGAAGTTGCAGTTTACTAGCACTGCTGAGTAGTTTCCCCTTCCAACCAAGAAGTTTCCTCTGCATTTTTTCCATAATTCCATTCCAAAATCTAGGAGTTGCCTCTTTGATCGAGAGTGGGTGACCTAGGTAGGTAGCTGGTAGGCTAGCTTCAACACATTCTAATATATCAATGATTATATGTCTAAGTTCATTAGGAGTGTTGAAGAAATACACATTGCTTTTCTAGAAATTTATCCTTTATCCTGACTCTCTAGCATAATTATTTAAGATATTTTTCCATATTCTAGCTTCAATCACCGATGAGATGCCAAAGAAGATGGTATCATCCACAAACTACTGTACCACCAGAGGATGAAGGGTGGAGGCAAGTTTGATGTCCACTAGCTTTTCTGAGGCTATATCTGCTTATATGTATCTTCCCAGTGCCTCAACCATAATGATGAATAAGTACAGGGAGAGAGGGTCTCCCTGATGAATTACTCTTGAGTATGATAAAAACCCTCTAGAAACACCATTAACCAGCACTGATAATTTTTTAGAAGAGACCGCGTTCCATAACAAGCGAGACAATTTATCATTAAACCCAAATTTCTTGATCACTTAAAATAGAAAAGTCCATGAGACTTTATCATAAGCTTTAGAAATATCAAGCTTGAGAGCCATCCCAAGGATTTTGCTCTTATCCATGGAGTGAATAGTCTCATGTGTGGTGATCACATCATCAAGAATCTACCTGCCTGAGATGAAACCTTTTTGAGCAGGAGAAATAATTTTGTCTAGCAAAGGTTAAATCCTCATGACCAGCATTTTAGTACATAACTTATACATAGTGTTGCATAGACTAATGGGCCTAAAATTAGTGAGGTGTGAAGGTTGTATTTTTTAGGAACAAGTACTATGAAGGTATTATTAACTTGTTTCAAAAGTTTACCTGATCTAAAAAAATCATGAACATCAGTCGTGAGGTCCGCTCCTACTATCTCCCAATATTCTTAAAATAATATAGGAGGAAAGCCATCAAGACTCAAGGCTTTAAAAGCACCCATGGAGAATAAAATAGCATGGACTTCTTCCTTGGATATAGGCCTTAACATCTCCAGATTGTCTTCTTTCATTATCAAATGGGGATTTTATCAATGAATTGATTCATAGGTCTATCAATTCTATCATTATTATTTTCTTTCGTAAGTAGATTCTGAAAGAAAGCCCTGGCTTGTTCCCCTATTTCATTATCCTCAATAATAATGTCACCATTATCTAGGACAAGCTTAATTATTGATTTGGCTTTCCTATGTTTCATAGCTGAGAGATGAAAAAAGGTAGTGTTCCTATCCCCCTCTTTAAGCCACTGAACATGGGATTTATGTTTCCAGAAAACCTCTTTTCTTTACATAAGATTCTTCCATTCTAAGGATAGGGTATTATATTCTTCTAAATTTTCCTCAGAGTCATCCCCTTGATCTATCAAGTGTTATATATCCTTGAGTTTTCCCACTATATTTTTCTTCTGCTGGAAGACCTACCCTAAGCTGTATCTATTCCATCCATAAACTTCTTGTTTAATGTGCTAGATTTAATTGACTATTCTAAACATAGGAGTACCTTGAATAGGAATTTTCCACCATTGGGCCACCATTTGTCTAAAGTCTTTGTGTTTGATCCACATAGCTTCAAAACGGAATGGGGAAGGTCCGGAATGTCCCTATTCTCTCCAACTGAGGAAGATCAGGCAGTGGTCAGACATGGTTCTAGGGAAAGCATGTGCCTGCATAATATGATAATCCTTTCAGTTGCTTGATATAAGAAATTTGTCTAATTTAACCTGAATCATTTGATCTCCTCTTCTTCTATTGGTCTAAGTAAAATTTTTGTTTTGCAGAGCTATGTCCAATAATCCCTAATCATTGATGAATTCAACAAAGTCGAACATGTTGTCTGAGTAATCTAGAATTCCACACTATTTTTTAGAAGGGTATAGAGGAGTGTTAAAATCTCTAGCTAACATCCATCTAATGTTCTAGGGATTATTCTTGAAACTGCTCAAGTCTATCCATAATTTCTATCTCAAAGCTCTGTTATTTGGTCCATAGACATTGATCAATGACCAGTTCAAAGATTTCATAGAAAAATTGGTAATCAAGAAGTGCTTATTATAATCCATAAGAGACCCCTAGATTTTAGCACTATTCCACATAGTGACAATCCCCCCTGAAGCCCCTTTAGCTAGACTAATGTAAAAAGCCACCTTAGGCAATATATAGGTAGCATTTTTTATAAAATTATCCTCATTCATCTTGACTTATTAAAGTAATAAAATATCTAATTTATTATCTAAAATGTAGTTTTTAACCTCAAACTACTTTGAGGGACTGTTAAATCCCCTTAGTTTCTAAGATAATATTCTCATTTAAAGGGTTTGGGGGGTTGGGTCTCTAGTTTTTTTGTTTACCACTGGCAATCTCCCTAACAATCTCTCTTTATCTTATTTATCCTAGGGTTGGCCTCCCTTATTTGGGCTCAGTGCCAACATTTGAAAATTTTTTACCTTTTCAATTCTTTTTCTTTGGGGTAACGCATTCCTCCTATTCATTACTAACACTTTGTCCTATTACACCTATTGCTAAGTAGTTTCCTAGTTGGTCTCTAACTTCCAGAGCATGGAAATGTTTGTGTTTAACTGTGGGTCTACTTCTCCTTTAGTGGGACTTTTTGGAGTCACTTCTTCCTATCCAACTCTTGAAACTTTGTCTTCTTCATTGACTTCCTCTATCAAAAGGACCTTTTTCTCCTTCCTTAGACATATTAGTCTATTTTTCTAGAGGGTTGGCTGTGTTACATATAGCCTTTTGAATATCATTTGATACTATATTTTCATTTGGGATATCTTTTCCCTCAATACTAGTGATATCCTCCTTTCCTGTCTCCTCCTCTCCCTTTTCTGTGTTGTCAGGATTTTCCACATTACTCTCTGTTTCCTACTTGCTATTCTTTCTATAATTGAGAGCCTGATCCTCCCCTTCAATTTGGGAATCATCTTTCCTCCCCTTTTGCTTTGTTGTGCATTATGTCATTAAATGTCCCTTTCTCTTATATATTTGACAGAAAGTGGTAGAATTTTCATAAGTGATTGGCTGAGTCTAGGTCCCATATTTAGAGTTTAGCTCTATGGTCATAGGGAGAGTCCTATTTATTTCAACATTGACACAAAGTCTAGCGTACACACATCTGGAATTCATTCTGGTTGTATGATCTATAGTGACATATTGGCCAATAGAATTTCCAATAGCTATGAAAAATTTTCATCCCAAAATTCCAAAGGGAACCCTAGTAGTCTTACCCAAGCAAGAGTAGACTTATTAAGGTCCAAGTTAGGATCAAATCCTAGTTTCCATGAGCATAAGGCAAGAGAATGTGGGCCATATAGTGATGGTCCTCTAGCAATAGTGGCGATCATGTCCTCCCTATTGATAAATATAAAAAGGAATAGGCCTCTTGCCATGGCAGTGATCAAAACACTACCCTTAACTTTCCACCTAGATAGAACCCATTTCCTAACCATTTCAATATTAGGATGGAAAAAAAAACTTACTTACCAATGTAAGGTCTATGGATGCCATGATTTCCTCCACCAGATCCTCTGGGATATTTAAGGCTGTGCCCTTCGAGATAATAGGGAGGCTCAACATGATTTTCGAAGGGCACATCTTTTCACCTGTAAGTGCCATCTTCCATCTGTTGGATGGACTATCCACTACCAGATTCCTAAACAGATCCCCAGAGGCACTGCCACTAGCAGTGTCCTCCATTGGATCTATGATCCCACTGATCACACTTAGGGGGCCCAACTAGGTGGGAAAAAACTAGTTTCAAATGTTGTCCACACACATCATCATTCACTTTGTTTCCAAAAAACTCCCTTAACATATAATTTTGTTATATATATATATATATATATATATATATATATTGTTATGCACATGGCTATGATTCCATTTTTATGTGTATATTTGTCAGTTTTCCATACCATGGTATATAAGACTAATCCAACTATAAGACCACTATTTTTGACTTATCTACGGTCAAAACTAACTTCTTACACATAGATATCGACATCACATTTACCTATGAACCTAGGTTAACCAAATTATGTATATTCTTTTTGAATATTAAGATAGTAGAAATGATGGTATTTTTAGCTTATCTTTAAATACCATCATTTATACATAAGGTAGTGGATTAACTCAATATACTAATAAGAATCTAATGGATGTCATCAATAAATCATCCCAAGACAAACCAATAGAATGGAATATCTTATTAAAGTATGCACTCTAGGTAAACTAAACTAGACACAAGAAATCTCTCAAGGCTTCACCTTTTCTTCTAGTGTATAGGTAATAGCTAGTCTTCCCAATTACTCTCAAAGTCTCAATGTATCAATTTATACAAGAGTACATGGCATAAGATGAAAGAATATAGTCTGGACTACATGACATAGTCCAAATGGAAGCTGTAATAACTAAAGAATTGTATAACTTTAGTAAACATCAAGATATTGTCAAAATATAGTTTTATAAGAGATCCAAGGTCAAATACTTCTAGATTTCAAACCTACTACATTTATGGAATAAATCACATGAGAAGAAATGAAAACATGATAAATTCACTCCTTTGTATATTGGACCATATTAGATATCAGAGATCTTAGGTAATAATGAGTTTTGGTTGAAATACCTCCAAGTTAAAAACCTCACCTTTCTAGTTAATGGATGATACTCTTTTATTAATTTTTACACCATCCTTAGAATAGATTTCAATTATAATTTTAAAGAACCATAATTAATACCTTGTGTAGTAGCAATATTGACTAGTATGAATTATTAAGTCTGGTTTTGATGTTTAGACACATAATTGTTCAAAAATATAAGGCAATGATTTAGTAGAGTATGGGTTAAAGACACATAGGAGTATAACTAGTTTTGGTTTTATGCTAAAACATTTTTATTTTCATTTGGGTTTCTACAAGAATATATGAAAATAGGATCAAGAATAAATGGGGCAAACAATTACATCTATGGTTTCAATTGTTTATCCAAAGTCACCATATCAATAGTGATAGATCTACATAGAAAAATAGTAGTCATAAGATATAAGGTTTTCTTGTACATTTTGAGTTTCAAAAGATAAACAAGTTTATAGGTAGTTTTGATTTGGGTATACATATTTTTGAACCTATCATTAAAGTCTTGGATCGGGTCATTTGGTTCTCTTCTCATAATTGAAATGTGTTGATAAATAAAACTTACATTGGTGATTTGGCCGAAATGTGTTAATAAGGTGTTTTTACATTAGTCCCAAGATTTAATTGAACCTTTAGGTATATTAAAAAAATAATCATACATGACATCTTTTAATGTGAAAGGAAAAAGTATATATTCCACATATTCATAGGTTAAATTCCATATTCTTAGGTCTATCTTGAACACATTTATGTGTTCTTCAACAATACTACCACCTGAGGGATAAAAGGAATTAAGATACTTTTTAGGGTCTCTTGGTAAATCATACATGGCCCCAATGTAGTTGATAGAAGAATTGACTAGATAGGTTAGAGCTTGGGCCATTAGTAATAATGGAAGATGAGGTTGTCTACTTGGAGAGAATTATTTATCCTAGGTTCCTATCTTAACTCCCTTATTAGATTTAAATTTTCTATGTATTTTTAAAGGTGGGTATAGTAATTTAGTGTTTGTGGTAGACATTTTTAATATTTTGAGTTCTTTTAGTATAACTCAAGTGATAATTTTCAAAAGAATAGAGGTGGAGGTTTAAACCCTCTTAGTGACAAATTAAATTCAAGTTTATGTGGGTTTCATGAACACCCCATAAACCTTAAAATTTATCCTCTAATACTTTAGGATCTATGAATGAAGGTCTAATCCAATGCATGAGTTGTGGGGTATTGGGTTTTGTGAAAAACTTATTGGTGGAATATCAATGAGTGAAGTAGTTTGTTTACCATATATGGGTTGGCTATGGATTAATCTAAATCTAGTTGAGATTGGTGGATTTATGATGGATCTAACATAGGGTGGATATTACCAAAATAAAATAAAAAAGAGGGAAAGGCTGAAGAAGTAATTAGAAACTAGTGTTTACTATAATCTTCTAAGATCACAATAATAATCAAGCACAATTATAAGTCCAAGGAAAAATGAATAACAATAAAATTAAGCATATATAATAAAAGGTTGTTGTGTTTGTAATAATGTGTTAGCACATCTCCAAGGGGGATTATGATTAACATACAAATGTAGATTCAATTCATCAATAACATAATAAGAATAACTATATTGAAATGCCAACTCATGCATAACTAGAAAATGAAGATACCAAAGTTACAACATATTTTACATAATCCACATGTCTGGATAAGAATCAAGATTTACACATTGAAATCAATTACAAAACTTTACTCAATTTCCTATTAATTTTAATAGCTAAAATTTTCCTCACTTTGGGACTAGGAGTATAAAAGTGTATAAGTTTGGTATTGGGAAGTCCTCATCTCTCAAGTAAATTCTAAAAATACATATTTATAAATAGAATAGTGTGTTAACTTGCATGTATTGTGATAATTGTTGAGAATAGAGTTATTCAACTAAATTACAATATATATATATATATATATATATATATATATATTATATGTATATATATATATATATTATATGTATATATATATAATATATATGTGTATGTATGTATATATATATATATATATATATATATATATATATATATATATATATATATGAAAAATAAATTAGGAACCAATGTTCCAAATTATCCAAACATGAAAATACATATGTATAATTAGAGGGTATTGATGTGAAACTATTGGAAGAAGAAACTATGGAATAACAAATATAGAAACTAAAGTGGATGGAATCATCATTGTAACTTGAGTTATAACTTAAATAGGTAGTTGAGCTATAGATACACCCAAATCTACAATAGATGTAGTTGTATAAGTAGGAATTAGAAGTGGCACATTCAATGGCCCATTATGTGTTTGAAGTACCAAGTATTTTTAAGACTAGGTATTCTAAGGAGGTGGTTGTGTTAACCCTGATGCTAATATTAATTGTTTGATTGATTTCATATACACATATAATGCCTGGTTGGCCTAGAAGTCTATATTTATATTTTAATAATCAACAAAGATATTTTTAACAATTGTGGGAGATTATACACTAAATTCTGATGTGTAACCAATGTAGCCTTATTCCATTCATAAATTATCTTACTTACAGTGATTCAGTCCTTGGAAAAATTTACTTGTTACATTATTTCATCATTAATCCTATATACCTTGCCTTTACTCTAAGATTGAAATTTATCACCTTATACTCATAGGAGATTTTTTAAAATGGGTTTAGGTACCAATTAGCCCTAAAGAGTGTTTACCTAATTGAATATCATATCTTGCATAATAGAGATTGCTCATTTTTCCTAATAAAAAAATTATTGTATGAGATTGTGTATCTTTTAATGCCACTCAAGTAAGTTTTCCCTCCTAGTAACAATAAATTTTTGGGCCCATGCAACCTCAAATTTTTTTATTAAATTTAAATTGGTATAATCCTTATTTCCAAATTTTTAGCTTAGAAACCAAAGTTTTCGATCAATATCCTTGATTTTATTGAATAGATAAATTATATCCCCCACTTAGGTTGAGATATGGCCTTTGTAGACCTTATTATATGAATAGTATCATAGAGATTTATATTTTTCCTATACACATTATCTATGGCATATTTAGGATCCTAAAATGTGATCCTCTTTAGCATCCTCTAAATACACTAATCAAATATTTTAAACATTTCTTTTGTAACTCCTCTAGTAGTATTCACAAAACTATAATGATCTTCTATGTACCAATACAGGTCTGAAGGATTTATTTTTATTCCCTTTCTTGAGATAATATGCCTTCTCTCTAATCCAACTCAACCTATTCTCCTTATGAAACCACAATATTTCTATTAACTTTTGTCAAGGTATTAGTCTATCTATAAAAATGAAATTTGATAGTGGGTTATTTGACAACCACTAGATCTTACCTTCCTTTTTCTTCATGTTGTAGAAAATTAATCAATGAAGGGATATTTAGTGAAACATGATACTCTAATTTTTATACTTGAATAGATGAAGGGGTTTACCTAGAAGGAAGCATGGTAATGGGGGAAGATGTAACTTCTATAGGGAAAAGAGGTATATCTTTCCTCCATCTATTAATTTTATTTTGGACTAGTGTATCAATTATGTATTTCACCTTCCCTACCACTCTATGTATTGAAACCTTAGGTGAATAAATTTGATAAAATTGACCAATGAGAAATTGTAACTATGAATATGACCTAGGAGGGGTGGTTTTCATGAAAAAAATGGAAGTAAAAAATAGGTTTTCAAAATGTACCCTCTTTGATGGCTTAGGGGACTAAGGACTAGTTACATTAATGAATGAATAGGTCAATGTGGTGTTAAGTAGGTTTTGAAAATAATATGTAACTATTGTGTATGCAACTCCATTAGTCATAAAAGTAGTGATAAGACCCATAGTAGCAGACTGAAATGTGGTAATAAAAGTTGGTACTACCACTACCTAAGGTTTGTTTATTTAGCTTAATGTATGTAAAACATGAAAATAATATAACACACCAATTGTATAAATAGTAATAGATAAAATACTTAAATAATGTAAAACATAATGGGATATAATTGGGGCACTAGTTGTTGTAGTTTTCACTATAATAGTGTGAGGTGGAGATCTTAAAGGTGTACAAGATGATGGCCCCTATGTTGGATTTTTTAGTCTTGACTCTACCTCCCCCTTTGCATCTCCTTCCTCATCAAAATATGTCTCTATGGACACTAAGTTAACATCTCCTTGGTCAACCACTTTAGATTCTTCTAAATTTTTAATTCCTCTAGACTAAGTGGTTTCCTTAGTTATCCACTCATCATATTCCTCTATCTCAATTATTTCATCAAAAGACTATGTTTCTTAAGTGTTAGACATAGATACCATTTTTTATTCATCTCCCCATATTTTTTCCTCTTCCTCATTGGCATAAATATCAATAGTTTTAATGTTAGTCTATCCTTTCTTCTTTTTTTTATTTCCTTGGGAAATTTTGTTTCTTTCTCTTCTACCTCTACCTTTTGGGGTGAAATAAGAGTCTTGGGTTTCTTTGCAAATGTAATTAGTGGTTTGGTAGTAATAGATATTATCCCTATATAAGGTGGAGTGGGATATTAAGGAGTTACGATGGTAGTATATGGTGAGGGAGTGGGAGGAGTTGTGACCACTAGTCAAATAGTGGGTGCTTAAGATGGAAATCTAATGGATTGAAACATTACCAATGGTGGTATTTTTGTCATAATAGGTGGTAACCTACGGGAGAAATAATTAAGACATGTGATAAGAAAGTATGAGCAACTATTTATTATACTATGGTGAATGGAGGTATAAGAAGCATGGATAAAAGTATAGATAGTGTGCTTGGACTTGTAGGTCTCTCCTCTTCAGTTTTGAATTGAGGGGAAGCAACAAAAACTACATATGTAAGGGAACTTGGAGCATTATCAATTATCTATTTAATATCAACCTCTCAAAATGGGCATGCTTTTTCTTTCATTTCTTCTTCTTCATATGTTGAATGTCCATAAACATGTCTATAAACCTATTGGTTTCTTTGTCAATTCTCTTAACATCTTCCTTAGTTATGTCAGATCAAATTGGATCTAATTTTCTACAATAATTGACATATTTATCCTATGCATTCTTATAGAAACCTTATTTTTATCTTATGCATTCATGAAGGCACTATCATGACTAGAGGATTTGTACCCATAATTTATTTTCACCTTCCTGTCATATTTCCTGATATGTTCTCTAATAGTTTTATTAGGGTCAAAATATCTAAATGGTGCCTAGTTCAATTCATAATGTGTCCTCACTCTTCTAATAAATTGAAAGCGATCCCACCTCATGTATTTTATTCTACCAATGTTATGTAAGGTTGGATGGATAAATACTTTATTATCCCTTCTTAGTTCAACATCTACATTTTTAGCCAATTGAGCAACAATTTCTTTCTTAGAAAATTTATAAAGAACAATCTGGGTTAGGTACAAATATTATGGCCTAGTTCCCTCAATATTGATTATACTAAACTTAGGATATAAACAATATTCATCCATATTTTAAATTTTATTATTTATAGGATTATATAACTTGGGCATGTTCTTCTCATATATTGCCTAATATACCATAGGTTAAAAGGTCCAAGTCAACCCTTTCAATGGTTTCTTAACCTATGCACATGGATAACATTTAATTGATCATAAATTAAATTATTTGGGTATTTTATAGATGGTTTACAAGGTTCTTCATAAAAATAATGTTTATTTATAGTCATAACATTCACCACCTATGACATCATATACAAGTTACTGTCTAGTAATCTCCTTGGTTTTGTGGTTTGTAGAATCAAGTTAGAGTTGATAATTTCCCCTGAGGCTACAATTTTGTTGTAGGTTAGAATAATTTATAACAAATGGACCCATATCTCATTGACATATGTAATTGTTGAGAAACCATATATTTTATTCAATAGGGACATGTCAATTCTCACCCTTGGTCTGAAGATAACATTTGAGATAACCAAAGTATGGCCCTAAAGTACAAAGCTACTTGGGTTTCCAGCCCATTATTTTAACTTATTTTTATTATTTTTCAAAAGGAGCCATGAATTCACCATATTATACATATAAGTCATTTTAGGCATAGGGAGTCTAGAATACCTTTCAAAAGGACTCCCACTTATATACACTTTTGGGTTCTTATTTAGTTTTAAATGTAATATTTTACCAAAATCTTTACCATTAAAAAAGAAATCAAAAAATAGAATAGTGTAAGGCATTACCTCTAGTTTTTTAGTTGCATTATGGAGAGCAAATTGTTTTATTACCATCAAGTCATTTTTGTGCATGTATGTGACAATTAAAATCTAGTCCTCACCCTTGTATGTCTTGAATACATCGAACTCATCCCAAATAGCATAGTAATTCTTGAAATCATGATTTAGAGCTGCTAAATCAAATGTTGAATTGATGTATTTTATTGTTCTTATAATCAAATGTGTACGAGGATCTATAGTGTGAGATAAGGAAACTATTTAAAATCTAGTGTACAAATGTTTATGTTGTGAAAAGTATATAAAATCTTGGCCATAATGGAATTATAGCTTTTAATTTTTGACTCGATCTCTATATTTTAAATGTGCTCTTGATATCTAGAAGAAAATATTGTTGGAATGACTATGGTGATTTGAAATATATTATGTTCATTTTGTTAGCGATAAGAATTGAATGTATTAATTACCAATTAATGAATTAATTATAATAATATATTTTACTCCACTAATTATTTATTCTTTTCATTAATTCCATAATGATGAATTTTATGGCATTTAATTCCATATAGATTATTTTGTTCACTCTTAGGTGTTTAGTCATCACAATATGATAGATGTCTATTTTCCACTCTTTCAAGCTTAACATTATCATCTTTTTTATTTAATTTTTTGTTGTAAAGGACATGTGTCTACGTATATATACTCCACTCTTATTTTTTTATGGTGTATTATGATTTTTTTCCTTTGGACATGGGTTAGTGGGATAATAACACTCGGTAAGATATCAATATTTTGCTTGCCTAAGATGGCCTGTATAAATAATTATGTTGATATTAATTCTAGATTAGTGGGATGATGACACATAGATAACATTAAATTTTCCACTTACCTAAGATGGTATGTACAAATAAAAATATTGATGTCACCTCTAAGTTAGTGTGATGATGATGCATGGATGGATCCATTGTTCTACTTTCCTAGGATTGACCATATGAAGGACAATGTTAACATCACCTCCAAGTTAGTGGGATGATGACACATGTATGGATCTCACTTCTCCACTTGTTTAATATATTATTTATGAATATCATTTATAACATTACATCCATGTTAGTGAAATGATAATGCATTGATGGATTTAACTAGCATGCTTTCTCAGTGAACTATATTCTTTACATGGGATTAAGATAAATGTCATGTGGTAAAAGTAAATTAGCTTTAGAATGTTTTTTCAAGTATAAAATGACTTGTTTAATACGCAAAATAGGTAAGGAGCCAACTAAACAACATAACATGTCAACATAGTTAGTCTATAAATCAAATATGTTAATAAACATAGTACTAAATGAAAATCAAAGACAAAAATTAAATCAAATAATATGGATTATACACACCTTTGATTATTTTTAACCTAGAAACACTATACAAACTTGGAAACAAATTCTTTTAGATCACATTAAGCAAATTAAAAAAAATCAAGAGCAGTAGATAAATGTGTTTGAGTGTCAGATAAATTCCTTATGTTTATGATCTTCATCTCACATGCCATCAAATTCTGTTTCATAAGACCCTGAATAAGATTATTTAATCAAAAGTGGGACACTTTTTAATTTTCAAATGGGGTGTGTGTGTGTGTTAGGGTACAAAATAACTCTTATCATAGACAAATTTTTAAGGAGTCATCCTATTGGTTATATTATATGAGTTATTATACCACCATTATGCAAGTGGTCACAATTTAACACAATGATGTTACTAATTAAAGAAAATCAATGAAGATATTGTTATAGTATTTTATTTAATTTTTCAAACTATCCATCTATATTTGTGTCGTAACCCAACATCATTTTAAATTGGGTATATATGTTGAATATTTCTTACTATAATTAATTTGTGAAATATGAATTAGGACTAGATATAATAGAATATAGGATTACATGAAAGCAAATTTTTTGATGAAGGAATGTTTGGATGATGTTATGAGTATTATAATGATAGGTCAAGGCATACAAATTAGAATATATATAGAGGTGATATACCACCATTAGAATGAATTAATTTCCACCAAAATTTGGTAAGACTTATATACTATCCATGGATCTATTTTAACAAATGTGTATTGAATTGGATAGGTGTTGGAACAAGTTGGGCATTGCAACTATACCTCTATTTTAATATTGACATACTAAAAATTCATCAAAAAATGTCTTAAATTGTTTATTGATACCTAAAATAAATAAATTATAGTGAATTAATTATGTTATGTTTATTTTTATTACCTCTCTTTTTTTATAAAATTATAGACATGATTAGTCTTTCCATATGGTAAATTTTGTCATATAGTTTCAAATTTTCTAGTGCGAGACAACTTGTTTGCATTATTTTGAATCAAGATTTTTATATATGTAAGGGATTATGACATATTGATAATATGAAATGACTTATTAATATTAATATTAATTTAAGGCAATTTGTAGCATAATATGGATAATTTAAGAATATGTTGCATTTAGAATATTAGCATAGTCACACCTTATTTGTAATTCAACATGTGGGCACTTTTGACTTGTCATAATTAAAAATTCAATATTTGCATAGAAATGATCAATGTGAGTTATAATAAGATTTGATAAAAAAAGTAGTAAACTATGTCAAAAATTAAGTAACAATGACACAAAGTTTTATTGAGTTCACTTTGATAGTAATACTCAGTGCAATTCTAGTATGATTGGTCGAGATATAATTTCATAGGATCGATATTTAATTTCATATTGTTTAATGTATTATTAAATAACATTTGAATTAAATTTATTATTCTAGTATTTTATTTTAATTGAACATATTTATTTATGAGGAAATCAGAGTAGGTACAGGTTTTTGTATCATTCTACTTCTCCAACTATAATGTGTTATAATAAAAATACATTAAACTTCATGACATGTTGCACGTCATCATCAAAACATATCAAGCATCCTCAAGGTAACAAGTTTTATTTGAAAATGAATGTGGTGGTTACTATATTCATATTTTTTAATTTGGTTATGATTATCTAATATTATTAATAAGTCATGGGCCTTGGCATCAATTCTAAACATTGATTAAATAGTGGCTAGTGATTGATAATGGATTGTGCACATATTTTATTATTTTTCATGGTCTTGTTACATGTATAATAGTTGGTGATATAATTTCATAAGCTAAGTATTAGTCTAAAGGGTTCAAAGTAGTTTGAACCATGGTGATTAATTTAGATTTTATCTTTTTATTTGGGTCCTCAAACCAAAATTTTTTTTGTGTAAAATATAATACACCATTTAATAAGGATATAAATTAAATAATTTAAGATATATTTGGTGGTAATTTGGGTCGATTGTGAGTAAATATCAGGGTCCTTGTCTCAAATTTGTTTTTTTAGTCAAATTAGATTGGTTTTAAACTTCATTTTAATGCTGAAAACTTGTGTCTAGTTTAGTAAAGCCTTAGATTATTTTGCAATGGATGTATTGTCTGATGAAACTTTGGCACATCACATAAGTTTATTTATTAACAAGTTATGATAACCACCTTGGAATAAATTGTTTTATTTTAATTTTTATTATGTTAATTTGGAAATCTAGTAGCTAAAAGAGAAGCTCTACATAAACCTTCATTACTTGGAGAAGGCATTTGGTGTGGATGTTTGATTGTGTTTGGTTTTAGTCTTGAGGATATAGAAAACTTAAAAATATATGTAATACTATTTTATTCAATTAATATATGTTTTTTTTGTCCATTTTTTATCTTATGTGAAATGAAACATCTACATGTTTGAAAGGAATATCATTACATGCATATCATTTTGAAAATAAATAATGAATTTGTTGGTGTTTATTTCAATTGGTAATATATACAATTTTGTATTGATTTTCTCCTTCAATATTCATGTGCATGGATTGTATATGAAAATATATCCTATTATTTTGCATGTAGTTGTTTGTTACTTGATTGGAAATCATGGAAATGGATTTTTCATGCATTTTTGATATAGTTGTCTAAATTTTACTCACATGTGTTATTAAACCTACATGATATATTTTATTTATATGGTTTAAAGTTCTTGACATTTGATTAGTATACACTAATTTTGAGATTCAATACTCATAGTACAATCACTGGTTTCATATTTTTCTTAATCGGGTTATTATTTATCATTTGGTTGTCCATACTCAAGTATATATAATTGTATGTAATTTTAATAATCTCTTGAATCCATTTTTATTAATAAAGAATGTGTTTAAATGGACTATCTAAAATAACACTATATGAAGTGTGTTTTTAGTCACAAATTTATGTTGTGCATACTTTTGAACTATTTTATTTCTATTTTGGTGGGAAAATATTTATTTGGTTTCCTTTTATAAATAATGGGTTTCAATCTTGAGGGTTAAACTATAGACATAGTTGTATACATTATAATGAGGTATGTGGTCACATTGAAAGTTGTAGTCAATATTCTAGGATAAAAAGATTATGGAATATGAAATAAAAGGTTTTGAGATGTTATTTTTTACTTATTGCATGAAATATATGTCTACATGCATATGATGCTTGATAAAAGAATATGTTAGGTTTGCATACTTTTTTTTAGGAATTTAATATAATTAATATATGTTGGCTTTCATAAAGGGTTAGTTATATGAATAGAAATATTTTAAAATTTTGTTAATTTATGGGATTGATATTTACATACACTTAAATATGGAATGTAGATATTAGTTATAAGGGATATAAAAGTTGTCAGGATGGAAATATGTTTTTGGGCTGGTTGGAAATTTTTTTGGTATACAATATTCTCTATGCATATTTTTATAGCTTATCACTTGCATACATTCAAGCTTGATATGATTGTCATTTTGAATAATAAATATTCATGTGTTCATTTATTAGTTGAAAAATGGAGGGTTAACTATTTTGAAGTCATGTGAAATGAATTTTCATACAATTAATATTCAACATATATTCATGAATATTAAATATTTTTTCTTGTGTAATTTTATTGTTTCTTGTGTAGTGGTTTTAAGAATTAATCATATTCGTAAAATTTGTGAAAACTATCAATTTTTAAATGGAAACAAAGTTTTACGTGTATAATATTGGCATGATTTTTAGTCACAAATTATTCTCATCAATTCATAAAATGATATAAATAATTGATAATTTAATTATGATTCATATGATTTATATAATAATATTGGTTTTGAACTCAGGCAGTGTTTGATGCATTCTAACTATTGAAGTTACATGCATAATTTGTGTAGTATGATTTTACTAACATTTTTAGTGGGTAAGGTTTTATATTCTATGATGAATATCTTAAAATTTATTATTTAATAACACATGATAATTGGCTTTATAGTGTAAATAATAATATAATTTGATGATTTGAGTATTTGTATTTGAGATAAAATGTTGACTATGACTCAAATACATGAATATTATACTCAAATTAGTTAAATAATGTTGTTTTAATATGAAATTAAATATAGTATTCATATTATTGATAGTTTTTATTTTATTATGAATGAATATGATAGTTATTGATATTTTTAAACATGTTATTGTATAAGTTGAGTTTTGAATTCTTATTGTAAAATTATTTCAATAACATGTCAGGGTGGACCCCAGACTCATGATTAATGGAGAAATGTATGGGTAAGAAAAAAAAAATATATATATATAGTGAAGGTAATCCTTCATGTGGTAACTCTCATGGAAAGACTATTAATGGATGTAGAGTTGCTAACATATTTTCTTACACTTCCTATTATGGAACCCATTTTTTAGTTCACTTTGATGTATATGACCCTATTTTTTGAAATTTTATTGATAGTATTCCTTCTTAATAATTTTATTTTTGTGGTTCATCTAGAGGTTTTAGGAGATCCACTTGGATATATTTTCCTTATGGATGAGATGCTCTAAGTGAATCTTCCTAATGTATGAACACTATTGTATAATATATTCCACATGTTACCCTTTATCTAATTAGCATGAAAATATTCCTAAGTTGGTTGATCATAATCCATATTTGGCACTAATTTATAGGAATTATTTTACCATAGCTAATAACCTACATATCCTAATAATAAATGTGTTAGCATCCTGTAGATTAGTCCTTGGTGATTAATGTGCTAAATAATGTCAATTTATAAGTTGTTGACAACTAGGGAGATAGAAATTTGATGGAATTCCCTAATTATTAAATATATTACAATGAGCACCAAATATGTAATGGTGATCCATTGATTGATTTTTTTTTGATAGTGATTTTGGGTGACCATGTTTCTAGTTAATGTTTTTTTTGTTTTATTTGTTAATATATTAGTAAATTATTGTTGTGGTACTTTTTTTTTTGAGTTGTGAATAGTGAATTTTTATGGTGATATATTTTATTTTTCATATATACAATAATTTTATTATCATCATAGAAAATTAGTATAACACAATTTACTTAATTTGATCATTAATGGATAAATCTTATTTATATAATATTAGTGTTAAAAGTTTTAAGTTTTTTTAATCATTAACATTTATTGATAATTTAATATATGCTTAGATAAATGGTTATTTGAATTAATGTCTAATAAACTAAATCCCCCCCACCCATTAGAATTTGTAATTTGGTCTACTTTATTATTTAATCCCTTGTACTTTATTAAATTTAAATTATAAAGTTAGGTTTTAACTTTATAAACTTGTAAAGTAGCCAATTGACTTTAAAGTCAACTAAATTAAAATAAAACTAACTAAAATTTATTTGTAAATTGATTCATAACCATCTCAAAGAATAATTAATTAATTAATAAATTGGATATATGTAACAAAAGGATAAATAAACATGGATCAAGATCTCTTCTAAGTTTGAAAGATTTCCATCTTTCCTTCTTCTTATGTGCAAACATATATGAGTTAGAATAATCAATTGTAGATAGGCCAAATAATTCATTCTCTGATGGTGAAGTAAAAATCTTGAGTAACACATGTATATCCAATTTTATTGAATTATTCATAAATGATTATAAGAATATTATTATGCATTAATATAATTTGATGATTGTAGATATGCATTTATATATGTATAACTTGCTATACTTGACCTGAATAATGATGAAGACCTCACATTTTGTAACATATTATTGATCAATTAGTTGTAATTTGATTTTCACTTGAATATTTTTTTTAATCATAACCACTCATGGTTTATTAATAAAATCATATTTATTTACTTGAAGTCCATTCTTATTCCAAGTCTCACACATTTTCCTTTTATTTTAATTACATTATCTGATCTTATTTTTGTTATTTCTTTCTACAGTTAGATTTTGTTTCTTAATTTAGTTGTATTATTTTTATTTATAATTAATTATTTTTTTTCTTATTTTTGATATTTACTTATGTTATTAGGTGATTTTGTGTTTTTTAATTAGGGAGTTTATTTCATAGTTAAGCTATTTTCTATTTCCATTTATTTGATTTATGTTTTAGATTATATCTTATTTATCTTTCATTTTTGTTACTTTCTTATTTATGCATTGGTTTGTTTTTATGTTGTTACTTTCATTACTTCTTTAGTTGTTTAATCATTTATTATCATATTGTTTTATGTTTAATTTTTAATGATAGTTTCATTTATCTAGTTAGTATTTGAAAGTACTTATTTATTTTGGTTATTTATTTTCTCATTGTTCTAATTATTTTAGTTTAGGTTCAATAGAAGTTTATTAATTAGTGTTATAAATAGTTTGAATTTATTAGCTTTAGTGTTAATTGTTAGTAGAGTATGATAGTTTTAGTTTCTATTTCCTTATTTTATTTTCATTTATATTTCTTGTATTTATCATTTGGTTTCTCTAATTTCAATTATTTTAGTTTGTTTTAGATATCTTAGCATTAAGTGATTGATACGATAGAGAGATTGATAAGAAATTATATAGATCAAAGATATTTTATTCAAGCTATTGCCTCTTTCATAGGTTTTACTCTATTAGATAGGTTAGATCTTATATTTATAATTTAATTCTGATTTACTATTAAACAAGTATTTGATTTTTTAAATATAATAATTCATAATTTAATGTTTGATTCACTAACTTATTACCATTATTATTAAAAAATGCTCTTAACATATTAGGATAAATTATTATTCCTTAGATACCCAATGATTAAATTGATCATATTTAAACTTAACCTTTGTGATAGGTAATAGGGTTGATATGTTGATGTAATAATTTTGACCATAATTAAATTCGGTCACTTCTCTAGGGAATTATTTTTCAAAAATCTTATCTTTTTTCTATTTTTATTTTTTATATAAATTTTTCTTATTTATTTCAGTTCTTATTTTCCATGACCATT
Organism: Torreya grandis; assembly: GCA_037957365.1. Taxonomy (NCBI): domain Eukaryota; kingdom Viridiplantae; phylum Streptophyta; class Pinopsida; order Cupressales; family Taxaceae; genus Torreya; species Torreya grandis. The sequence goes on along the minus strand of JARHVA010004030.1, from coordinate 89,750 downwards.
AGCATTTCCAATTCTATTATTCAACCTAAAATTCATATTACTAAGGATAAAGTAGATACGTCTCTAATATTACTCAATTTTCTTTGTATAATAGACCTTATGACTTGCATCATATTCTTGAGGTTATATATAAGGAAGAAGATGAAGTAGTATTAAAAATAGATTGGTATGTAAATATTAGACAACAAACTCAATTTAATATTTTATAAGAAAATAATCACATTTAGAAAGAAAGAGAATAAATTTTTATTGATAATCCTCAACCTAGAATTCATTTTATTTTTATATCATTTTCATTTGATGATTTTATTATTCCTACTGACTCTAATACAACTATAGAGTTAAATTAGCCTATTAAAATGGTGGAACCTACTATAAATTCCAATGGAGGAGCATTCAAAATATAGAGTTTGATACATAATTCAAGTTGTACATAATAACATATATTAATTATAATCCAATGGTAATTAAGTGGATTATGATTATTTAATGAGTAGCCTTCAATGAATCCTTAGATTCATGTTTATCATAATAGTGTGTCCCACATTTTGGTATAAAGAGTCCACATATACTTCTAATTTCTCCTTAAAATATATTGAGTTTAGGTCATTCATATTAATCAAATAAAGATGTTTTAGATTATATATGAAAATGTGTAGTGCATATATATATATATATATATATATATATATATATATATATATATATATATATATATATAATTGATTATTTTTTATCTATTTTCTATCTACCTAATGGGACATAATATTATACTATGGTAATTTGAGTCCTAGTAAATTTTCTTCACTTAAAGGACTCAAAGTTCCTAAATTCTCAAGAAATCCTAGTGTGTCATAGGAAGATCATATATATTATTTTAATTTATTTCGTGTTACTCTTGGTATTGTTAATGAAATTTTTTATCTTAGAATATTTTCACTAATTTTATAAGGTAAAATTTACCAAACTTTTATTAGCCTTATTTCTATAGTTTTTAGTAATTTTAAATATATATAATATTGGTTTCAAATTTATTTTGGCAAGACTAAACAATATTTAGAGCTATTCAACAAACTTTTTAATGTTTCTATTAAGTGAGACAATATACCATTTTATAATCATATTTAGTAAGTTACGCTAAAATATTCCTCATGATGTTAGACCATCCATAAAGTTTTCTATATTTTATTTTTGAAGTAATTTTTTCTTGAAGTATAAAATGGATTTAGAAGATAAAGATATAACATATTATGATGAAACTATTACTTTTATCATAGAATATGAAGATAAATAAAATCATGTTGGTTTTAAAGATAAATCTTTTACATGTTTAAATTATGATAATGAATAAATTTTAAAATCCATTCATAATCTTGAAAATGAGATAGTCATCATCAAATAAAAAATAAATGAAAAGTCTTCTACATGAAGTAAGAAGAATTATAATCCTTAGAAAACTAAAAATGAAGAATAAGTTAATTATTTTAATGCTTCTATATTATATCATGACCCTAATACTAGTATATTTATTCAATTTAAGAAAAAAAAAAAAAACAATCATGGAAAGGATACTATTACCATTAACTTGGTTAACAATATAAAAATGGGTGGTTCTATCAAGTCTTCAAAAAACATCAAGATTGTTAGTTCTTATATTGTTCAAATAAGAGAAAGGGATTACAAATTTGAACCCAGAGATAATTCCAATACAATAAATAATCAAATTTATTCTTCTAAACCATCTACACAATATAAAGGTAAAACTGTACATAATATTATTACTTGAGATAGTGATATTAAAATTCTAATTAGAGTAAACCTTTGTGTATTAAATTAAATAATTCCTAGTATACTCCTTATAAGCCCAAAAATTATACTCACACTCATCATCCTCATGTTTGTGTTTATAACATTATTGATGATTTAGATATTATTAAAGCTATGTTTTCTTTATTACAAGTTACTAGTTTACTTGGATAGCTTGATAAGATAAATGATGTACTTAAAAATATAAATCCTAAAAATGTAGTAGTGTTTCAATAAGAATATAATAATAATGAACACAATTCTATTTATTTTATCAATATACCAATCCTCCTACTAATTATATTCCTTCATTATTGGTATCTGTTATAATTACTAAGAAAAATTTTCCTTATTGTATCCTTGGTACATGTGCTTCTAAAAAAATAATTCCTAAATTTATTGTTGATCAAATAGGCATATCTTACAAAACTAATAAAATAAAAATTACTGGATTTGACTCTCATCAAACCAAAAATTATGATAAGTTTCATGATATTTCTATCATGATAGCCAAAGATGAAATATTTAGATGTATATCTAATGTTCATATTTTATATATTCCTCCTAACTAAGCTATGTTATTAGACAAATATTGGTCTAAAATTTGGTTCTTTTATAGCTAAGTATATATCTTGGGTTCCTATTGGAAATTAAATTACTTTCATGTATAGAGAGGAATGAAATAGTACTCCCATAGAGTTCATACCACCTATTGTTTCTTATGTAAAAACTAGGTTTGGTAATTATGAGTTGTTAACATTATATACAATTTAAAAATAAGAAGAAATATTTTTTTATAGAGATATTATATGTTCTTTATTCTTCGATGGAGCTTGTTCACAACATGGTGGTGTTGCTTCAATCATTTTAATTTTTCCTATTGATAAAATATTTTTTTATGCTTATAAATTATCAGTTGATAATACAAATAATATAACATAATTTCAAGTTTTATATTTTGGGTTTGAAATGCTATAGAGCTTAACATTAAGAATTTATAGGTCTTTGGATATTTTGATTTGATAATTAGACAATTTAGAAAGATTTATAAAACAAATTAAACCCATCTACATAGGTATAATTAGAAAGTTTAGTCATTTATTGAAAGTTTTGAATCTTGTAATGTCATGCATATAATTCAAGAATTTCATTATCAGGCTGATAAGCATTTTTTTTGCTTCTAATCCTATTTTAATTTAAAGAGAACCAATTACTGACTCTTTTTTTTATAGATTTTTAAACCCAATTTCCCTAATTTTAATGAAAATTTCCCTATTTTTAGTCATGATGAACATATTGATTCTTTCTTACAAGGAAATTATTATGATTAAGATGAATATGTGTTTAATTGAAGTGATTATTTATAATTAAGTAATAATAAATTGTATTTCGATCTAGTCAGTCTAGAATCTATGTTCACTCCTAATGATTATCCAAGGATTTCACATACTGAGGAGCTCTAGATGTTAATAATAGGTGAAATTATTACTATTAACCTTGGCACTGAGGAAGCTCCTAGATACATTTATTTATGAATTTAATGTATAGTTGACAAAATTTTTCAATTTGTTAAATTATTTAAGGAGTTCATTGATATTTTTTATTTTTCATACAAAGATCTAAAATTTTATGATACAAATATAATTAAACATGACATACCTATCAAAATTGTTATAAAAACTATTAGTAAAAATATTAGAATAATAATCCCCTTATTTGAGGACACCATCAATAAGGAGATTGATAAGATTTTGGATGGTAGTGTCATATTTATTAGAAACTATTATGATTAGATAGATAACTTAATACCTATTAAGAAGAAAAGAAGTGATATTAGATAGTGTGTAGACTTTAGACATTTGAATATAGGTAGGGTTAGAGATAATTTTACTCTACCTAGTATTGATTATATTTTTAAACAAGTTACAAGATCTAAAATAATGTCTATTCTTAATGGTTTATCTGATTACAATCATTTTTGTTAAAATCTAGAGGATAGACAGAAGACTATTTTTACTACATGAAGAGTAACCCATTTTTTAACATAATGTCATTTTTTTAATAAATGTAAGTGGAAATTTTTAGAGGGTAATGAATGTAATATTTTATGAGTTAATTGGCATTATTATTCAAGTCTACCATGATAATCTCATTATGAATTCTAAGAAGAGAAAAAACATATTGAGCATCTTCATGAAATATTCCTAAGATGTATAAAATAGTGTATTTATTTAAATCCTAAGAAGTATATTTATAGAGTAATAGATGTAAATATACTAGGACATATCATTTCCAAAAATACATTTCTATTGATCTCTAATGCATTTTTGCAACTAAATATTTACCACTTCATAAATACCAATCTATTCTTAGATTAATTTTGGGTAATAATAAGTTTTTGTATAAATTTATTCTTGATTTCATTAATAAATATAATAATTTATAAGTTATTTTAAATAAAAATCAATATTATGTTTTAGATATAGATTATAATTCAACATTTAATAGTATTAAATATGCCATTACAAGTGTACCCATACTTGTCAATTAGATCTAAACAAACCCTTTATTTTGTACATTAATTCTACTAAGAATGCCATAGGAGATGTTATTACTCAAAATTATTAAAATCAGGAAGAGAAGCCTATCAGTTACGTGACCCAAATTTTAAATGATACTTAGACTAGGTATCCCTTGATTTGAAAAATTATTGTATATTTAATTTGTTATTTGACTAAATTTAAACTTATTTTTATTAAAAATAAAGGTATTTTTTGACCAAATGTATATGTTAGTTATTGTATTTTGAAATAACCAACTATTCAAGGAATATTATCCAAGTGGATTTTTAGGATTCAAGAGATTTATATTGAATTTGAAACATCCAATACTATCAAAGGAAATGAAATTAAAAAAATTGTCTAAAGACATGACCTATAGTATAAATTTTTAATTTATTTCAATTTATTACTCACTTCATGCTAGGCCTCATTTGAAAATTGTGAAAGTTGATGGGTTTTCTAAAGATTTTCAATTTGGCCTTGAAATGAGAAAATGGGATTGTTTATTTTCTAAAGATGATTGGTACCATAATTTAGTTTATTCATTCCAAAATCAAAATTGTAATGAAAACTTAAATAAAAATAAAAGGTCACTTTATTTAAAATTTTTGAAATTTGTTTTATTAGAGGATTTATATTTCATAAGGATAAAGATAGTGTTATTTGACATTTATTAACTCATGATCAAACCCAAAAGGTCATGTTATCACTCTAAATTGTACCTTTGAGGAGGTTTTTCAAGTCTTCCTCATTTATTTGATAATATGGAGACCCATATAATATTAAAAATTCATAATAATGAGGTGAATATATGTATATAGGGATAGCTACCTTGATTTCATCACCTAAAACTACTACTAAACCTATTATTTTCAAGGGAAGAGTAAACAAGTAGCTAAAACTAGTAAATGGGAGGTGATGCACTGAACTTAACACCCTCCACTTCCATAAAATACACTAAGCACATGAATTAGGAATAAAATATATTTCAATAACTCAATATGAATCTCCAAGCATTAAAATTTCAATATGAATGTTATGATCAAGACACTAATCAAGAAGGGATGATCAATAGATTTTATAGAAGACACTAGTGAAGCAATATTCACACTTTACCATTGCAGGATCATGTATCACTATTCATATGACCTAATAGGATGACTAAAAAATAAAAACAAAGTAATAAGATAGGAATAATGAAAGTAAATTGCAGACTATCACTAGTATTAATCAACTGCCATGAGAAAACACTAGTTGCAACATTGAGAAGGCTATAAATCAACATGTATTCATCTCAGAGGAAAGGTATAAGTGTTTACATAATTAGGGATTCCCCATAATCTAATTGAGGATCATGATAAAACTATGATAATAAAGAGTTATATGATTATTTTCTTTCTTGGGTTCTTGTAATGTAACTACCTAATAAATCTATGACACTTGTCATGGATCTCTTAACATATCTCTCTCTTCTCTCTAATTTTCTCTTATATGTAATAAATTTAATGGATTTTAATATATCCTTAATAAAATTATGGAAAATCCCTACTCATGTAAAAAATTATACCTTGCCTCTGAGATGAATCATGCTAGTTTCTAGCCTTCTCAATGATGCAACTAGTTTTTTTTCACAGTGGTTGATGAATGTTAGTGAAAGTATATAACTTATTTTCATTTATATTATATTATTACCTTGTTTTTATGTTGTTATTAATCTTATAAGGACATATTAATAATGATAAATTATCTTACAATGTCCAAGTGTGGATATTGCTTCACTAGTGTCTCTTATGAGACCTCTTGATCATCCACTCTTAGTTAGTGTCTTGATCAAAACCTTAATATTGAAATAATAATGCATTGATAATCATATTGAGTTATTGAAATATTTTTTAGTATTATTTTATTATCTTAGTGTATTATAGTCAAGTGGAGGGTGTTCAGTTTAGTGCATCACATCCCATTTACTAGTTTTTAGTCATTTCTTCCCTTTTCCCTTGCAAGCATTAGGTTTAGTAGTAGTTTTAAGTGATAGCATCAAGGGAGTTATCAATATATAGAGATTCACATCATTTATTAGTCCATACACAACCTATATGTTTATCCATGATATAAAATAAATAGTGAAGGCTTGAATAAGCTCCTCAAGGGTGATGGCACACTCGGTGGGACCAAGGATTTCATCCATTGAAAAGTTTTTGATGATTTTATTTAATACACTAGAATTTATAGGTATGAACACAAAAATTAATGGAAGATCCAAGTTAACGAAAATTGGTTTAATCATCTCTAATACTTAGAAGATAACAATTGATATGTATTCTCAATATTCATTTGGTCAATATTTAAGCTCATTACCTACACACCCTTCATATCAAGATATTTATGTTTATGGATTCTCACAAGTATACCTCAACTAAAATGTCAGATTTATCATGAATTTTACCCCTCATTTATGCTAAATAAACCTCATGTTTATCCTACTAATCCATATAGTCATCCTTGTCAAAACTATCCTACCCCCAGGCAGCCTATTTTCACTTCTACTCAATTCACATCAAGACTCAAATAGATCATATTATAATATGATGGGACACTAAGAGAGGTTGAAATATAATATTTTATTAGTCTAATTATCCCTATCTACCTCATAATAAGTATGAGGGAATTATTAGATTTATCTAAGAGTCAATGGGAAGATTTTGGGAGAGATAATAAGTAAATACCAATCAATGACATGTTGTGGATAGGAAGATTAATTTAGTGTATATATAATGGGTTAGTATTATATGAAAGGAATAGAATTAATTATAATTATCATCATTTTATTCCTAATTTTCTTTAACTTGCAATATACCATCAATAAAATCTTATGTCTATGTAATACCCACCCACTCTTACTCAAGAGGATAAACCAAGAGAGTTTACTATAATAATTAGATACTAATATGGTGGGGGGGGTGAATTAGTATCTTAACAATAAATATTAAATTTCATTCATCATTTCATGTAGCATTCATTTCCCATAAAAGATCAATACATAAGCAAACATCTACACAAGCATATCATGCGAGAACATAAAAGATATGTGGGAAACCCTCTTAGGGAATAAAATAAATTTAAACATGCACATGTAATATATTCATATAATTTTAATATAAAATTTTTATTTAAGCAATGACTTCACAAGGATCTCCAACCCCTACCTAGTTGAGTACCCACTCAACTAGTCTTTTGCAGGCTCTATATTGCAATGAGGCTTTAACTCCCTAGGTATCTTAGCATAAACTAAGTCAAATATGATATATAATCACATTATAACACCTATTTATAACTAAAATATATATTACAACTTTAATTTTCTCTCTTTACCCTTCAATCTCACTCAAATAACCTCTTATGCCTTCTCACTCAAATAGCCCTCTCTTGGGTAGAATTAGGTCAACTGACCTTGCTCAATTGCTATAGAAAAAAGTTAGATACTCATGGAATTTTTTTATTATATTAATAATTATATTCAATCTCTTAACCTATTATCCAAATAATTATATCCTTCTCTCAATAGCTCAATATCTCAACTAGTCAATTTAGGCCTATTAAGCCTTCTTAAGTACTTGACCCTTGATCTGACCCATATTAGTCAAACATGAACCTTTCCATACATGAAATAAATTTTTAATAGATAAAAATACATCTTTTAAATTTTATAAAAACATTTTTTAAGTCATTCATAGTCCATAAGGACCAAATCCATAATTAGGCCTAATGGAGACCTAATGCAATTAGGTCAGTTTTATCCACATGTTACCATTTGACCCTTATGGAAACTTATTGTCTTAAAAAATAGATTAAAAACTTAATAAATGCCTAAAATGTAACATTTATAAGTTCACCTTGGGTCCAAAACTTAATATTTTCCATTTGACACTTTGAACCCACCAGTTAGGCCTACTCACCTTTTAGGCCTTCTCACTGCCAAAAGTCTATCTTAAAAATTTGAGCCAAATACACAATTTTACCACATAACCCATGAATAAAATCATATGAATAGGATACTAAAGACTTAAAAAAAATTACCAAAATCATTTTTTCTCTAACAAATAGGAAAAAAGGCCTCAAGAACACTCTCGTACATAGTTTACTCAAAAACACCAAACACTATCAATACATAGTCAAAATCATTTGACTCTCCAGACTTAAAAAGTGACTTCCAATGAAAAAATTCATTAAAATGATAATATTAGTAATTTTTAACACCTTAAATTTATTTTTATAATTAATATTAGTGAAAAATGACCTAGGAACAACATTTCCACACAAAAAAAGCAGCTTGTAAGGTCAAAAACACAGTTAGGAAAATCAACTTATAAAACACTTGTGGGAAAACTTATATGATTTTAAAATGTATTTTTATGAAAATTTAGAAAAATTATATCATATTTATAAATATATATTATATGGTCATATATCAACATTGGTCTTACATACCAATCTCACTATGTCACTCTTCACAGACTTCACTATGCTAGACAAACCAATGTGATGACAATGTTTTACATAAGTGTAGGCATCATCAAAAAATTTATAATAATTGTATAGGGGTATGGGTACTTAATAATTTACCCATTATTTAGGATCCATACCTATTCCTCTACAACCAATTCCTAATCTCATTCTCATTCTCACCTGGTTTTCTCATTATTATTCTCATTAGGCTAGTTTAACAATAAGCTAACTTCCATGACTAGTTTTGCACATTTTTGGTTAGAAAAAGACCCATAAAATTTAATTTACATAAAATATAAGTATTTAAAACCATGATCCATCCATTTTATTTATTTTAATTGTTTAACCCTACCTGTGGCATCAAAAACCCTAAAACTAAAGGTTTTCCTATAGCTTATACTCACTATCAGGACAAAAAAAACCACATTATGAGACCTTAAAGATAAATTTACATGTTAAAAACACTAAAATAGGTCAAATATACCATTATTATCCATAAATAATTCTATCTTTCCTATCGGGTCTTTGTAAGGGTTTTAGGAGGGTTTTGACGACCTTACATTCTTATCAAACATTCATAAAATATTGTCCCTAAAATCCAAAACCAATTAAAATAAATTGAATATAGATACCTTCAAAAACTATCATGAAGTTCTCAGGATACCATACAAAGGTTTCATTTTCTAATGAGCATGAGAAACTTTTTCTCAGGTCTGTAACACCCCATTATGTGCACACAATCAACCTTAACATCAATTTTTTTGCTTTTTCTTGTAGTATATGACTTAAAACATGGAAAACATGATTAAAATAATCCATCACACCACTTAAAATTATATAAATATATATATCACACTTGTAATTCATCTTGACCCCTCACTAGACCACTATTGGTCACTTTGTTCACTTAGGCCTTATATTGTTAGTCATATTTAGACTATGGTCATTTTTTGAAACCACTTAAACTATTATTAACACTTAATAATCATGTAATAAAACATCATATCATGATTTAAAGATACCACCATTACTAACATATGTCTCATATGGCTCAGCTCTTCATGCTACTAGACCTATGCCATTTCACTAGATTCCTCAATTAAGGCTTCAAGAACTTAGCATCAAGAACAAAAAAGCTAACATAGAAGGATATAAATGAAAATTTCATGAAATAAATTAAAAATTCATGAATATATTTTAACATATTCCTAACAATATCCCCCTTTATCATTGATGGAAACAACTAATTGATGGAATCTACTTAGAGAGACTTCTCTTACTAGGAAACATATTCTTAATGTAGATCAATATCCCACTTTGACATTAATGGCAAAGAAGTTACCTCAAATAACACTTCAAGATGAAATATTATATTAGAAAACTCCCCCCTTCATTTTTCATATCTTAGCTAGCTTCTTCTTGATAGATTGGCATTACTCTCCTTTTGACCTCACATATTATGCATTCCTTTTCTATACTTGGAGCTAAAACACCTACTCATTATCTCCCCATAAGAACTTTGTTTTAATTATTGGATACTAGGAATAGGAATCACACCTAATTCCTATCTCAAATTTTCAAAAGTAGCCTTTGGAAGAGGCTTATTCAATATATCTATAATCTAATCCTTCATAGACACAAAATCAAGTTTAATGCTTTATTCAATCACATACTTTCTTAAGAAGTGATACTTGATAGGAATATGTTTGGTCCTTGAATGTAACATAGGATTATTTGAAACAATTATGTAACTAGTATTATCATAGATAATAGTAATAGGGCTAACAAACTCCACTTTGTAGTCTCTCAGGGTTTATTTGATCCATAATAATTTAGTACAACATGAGAATATTAAAATATACTTAGATTCACAAGTAGATAAAGCTATTGAAGGTTGTTTCTTGATTAACCATGAGACTGGACACTTACCTAAGAAGAAGGCTCCTCCACTAGTGTTTTTTTATCATCTAGACTCCCATCCCAATCTACAACTGTATAGGCTACTAGATCAAACTTATTACTCCTTGGGTACTATAAACCATATTCTAAAGTACCTTTTATATACCCAAGTATCATTTTTAATAATTTTAGGTGAATTTACTTAGTGTTTTATTATAATATTCCTACAAGACCTACTACTTGCATGATATCTAGCCTAGATATAGTAGTATACAACAAACTCCCAATCATGGATCTATACTTTGTTTGATTAACCCTTGAGGATTCATCCTCTTTTCTTAGATTGCATATTGTAACCATAGGTTACTTAAAACATTAAAATATTCCATTTCATACTTATTTAACATATCTTTTATATGCTTAACTTATGAAATGAACATACCTTTTTCAGTTTGACTAATTTGAAGTCCAAGAAAGAAAGACAGTTATCCAACCATAGACATCTAAAATTTTGAATTCATCACCTATGTAAAGGCCTTGGTTATGTTTTCATTAGATACACCAAATATAATATCATATACATAAACTAAAACTATCAATTGATGATCATTTTTAGTTTTGACATATAGGTTACTATCTGTAACTCCTCTCTTGAACCCTTGGTCTAAAAGATACTTATCAAGTATAGCATTCCAAGATCTATTGGATTGTTTTAAACCATAAAGGGCCTTATTCAACCTGAAAACATAAACATCACTATAATTTAATAAGAAACCCTCAAGTTACTCAATGTATACCTCCTCTTCTAAGTTCCCATTTAGGAAGGCTAACTTGACATCCATTGGTATATTTTGAATCATTTGAAAACTACATAGAAAATCAACATCATAATGTAATATAACCTTAATAAATAAGAAAAGGTTTATTAAAATTCCACTCCTACTTTAGAATATACTTTGTATACAAGTCTATATTTATTTCTAGAGACCTCTCCAATCTCATTCAACTTATTCCTAAAAACCCATTTGGTACCAATGATGTTTTTTTCTTAGGTCAAGGTACTCACTCCCAAGTTTCATTCTTATTAATTTGATTTAGCTCCTCATTCATTATCTCTAACCAAAACTTATCATCACTTGCTTATATATAGTTTTTAGCTCAATTTTTGAAATTAGGGTAGTATTTTCTTGATCATATAACTTACCATTCTTCTCCTTATTTGTATACCTGCACTTTTATTTCTAATGATCTAATATTCAAGATGATCCTTTTAAATTTTCGTAGAAGGACCTTTTGAGTCCTTTCTTTCCTCACTCTCTTCTTCATCATCATATATATATCTATTTCTCCTTCATCATTCTTTTATTTAGTATATGGATTATTTGTCTCATCAACCTTCACATTTGTGATATCCACTATCTTTTGTAACCTTTTGTTCTAACATATATAGTCAACACTTACTAATGAATATCCTAAGAAGAAACCTTCATCATATCTTGAGTCAAACTTTCCTAAGTCATCATCTCTCTTAATATATCACTTACTCCCAAAATAATTTAAATGTTCAACATTTGTAGGTTTGTCATTCCATAATTCATATGGAGTCTTGTCACCATTGATCTTAATCTGACCTCTATTCAAAGTGTAAACTATAGTACTCATAACTTCTCACCAATAACCATCTAACAACTTTGACTCATTAAAAATTGTCCTTTCCATCTCTTGGATAGTCTTGTTTTTTATCTCAACCACTCCATTCTATTGAGGTGTTCTAGAGCTAAAAACTATCTTCTTATTCCATTTACCTCACAAAATTCATTAAACTCATTTGACCAAAACTCTCCTCCTTTTTTAATCTTAAGACACTTGATATTCACATCCATTCAATTTTCAACCAGAGCCTTGAAAGTTTTAAATTTTCCTATATCTTTTCACATATCTTTTAAGAATGCTACCCAAGTCATTATAATTAAATCATCTATAAGAAACATGAAGTAACTATCTCCTTGAATAATATGAATCCTTATAGGTCCACATAGATCAATATGGAATAGTTCTAAAGTTATAGTAGTGAAATATTCTTTAGAGTTGAATCTCTCCAAGTTTCCTTGCCATGTTGACATTCCTCACAAAGAGATCATAACTCATAGAATATCCCTAGTTTTCATTCATTTCATGTGCTTTTATCTGGGATGTGTTTACAAGTTTAGAGATTATGGACATATTATTCATAGATCCCTTAGAGATGACCTTGAAAATATTATCAAAGTTCATGTGACCTAACCTCATATTCCATATCTAAGTCTCATCTACCTTAATTATGAATTATTTATATTTTGTGATCTCATTTAGTACATAAATATTATTCTTAGTTATCTTGGATTTGGAAATAAATATTCTTGATTTTTATCTCTTGATCTCACATCCATTTTCATGAAATGTTAGAATATGCCCTTGGGTGTATATTTTGCTCAAACTCATCAAGTTGTGTTTCAATCCATATACATATAACAAATTTTATATTTTGGTCTTCCTATTATCCAAGCTCAAAGCACTTTTCCCAACTATGTTAGTAGATGTGTTATCCCTAACCCTTACTAACCCAGTGGTATTCTTCTTTAAAGTAATGAACTTGATTTTATCTCTTGTCATGTGACTTGAAAATACACTATGTATATAGCATTTAAAATCTTGATTTTGAGTGTGAAAGGTATTTTGGGCTATCATAGATTCTTATCCTCTATCTTTATGCTTCTTTTTTATATGGTCTACTTTCTTGATCCATTCTTTAGTGTCATGACTCCATAATCTCTTAATATGACTAGTTTTACTGATAAAATTTGTCTTACACTCTCTTGAAATGATTCCTCTTTGGTTGAAACTATAATAAAGAATTCTAATTTTCAAAATATAGTTAATAAATTTATGTCCAAATAGACCACAAAAAAATAATGACCAATGAAGGAGTTCACATGTTGTTGTTGTTTGACCTTATTTGTCTTTTGATATACATAATTTGAAATATTGTTACCTTTTATGTCACTTGACTGATTGAGGAGGTTCTCAACTTGATGATGATTATATTCAAGTTTGGTAGTTTCTACATAGGTCTTAATTCTACCAATTTCATCACTCCTTGACTGATTAGTCTTTATTTGAGCTTAACATTTATTGAACTCCTTTTGTTCTTATCTAAATTCAATACCTCTCATGTTATAGAAGGATATTTGACTATCTAAAATACTATTAAGCTTTCCACTACTTTATTTATACCTTTAAAAAGTACTTATCTTGATAGCAGCTTACTCAACTTGTGCCTCTAAGGATTTTACTTTCATTCTTAGCTGAGTGCATTCTTCCATGTGATCCTTCTATTTTGAACAAAATTCACAAATTGTTTCACTAACTATGGTTAGGTTCTCATTGTAGTCATAGAAAGTACTTTAATTTCCAAGATCCATATTTGTGTTCTAGAGATATCCCTTATATTGTTATGATTGCTCATGGGTCCAAGCTCTGATACCAATTATAAAAAGTAGATATTGAGAGGGGGGTGAATCTTTTTATTTACAATAATTGTTCAATTTTACTTATCATTTCATGAAAAAATTATTTCCCATAAAATAACAATACATAAGTAAACAATTGCATAAGCATATCATGAGAGAACGCAAAAGATATGTGGGGAACCTTCTTGGGGGATAAAACCCATTGAACCATACACATGGACTACAATCCTATAATTTCAATATAAAATTTTTATTAAAGCACCTTTTGTAACATTAGTTTTCACCCTTTGAGAGATTTCTTTAGGTTATCTCCAAAAAATCTACATAATAGGAACATCCCCAAGATATGGGTATCCTGCAGTGGGGTTGAACCTCTAGAGAAGGATGGCTTCCTCTTGATGTATCACCTATACAAAATATTATTCTTGAAAAAGGGTTAGAAAGGGGGTATAGGGTTACTAATAAAGATAAAAAAGTGATGCACCAAATATAAATGAGACACTCACATGAGTTTGAAAGCAACACCAGATTAGCATAAGACAATATTTTCTCACACAATCTCATAAACTAGATAATTGCATAAGTATTTCATGGCCTAGGCTCACCAAGCAATAAAGGAAGCATAGTGGAATTATAAGATTCACATCAAGAATCCATAGATGATAGAAATAACACAAGTTTAAAACTACAAATAGCTTGAAAAAACCTTAAAAGAGGTGAGAAAGAATGATGATGGAAATGGAAGATTCTCCTTCACAAAGCCATCATGCACAAGCTTACTAAACACTAGTTAAAGGAAAGAGATAGGTAAGAATCATCTTATTTCATAAAGAGGTAGATATTAAATTTTTTTGATAGGGTCTTGCCTTGTTAAAATGAGAGACTCTTTCTCTTCAAAAATTAGAGAGTCTATCTAAAAGTTAGATAGAGAAAGTTTTTTTTGAGGGAGAAAATAGAAGATATATGAGAAAAGGATAAGATAGAGAGAGGGATCATGCCATAAAAATTAATGAATGAGATGCTGCCACCCTCTAATTAATTCTCAAACACATTTTAATCAAATAAATATAAGTCCTTCATCTAAAAATTAACCATCATTTGTCCCAATAGCCTTTGAACCCTCTCATTGGTTGAGAAATACATTAGAAGATAGGAATCTATTTTTAATATGATGATTCATGCTCCTTCCAAGGAGGAAAGATCCTTAAGTTTTTAAAAGAATTGAATGCTCCACCTATAATCTTCAACCACAAAAATATCCTCCTTGGAGTTCTATGCCATCTTCCACTTGCCTTATTATAAAGATAGAATCCTCATATCCATGGATCTTTCAGAGCCATGACTATATCTACTTGAAGTGGATGTATGTACATGTTTTATCAAGGATGTGACCATGTTTAAAGATGAGACACTTAGTTCATAATCAAAAACCTATGCCTATTAAAAACCTAAACATAGGTTTACTATAGATGAAAACTAATCCCATTTATTGGTTTTCATATATTCACGATCTTAATGAAAATCCCATCAAAATTGTTTGACTACATTCTTGATCTTTATTAAGTCTCCATAGACCTAATCTATTCTTGAGAATTATGGAAGCCAAGAACTCATTACACACATGGATTCCATTAAAATAACAATTAAAACAATAATTAAATGATGTTGCAACCTTAGATGATAGGTCTTTCAAGCTCTAAATCTTTAAATCAGAGATTTATATTGAGCTTTAATGGCAGCCTTTGGTCTTGAAGTATTTATTATGGTTCAACCTATATCATATTTATATATAAAATCTATGAATTCACCCATATATGTCCATGTAACCCATTTGATCTAATTTTTCTATGTAAATGGAATCCTTTCTACACTATTTATCATATTTTGAAATATGACCATCACAAACTCAAACATGTGTCACCATCTTGTGCCTCCTAGAACTTGATTCAATTTAATCCATCAATCCTTGATTTGGTCTTCCAAAATTATGATAATTCATAACCTTACATAATTTTTGTGCACCTAGATATCATATCTCCATCCATTTCATACGCTTATGCCACATGGTGACCTCATGTGCAATCTAGGATCTTTGACTTCTTGACCTCACATGCACCATCAATAGGTTTTGCATGATTGAATGTGTGCCATTGATCATTGGAATTATTGATCAAAAATGCACCATTGATCCTTTAATTTATCATGATCATGCCACTTTTTAGCCTCATGTTCAATATCAATATCCTCTAACTTTTTGACCTTGTGCTTATCATTGATCTTGATTTGCATGATTTAACATGTGTTATTGATCTAGATGGTCCCATTGACTTGAGCTATTATCCACATGTCAGTGTTCTTGATTTAGACACTTGATATTTTACCAATTGGTATTCCCATGTTAAAAAATAAGATCCTTTGAAATATATGAATTCAAATGACTCCTTCCCATGGATTTTATTTGATGTCCCCATGCACGTCCCACTATGCTAGTTCAACTTTGAAGGCTTATATCTTGAGATAGAAAAATCATCAAGACACAAAATTTTTAGGGGAAAATATAGGCATAAAAAATATCATCTCCATATGATAATTTGGATTTAATATACCTCTTAAATACATATATTAAATGCAAAACCAAACTGGCATGTTCTTTACTACATGACATGCTATGATCGTCTAATTATTCTAGGATTGTGATAATAATCTTTGGACCCATCAAGGATATGATAAACCTTTAATACTTTGATAAAGCCTTATTGATTCCCTTTAGATTCCATGAACACCATGAAACCTACTAGTCTATTTAATTTCAATTCTATACCTATTTCCATACTTGCTTCTCAAAATTCATCAAATTCACCTTAAGGCTTACTTAAAGTGTTTTAAAATTTTACAAGTGAGATGAGGTCTTATACTTCTACCATTAGATTACTTAGATAAATAAGAACCCTACTCAGGCTCTCACTTCATTCTAGGACTTCTCTAGAACACTGATCCATCCAAAAAATGTTTTGTATGTAGTCCAAATTTGGACAACATTTCTAGTGACATCCTAAGATTACATGCCTACTATGTAATATATTACTATCCTTAGCCTATCCAATAGGAATGGAGTATCAAGTATTCTCTCTTAAATGATATGAAACTGATACAAGGATATCCCTTTCTAAAACCTTCTCTTGAAGTAATAATGATAATAAGAATAAAACAAATACTATGCCCAAGGCACTTAGGGAAAGGAAACATAACTAAAAATAAATGTGCACTAGACACTTAGATGAAAACATATAAATATACTCTAATATATACAATGGA
Organism: Torreya grandis; assembly: GCA_037957365.1. Taxonomy (NCBI): domain Eukaryota; kingdom Viridiplantae; phylum Streptophyta; class Pinopsida; order Cupressales; family Taxaceae; genus Torreya; species Torreya grandis. Next base: position 72,154 of record JARHVA010004030.1, on the reverse strand, counting down.
TACAAATTATTCTAATGGAAAGGCTTTAAATAAATGTCATTGATTAGGATGGGTAATGCCTCTCCATCCATCTAGGCAAGTGGAAAAGCATTATGTTGTTTGCATCTATGAATCAAATAAGGGCCACTCGACAAGCTATCAAACTTGGTATGGTTTCCTAGATTGGACCTATTTGAATCCCACTTTAGGAATAGATCACCTTCTTTGAAATCCCTTAATATTCCTCTCTATTCAAAGGCTATCTTAACTTGAGCTTGGTGAGACTCTAGTGTCTTCATTGTAAGGTCCCTAGTTTCTTCAAGATCCATGAGCTTTGCCATCCTTATCTTTATAGCTTCACTTTCCATCAAATCAAGATGATGGGATAAATCCAAGGCATGTAACTCAAAATATATGGGAAATTTGGCTTCCCTCCCATACACAAAAATATATGGTGAGTTTTCAATGGCAACTTTATGAGTCACTCTATAAACCCATAAGGTTGTCCTTAGTTTCATGTGCCATAATCTCTAATTCTCCTCTGTAGTCCTCTTAATAATCCTAATCAAGTTATTGTTTGTGGAATACACTAGTAAATTGCATTGGGGGTCATAATTTAAGGATTTACTAAGGTATGTGCCCATCTGAAGTTCCCAGTCACTTGTCCTCATGCCAATAAATACTAAGGCATTATCTAAAATTATTATTAATGGTTCACCAAAAATGCTCACTATGCTATCATAGAATTCAAAAAATACCATCTCATTATCTTATTTAAGGTAAAATTCTTCCACCCACATAATAAAGTAGTTAGTATTAATGAGTACCCATTTGTGGCCCCCACTGGAAGGTGGATTGATCATTCCTATGAAGTCCAAACTCCACTACTTGAAGGGATGTTCCACCTGAATTGGTTTAAGGGGAAAGGATGCCAATCTTTGTTTACCAAAAAATAAAACACAATTTTGACATTTTTTTACCCATGCATAAGCATCCTTAAAGAGGCTAGGCTAGTAATAACTAGCTGTCATCACTTTTTTTACTATAGTCCTTAGAGAAAAATGGCCTCCTATAGACCCATCATAGAATTGATCTAAGAGCCTAATAACTTGGTCATCATCTATGCATCTAAGAAGCACCATATTAAGGTCATTTATAAATAAAACCATATAAAACAATGCATAAGGTATAGACTAAAGTCTAAAATACATTTTTTTCCCCTATCCATACCTTGAGGGCACTCACCTATTAACAAGAAATGTATCATATCTTGGAGCCAGCTAGTGTGAGGTGGAGGTATATCTACTTGTGAGTTTTATTGTGTCACCAAAAAAACCTATTTATCCTCATAAATGTCATCAACCATATGTTCACATAGGCCTTTCCCTCTTACTAGCTTAGTGACTTTTATCTCCACATCATACTATATAACCTTGGTAATCCAACCATCCATCTTTTCATTGAAGTCTTTGTTAAGAAGGAAGTCTCTCACTCTAATATGAGACACCATCAGATATATTTTTTTGTTGGATAATATTGGTATAAACTTTTTGAGGCTTCTCAAGGTTGTAAGAACTTGCTTTTCTACAAAGGTGTACATTACCTCATATCCTTCAATCGCTTGGCTGAAAAATGTAATTGGCTACTCAAGTCCTTCTAAATTCTTCTGCATTAACATAGTTAATATATTATTTATATTGGTAAAGGTATAAAATACAAAATCCCTTAACAAGTCAAGAATCATGATTATGGGTACTTGGGTAATGTCTTTCTTGATAGCCTTGAATGTTGCTTTAATTTTATTGGACCAAGTGAATACTTGGTTCTTCTTCAACATGGTAGTGATGGATTTAACCAGGTTTTCAAAACTAGGTATAAACCTTCTCACAAAGTTTATTTTCCAAAGGAAATGCTAGAGCCCCTTCTTTTTCTTGGGTAAGGATAATGACAAGATGACACATATTCTATTAGGTTCAATACCTAACCCCTACTTGGAGATAATGTGTCCCAAGAGTTTTCCCTCATAAATAACAAACACACATTTCTTAAGATTCAAAGATATCCCATATTCTCTACATCTTTCAAAGAAAACTATTAGGTGATCTAAGTGTTCACTAGCCTTTTTGGAGAAAACTATGATGTCATCCAAGTAGACAACCACCATCTGATTTAGCAAGCCTTGAAAATCCATGTACATGTCTCTTTTAAAAGTAGCCCTAGAATTTTACAAGCCAAAAAGAATATTTTGATAAGCATATGTGACCCAATTTATGGTGAAGGAAGTCTTGTGTTGATCTTATTCTCTTACCAGTACCTAGTTGTATCCTGAGTACCCATCTAAAATTAAAAAAAACATTCTGAACTAGAAACTATCTAAAAGAGTTGTTCCATGGATGGTAAGGGGTAATGATATTTTTAGGAGACCTTATTTAAATATCTAAATTCAACACACAACCATATCTCCCCATTTTTATTCCTTATAGGAACTAAGTTGGCTACCCATGAGGAGTGTTTGATGGGAAAGATGATCTTGGATTCAATCAATTTAGTCAATTAATTCCTCATAAGCTCTTCAATTTTGGGGTGGATAGGCCTTTTTATTTTACCTAATAGGCTTGGAATTAGGCTCTAATTCTATAGTGAGTTGGGCTTTTTTAGGATCAAAACCTCTCAGGTCATTATATTCCTAAGCAAAAATGTCTACATATTCTTTCCAAAGATCAATGAAAGAATGATTTTTAGCCTTAGTGCTTACCTTTCCAAGATTGAAGAAATTATCTTTGAGGATAAACACACTTTCTTAGTTCTCTTCATTAGTTAACATCACTAACTTTTCTTTCCTCATATGATCTCCCTCATGGAAAAGACTTTCAAGGGTGACCAGCCCTTTAAGAAGATTATTAGATATTAGCTAAATAACTTGATCTTCATATTGATGTTGGAATTTATCTTGGTTCATTTAGGAAAACTTTACTTCCTACTATAATAAATAATCAATTAACTTATCACTATCAAAGACCTAAAAAATAACTTCATTATCTGCCACTAATGATCTTACCACTACTTTAACATGTGGCTACAATTTTTACCTTTTCAATTCATTTGAAAGGTTAATTTATCCCCCATAGCTGTCAACCTATTAGCATGCTGATTTTGGTTCCTTGGCACTGCTTAGATGTTGAAGGCTTCAAAATTCTCAAGAATGTCCCACACTCTATGTTTGTAGGATTTCATCAAGGGATTATTTGTGATATTTTGGCATCTAACTTGATGTAATATGAACTCACTATCTCCATATACTTATAACTACTTGATTCTCCTCTTTCTATCCCCCTAAAGGCCATGGATAAGGCCTTCATTCAATTACATTTCAAGAAAAACTAAATTGGAACCTATAAGAAGAGAAATAATTATCATTATAGGGAGATATTAATATTACATCTACATCTACTCCATGCTTTCTCCTTGATCCATCAAACAATAACATACACAATCCACTAGTATATTCTTGTGGCCTAGTGAGGGATGAAATGGACTAATTTTCTTCATGAAAGTAATAGACACCAATGTCCCTCTCTTCAACACCTTTCAAAGGGTTGATCAACTTATTTTCACTCCAAAAATAATCTAAGAACATATTAGGTATCTCCTCAAGATGTGTGTTTAGTTCCTAACCAACCAAGTGTTCATATTCATCTAAGATAGTATAATTGATGTTTGAGTTATTAGGCTCATAAGGCTCAATGTAAAATTATGTAATAGGCTTAGCTTTAATAGATACGTTAGTACCATACCTTATCCTAAAATACATGTAGGGATAATTTTCTACTAGATAACCCCCAATTTTTGCTATGAAATCTATAGATAAACATAGAGAAAAATGAGGAGGCACATTTAGAATCAACACATCTTGAGCCATTGAAACACTACAACAAGTATGCAGGGTCAACTTGAGGCATCTAATAATATCATATGGTTTTTTGGAAGATCCATCAAGTTGAATAACTCCCTTAGATTAAGGTTCATACTTCAAACCAATTTTTAACTAAGGAGTCACTAATGACTACAAAAATGTAGAAGGGAGTAGGTTTGATCAACTTATTTGATTTACCCTAATTATGTCCTTTATTTTCATTAGTGTGGACTAAATTTTCCTTGCTCAATGGATTATCTAAAACATTGATCTTTGATAATCCTTCTTGAAGGATATCTACCTAACCAGGCATAGAAATCATGTCCCACATTGGCACACTCATATTTGATTTTTTAATTTGTTCCATCATTTTGATGGGAAAAACACCAAAATCTTGTTGTTCTTTGGGAGATAAACTTGTACTTTGAGCTTATGAGTTTTGTGATACAAAGGCATTCCCTTGATTTTTATTTTTTGGAGCTACTGGGACCTTTGGATCAATAATAGGTTCCTTTGGATTTGATAGTAAAGGAGTAATGGTAGGAGGATATTTGAATACTTTATAGTTACATATTCCTTATTTTTAACCTTGTATTAGCTACTACTAGAATGTATGCTTATCTATAACTAGCCTTCTCATTAAGTGCATATCATTCTCCTTGCTCATAGTTAACCATTGTTTCACCCATATGTCTTGGTACTTCATTATACCCCTAGCCTTATGGAGGATATTCTAGTGTTATCATCATAAGTACTTATGTGTTATAAGCCATATGAGATTTATTGTATCCATATTTAGCACAATGATGCCATTGCTTATTGAAATCCTGATCGAGATCAGTGTTTGGGATAATGGATTGACCAAAAGATTGATTCCAAGGAATAATAACCTCACTTTATTAAGAAATGTTTTTATAAGTAAGGACTAAAGTGTTATAAGTGCTTTCAAAATTTAGATTATAATTACTTTGCCTAATGTATTCAGGCTACCCCTAGCCTTGTTCTTGTTGTTGGCCTCATCCTTGGAAAGTTCCTTTATAGGGTGGCCTATTTTGTTGATAAGACTACTACTAGGGCTGATTGTATCTTGATAAGAAATAATGAATTTGGATTTCTACCTCTTCACATTTACCAAATCATTTCCAAATTATTGAAACATGCTCTTAAGCTCTTGAAAATTCTTGTTTTTTTGGGACTCACTAAATTGACTAGTTGAAACCTTTTCTTGCTTTGGTGTAGGTATGGAAATAAGAGCTAGCATAGGAGGAATGGTAGTGAGGGGAGGAATATCAATATGAGGTGGTTTAATCTCAAGAAAAAAAGGCATTGGTGGCCTACGGTTAAGATTTCTATCTTATATTAGATAATTCTTTGCTCTAATTGCCACCTCATAAGCATTTGGTAGTGTGTTTCATCTCATAGATTAGATCATTACTTCAATATCACTATTGAGGGATTTCAAATAATAAAGTAAATCAAAGTTAGGAGTAGGCCTGATAGAGATTGGAATCCTATCCCATGTATTTTGAAACCTTGTGTTGAAATCTTTCATAACCTCATGAAGAGCCCTCATGATTGTGGTTAGTTACTTTATAAGTGGCAAGTGGTCACTTTTATTTTAAAATGTCTTCCACAAGGAATATCCTAACCAATCCATGATTCAATGGAGTTATTAATAAGGTTTATATACTATTCCAAGGCTTTACCCTTGAAAGAGATAGCCTACAACTTAATGGACACATTTTCCATAGTGATATCATGAATATTACAAACATTGGCTATAGCTCTGAGGTGTTCGAAATGGGTTGTAGATTGGTATCCTATGAAATAGGGAACACTTTTAAGATCTATCATTAGGACATGGTCATACTATTGGATTTTTAAAAGGACTCTAACAGTTAAATCCATAAAAAGGAAAGCTCTAGGGGGTGCCATGGGAATGAAAGGGGATAACAAAGATCTTCTTGCAGAGGTAGATTTTGAAATTGATTTAGGATGGAAGTTTCATTTATATGGATGTGTATTATCAAATATTATCATTTTTACTATTTTTAAGGGTAATTAAATAAATTGAAAAGGAATACTTATAGAATCTGATCTTGTAGTCACCTTTTCCATGAAATATAGCTATTGCTCTGCACTAGAATATTGAGTGTTCTCAGAGTTGAAAAATATTGTTCTATAAAATCTATAACTACTAAAAATTGATCAAAATAACATCAAACTTGACCAATATTCTTTGAAAGTGGGTCTCATTAGGCAAGCTATAAACTATTGTAATATTAGTTTTCACCCTTGGAGAGAGTTCTTATTTATCTCTCTAACTAAGCTACATAATGGGAACAACCCCAAGCTATGGGTATCCTATAGTGGGGTTAAACCTCTAGAGAAGGCTATCTTCCTCTTGCTGGATTACCTAGACTAAAGATTCTTCTTAGAAAAGGGTTAGAAAGGGGGTATAGGGTTATTAAGAAATCTAATAATGGGATGCACCAAATTTAAATGAGACACTCACATAAGCTTGAAACCAACACTAGATCATCATAATATAATGTTTGCTCACACCATCTCACAAACTAGGTAATTACATAAGTATTTCATGAACTAGGCTCACAAAAAAGTTAAGGAAGCAAAGAGGAATTCTAAGATTCACACCAAACATTGATAAATGGAAAAAAGAACACATATAATTTCAGACTTACAAATAGCTTTAAAACACTTTAAAAGGTTGAGAAAGAAGGGAAATGGATATGGAATAATCTCCTTCACAAATTCATCATGCATAAGCTTACTTAACACTAATTAAAGAAAAGAGATGGGTAAAAATCTTCTTATTGCATCAAGGGTAGTTCTTATAAAAAAATTTATAGGGTCTTGCCTTATCAAAATTAGAGTCTCTTTCTCTTCAAAAATTATATAGTCTATCTACAATTTAGAGATAGAGTTTTTTTTAGGGAGAAGATAGGAGATATATGAGAAAAGGAGAAGAGAGAGAGAGAAGGAACACACCATAAAAATAATTAAATAAGCTACTACCACCCTCTAATGAATTATCAACCACATTTTGATCCAATCAAGACTAGTCATTCATCAACAAATTAACCTTCATTTATCCCTTTAGCCTTTTAACCCTTTCATTAGTTAAGAAATACACTAGAAGACAAGAATATATTTTGAATATGATGATTCATGATCCTTCCAAAGAGGAAAGACCCTTAAGGTTCTAAAAATAATTAAATGATCCACCTTTAATATTCAACCACAAAATATCCTCCTTATACTTCTACTCCATCTTCCACTTGCATTCATTATAAATATAGAATCATCATATCCATGGATATGATAGAGCCATGACTATGTCTACTTTAAGTGGTTATATGTACCTATTTTTTCAATGATGTGACCATGTCAAAAGATGATACAGTTATTTCATAATAAAAAACCTTCCCCTATTCCAAACTTAAAGATATGTATACTATAGAAGAAAACCAATCCCATTTATAGGTTTTCATATAGTCATGATCTTAATGAAAATCCCATTAGACTATTTGATTCTATTCTTGATATTTATTAGGTCTCAATAGACCTAATCTATTCTTGAGAATTATACAACCTTATAACTCATTAAAAACATGAATTCCCTTCAAATAAAAATGAACATAGTCATGAAATGATGTTGAAACCTAAGACAATAGGTCTTATAGGCTCTAAATCTTCAAACTAGAGGTCCAAATTGAGCTTTAATGGTGGCCTTTGGTCCTAAAATATTTTTTCTAGTTCAACCCAAATTATATTTGGATATAGACTCTATTCATTCACCTATATGGTTCCATGAAACCCAATTTATCCTATGTGTCTACCTAAGTGGCATCCTTTCCATTTTTTTATCATATTTTGAAATTGACTATCATAAATTTGGACACATGTCACCATCTTGTGCCTCTTGGAACTTGATTGAATTTGCTTCATTAATCCTTGATTTGGGCTTCCAAAATTATGACACTTGGTAGCCTTTCATACAATTTTTGGACCCAAATATCATGTCTTCATCCATTTCACTTGATTATACCACATGGTGACCTCATGTGCAATTTGGACTCTTTGACTTCTTGACCTCATGTGCACCATCAATCTACTTTGCATGGTTGAATGTGCACCATTGATCATTGGTCTATTTTATCAAATATAAAACATTGATCCTTTAATTCACTATGATCATACCACTTGTAAACCTTGCATTCAATCTTAGGATCTTCTAACTTTTGGACCTTGTGCTCACTGTTGATCTTGATTTGCATGATTTAATGTGCATTGTTGATCTAGATGGTCCCACTAACTTGAGCTCTTATCTAGATTCCATTTATATTGATTTAGACACCCAATATTTCACCACTTCATATCACCACATTTGACCTTAGGATCCTTTGAAATATTTTAATTTAAATGAATACTTATCATGGGTTTTATTTGACATCACCATGCACGTCCCACTATGCTAGTTCAACTTTGAAGGCTTATATCTTGAGATAGAAAACTTATCAAGACACAAAATTTTTATGGGACATTCTAGGAATTGAAAAAATCATCTCCATGTGATCCTTTTTCTTTGGATCCATCTTAAATATATTTATTAAATACACAACCAAACTGACCCATTCCTTTCTACATGACATGTTATGATGGTCTAGTTCTTCTAGGCTTGTGTTAATCATCTTTAGACCCATCAAGGCTCTGATAAACCTTTGAGACTTTGAGAAAACCTGATTCATACCTTTGGATTACATGAAAACCATGGAACATTTTGCATCCTTTTAATTTCAATTTTAGACCTATTTCCAGACCTGATTCGCAAAAATCATCAAAATCACTTTAAGGCTTGCTTAACATGTTTCAAAATATTTCAAGTGATATGAGGTCTTCTCTTTCTACCATTAGATTACTTCAATCAAGAATAACCCTACTCATTCTCTCACTTCACTCTAGGAATTCTCTATAACATTTATCCCTCTAAGAAAATTTTTGTATGTAGGCCAAATTTGGCCAATAACACCAACTTCACAAGGAGCTCCAACCCCTACCTAGTTTCGTACCCACTCAACTAGTCTTCTGCAAGCTCTATCTTGAAAGGAGGATTCAACCCCCTAGGTAGTTTAGCAACAACTAAGTCACCTCTTATCTATGATCACCTTATAACACCTATTTCTAACTCAAATATATATATATATATATATATATATATATATATATATATATGACAACATTATTTTTCACTCTTTACCCTTCAATCTCACTCAAATAACCTATTAGGCCTTCTCACTCATATAGCCCCCTCTTTGGGAGAATTAGGTCAAGTGACATTATTCAACACCTATAAAAAAATATTTAGATAATCATGGCATGTTGTACTCATATTTTTTATGATATTCAGTCTCTTAACCTCTAAAACACAATATCCTTCGCTCAATAGCTCAATATCTCAACTAGTCAATTTAGGCCTATTAATCCTTCTTAAGTAATTAACCCTTGATCTCACCCATATTAGTTAGACATGAAACATTCCATACATTAAATATATTTTAAATAGATTAACATAAATGTTTAAAAGGTGAAACAAACATTTCATAAGTTGTTCATAATCCATAAGGACAAAATACATAATTAGGCCTAATGGAGACCTAATATAATTAGGTTTGTCCTATCCACACATTACCATTATAACCCTTTTGAAAATATATTATCTTAATTAATGGATGAAACACTTCATACATACTTACAATAGACCCCTAATAAGTTCACCTTGGGTCCCCAAATTAAATTTTCCCATTTCAACCTTGACCCTATTGTCACTTATATTTACACCCTTTGAGGAGATGTCTAAGCTTTTCTCATCCAAGTGGTAGAATTGAAACACCTATAGGCTTGTGGGTAGCCTATGAATACGGTTAATATCTAGATAGAGCTATCTCCCTTGATGTACCGCTTTGGATCACTACTACACCTACACTTTTTTTTAGGGGGGGGAAGGGAGAGATAAAATTGAAAGAAAAATATCCTAATAGAAGTGATACACCAAATAATTTTATGACTTCTAACTAGCTACATGTTACACATGAAACCAAGAGACTAACCAAAGATACACTTCTCCAATCTACATATTTTCACATCAATATTACATTATGAGGTTATTGATGATTTTTTAGGCTAGGAGGACTAAAAAAGAGGCATTTGATGACACTAGTGAATAGAGTAACTCATTCAACCATGAAACTTCCTAGAACACTTCACATGCCCTACAAGAAGAAACTTTCCATCTATAAATAACATAAAATAATGAGACAACATGCTAAGGAAATCATATTTATCACTAATAAAGATCAATATTATAAGTAAAAAACACTATGAATAGTATTTAAGAGGTAAAAATTATTAGTCTTATTGATCAAATGGTATGCAAATGAGCAAGGTTTCACCATATTTAGGTGGAGCATAAGTTATACAAACCAAAATGACTAGTTCTTATAGAAATTGAGAGAGAAAGGAGAATAGATAAGTCCAAGGGTCATAAAGACACTTGTCATGTTGATAAAATGAGTTAATTATGCATATGAATAAAGTGTGGAATAGACCATGCAATATTATAAGAAATAAGTGGCTCTCTAAGTCATGAAACTCTTGCAAAGAGGCATGAAAGTTTTCATTCTAGCTCAAAACATTGCCTTCATGATTTGGACCTATTTTAACATCCCAAAATTGATTATGGATAGGTCTAATGATTGGAATGAATGGAAAGGATTTAAAACATTCCTTTCCATTCATTGGTTATCTAAAACCTTCCCAAAATGAGTTATCACCATCCGTAGTGAAAATAACTCTTCTTTCATGCACCTTGCACACTTGGCCCCTAAAAAGGCATCATTTTTCCATAAAAATCCTTTTTAGGGATCATATGACACCTGTAAATACCCTCCTTCTCCTTATATTCATTAGGAAAACCTTAAAATCATCTCACTTGAAGTTTTCTACCCTTCTCACTAGCTTGGTTACTATGCCAATTTTTACCTGCTGAGATGAATTAGCTGGTTTAAACACTTAAGAGTTATTATGAATAATTAAATGGAATATAGGGTTTATCCTAAGTCATAATTATTCTACCAAAGTTTATTTCATCTTTATAATCCTTTTGAAACCTATAAAACACATAAATAGTCAAAAGTACCTTATTTTGTACCCTATCCATACAATTCCATATAGCTCAAAAGGGTAGGGATGAGAGTAAGAGAGTATTCAGAAAGGTCTTATATATTTCATGATCAAAATAGGACATTATATGATCTTCCTATCCTCATTTTCTCCATTAGGTCTAAACTAAGGGTTTGCAAGGGTTTTAGGTAGTTTTTATCCTTAAGCTTTGTTCATAAAGCTGGGACATTACAAAATTCAAAAAAAATTCACTAATTTTATATTTAGTACCCATAATAATCTCCACAAACTCCTTTGGACTTCATGAAAATATTCCAAGAAGATGTGAGCACTTCAACTTAGCCTATCAAGCTCTTCTTTTTCTTTGCACATGCCTAATTTTGTCTTTGAGCCAAAAAATGACCACCTTGTGACCTATTATACATAATAATAGATCAAAAACATCTATAATGATCCCAAAATCATGAATAAATATATTTTAATTCACATATTATGCTAGAATTGTGAATGACTCCCCATTTTAACACTAGGCCTTAACCTTATTTAATAGGCCTGAGTTGGATTAAGACCCACAATGAATTTATAAATATTTAATATATATACCAATATCTCAAAAACATTTATTTTTACCTCATAAAAATTTATTGGTCCATTTAAATCTGATTCTACAGTTTTAAGTTGCATTGGTCTATCATTTGGAATTTAGGCTTCACCATGCTCAATAAGCCTATCTGCAAGTTTGAGGGTCTAGGTCACCTTGTTGGAATCCATACATATATACAAGATATTTTATGTTTTTTTATGATTCTATTAATCTTATCATACCTTATTTTAATTTAAAAATAACTCTTGGTCTCATCTCCTTATACACTTTCCTTTAAACCTACCAGTTTTGTTCCCAAGAGAGTGCCCTCTATCTGAGACAAAAGAGAGGGCACTACCCCTATTTTATAAAACAATATAAATATTTAATAGGGTTATAAAAGTTATAGAGACACTATATACAAATTTTTTCCTTATATTTATGTCATCTAACCTTCTATCTCTCTTAAAAACCAAAATAGACTATAAAAAATATTGTGTAGGGCTTTCCCAAGTGGATTATGTGTTGAATTTGAAAAGATCTTATCTCTATTTTATATCTCATTAAAATATCATATATTTAATAAAATTATAATTATATATTCTCTCATGTCTTTTTTCACCATTTAAATTCTTCATATACCCCTCCATACACCCTACCCAGTCAAAACTGGGTTTCAACTCTTGACTATGTTTTGCTTGTTTAGAGCTCCTGTAGGTGTTCTTTGAAATATTTAAAACCTAAATTTATGTTCATAAAACCTTATTAATACATATCAATACAATTTATCAATGAATTGGATCAATTTTTCTCATGTTCATTCCATATTCACACCAAGAACATTGCCTTCATGTTCACTATTTTTCATAGTCATCTACAATGGTTGTAGGTGCTCATAGGGTCTTAAGGAATCCATGTAAACTTGTTTTTAATTTTTAATGGTTCATGGAGGTCATCATAGATTTTAATAATGTATTAATACATTTTATTTATCATTCCAACCCCTTATATACTCTTTACATGTACCTTAAGCTCATAGACTGAGTCCTTCCTATCCTAACTGTGAAACCATAACTTAATGACTCTTGTAGGTGCATATTAGCTTCAATTGAGTTTGGTCATGGTGTTTAAGGAAATATAATGAATAATTAGAGACATATAACATATTATTATACATTTTATTTATCTTTAATGTCATAAAAAACCACCAAAACACCTTGCTCTTTTATCATTATTTCCATACTCAACTATAGGTACTCATTTCCCTATAAAGGGACATCTGTAGGTGCCCATGGAGCTTGGAATACCATAAATCAACATCATAATGATGATATTTATACCTATTTTCATGATATTTAATCAATTTAACCATGCTAATATGATAAAAAAAATTTATTTAAGATGTCAATTGTCTTTCACACCTCAAAACCTGTAGATAAGAAAGTAGGGTTTCAGTGTTTTTGTAGGCAACTTTGAGGCCTTAAACTTATATCATCCACTTAATTTATAACTAAAATATTTGGAATATATATTATATATACTATAGGTAATAAATAAAACCTATCTATATTATTTAAAACCCTTTGTAAACATGTTTTAAGATATCCACAAAACCCATGGACCTCTATTTTCACCTTTTTGGGAAAGTTTCCCTAAACACTATCATCTCATGCTTTAAAGGTGTCTCCACTTAAATTTGATAATATTTAAACCTAAAATATAATTTTTTTGGTCAAAAAAACATTTTAGGACTTGAAATTATGGTTTCATCATACTACAACACCCCCTATGAGTAATCTAATTTATTGTCAACACTACCTGTAGGTGGTTATCCTCATACACAGGAAACCAAGTTATAAGCAAGGACAAGGTGCCTATTTTATTACCTTTATGAGTTTTAAACTCTCATAAAAAATTTAAATAGACTCCTTTGATTTTAAATGACTCTACCTATCTAAAATGATCATTTTCAAAATGTTTGGTTTCTAAGAGGACACCTATATGTGAAAATTTTGAGTTGTGTGTAGGTAGTAATTAGAATATGGACAATGTGCATTGTTTAGGCCTCAATAAAATACCAATACTCTTCACCAATTTCCAAAATGGTTTATCATAATTATTATTTTATGTTAACCAACTTCAAAACTTCATTTTTAATGTCATTTTATTCCTTTATGGCACTTATACATGTTCATTAATGGTTGTCTAACTTGTAAGTTGCATATGACTACACCTTCATGGATAATTTATTGGAGAATAATATTTGAAGGTGAATTTGTTTATGGTGCATTTAAAACATGATAATGATATTATATACACCCTCTGAAACCATTTCTAAATCATGAGAAACTCTATAGATGGTGAAAACCTACATATTATCCCAAATGAGACTAATCTTCCAACATAAGATGATTTTATCATTAAAACACCATGAAACCTGAAAAAAATCATGGATGGAATCTAAGAATAGATTAAAAAAACATAGATTCAATGTCACCAATTGGTCAATATAAACTTGTCCAAAATTGAGCAAAACCTATAGGGTGCATAGATTAGCAACCAAAAGAACATAGTCAACTTCATGAGGATGTTTCATAAATAAAAATTCACCATTATAAGAAATATTTTTATGGAAATGAATCTCTCTAATTTTAATTTTACTCCCAAATTTGTTTGTCTTGGAAGTTATCCAAATGTCTGTACCAACTACAAACCTAAAGATTGGTTTTATGTGCCTAGAAGAGTGAAAAAGGAGAAGAATGGTTTTAGACTAATTTTGACACTTAAAAATTAATTCAATAATGGAAATGGAGCTAAGGAATATAAATAGTCATCCCATAACCTTACCCCATGTGTCACACTTCCCCATGAGTTGTACAAGTGCCAAACTCTTCTCTTTTTCCAATAAAATTGCTTTTTTTAAAGCACTTGCCACTTTCACTTATAAATAGTTACCTTAGACATAATATGACACATGGAACATTAAATAACATTTTAAAACCTTCACATTTCCCTAGGAAGTTTTATAACTAATTTAATGCCCTATTTTGATCCCCAAAATGACTACAAATAATATAAGGACTAAAATACTAATGACCAAGGTTGATATAACATTAAATAACATCAAATGACCTAAAATATACCTTATGACCAAATATTAGACCCAAAAAAATTCTAAAAATCAAAATTTTACCTATAGGGGTCCCAATTTGACTTGTAGGTTCAAATTTGGTTAACAAATTAGTGACTCAAAGGGGTAGGATGCATGCTATGCTAACTAGATTAGTAGCCTTATCAGTCCATTGGGATTAGGGAGTCATCTAAGGTATAAAACACAATAAAAGTACTTTGACCATTGACAACAAGCTATACCAAGACAAGACAACTAATTACCTCAACCACACAAAACAACAGACACACACAAGCAAAACAAACACACTAACAAGACACACATGTACTCAACGCACTTAGGGGAATTATAAAAAAAATATTATGCACAACTAAAAACTAATCATACCACATTTTTGGGATAAAAAGGAAAGTTTTTTTAATTTTATTCTTCATGAGATGAATCATAGTGTAAAGCATGTTTCTCCTTAGATTGGATGCTTTGTGGATCAGTCCTATTCCTTGGCACTTCACTTGATTTGATCTCAAGTAGATAATCATTAAATAGGTCTCAAATGTATATATATTCCTCTTGAACTTGTAAACATGCCTCATAATTCTGCCCATTCTTCATCTCTTGATCAAATAATATCTTCTTGGTAGGCATGGCTTCAAGAGGATTGGTTTCTTGTTCCTTAGAAGATTAAGTCCAATATGAGCTTGTTCCATCCTTCAAGATATGATGTGTTTCTCCAAATATTTGAGAGGATGATATACAATTTTTATTAATTAAAACATATCATCATGAAATGCATATGCCTTTTGAAATGATAGAATTGATCAATTATTTTTTCTTTACATACTCACTTGTGTGTCAAGGTTGCCTTCTCCATCTTTGACTAGATAATGTCCTCCTTGAAGAGGAGTATATCATACTAAAATGAATGAAAAAAATCATCCAAATGATAATTAATAACTTATTCCTACCCATCCCATTATATCTTATAAAGTGATGGAAGAACCAATGACTATTTCTTCCTCTTTGGCAAAAGGAAAACATTCTTCCATATCAACCTAATCATAAGTTTCAACACAAGAGATCACCTCTTATTTAGTATTTAGGACCTCCTTATGTATCTCAAGTTTCATATAAACTTACATAATCTGATTTTTATCCTCAAGGGCTTAAAGATCCTCTATTTCTTTCTCCTTCTTGGTGATGCCAATGCTAAGCATTTTGTAGTCAAGTGAACTATCCCAATAAAGTTGCCAAGGAGTTTCATTTTATTCAAGAAAGAGTTATAAGTTTTTGTAAAACAAATAATCCTATTTATATTCCCATACCATAGGTACATCAAGGCAAAGGGTGATAGGGTGAAGACAAGATGAACTAGTTGGTGGAGGTGGCACATAGAACTCAAAATTAGGTTGAGAGTGAAATGTAGGGGTTTCTTTTGGAAGATCTTGAGGAAGAGGAGGTAGACCTTCAGATAAAATGGCTTGATTTTATTCATTCCATTTTAAAATAAATTTATTTACATATGATTTAGATTAATAATTATCTTGAAGGAGGTTATATGGGGTGTGTTTAGGCATATGATCTTATTTTGGGTCTAAACCTTCCATCACACCTTGACTCAAAAATCTCATCCTTGACTCTAACTCTATAATTTGATTCGATAGGTTATCTTATAAATTCCTCCTAAAGTTCATAGGAATCTTCATGAATATGGGGAGTACAAAAGGGAAGACATGGAACACTATAAGCTTCTTGAGGAAGGGTGGGAGGGACTTTCATATGATCAAGCTCTTTCTCAACCTCATAGTTCTTATCAAGGATCCTATCCTCTTTCTTTGACCGTGGCTCCACCATCTTATTATATCTTAGGAAATTAGGATTAGTATCATTTTATTTAGTTAGTTATGTAGTTTGAGGAGTATATTAAGTGTTTAAGAATCTTAGAATCTCCTTAGGCTCAAATTATACACCTTGTCTCCAACTTGGAATTTCATCTCTAGAGGTTTTTTATTCAAATGGGGATGTAATGGGAGAGGGAAATGAGGGATTATATTTCACTTCCTTTGTTGATGAAAAGGATTACTACATCTACATATTAGCCAATTCAATCTACCTATAAAGATTTTCTTCAAAAATAAGGTTTCTCTTTTCAACTCTGTATTCTAGTTGATTGGGAAAAGGATGAATTTGAAAAGATTGATTGGGATCATGGGTAGGAGTTAAGTAAGATTGGTATCACTCTTTGGAAAGTGGATATGAAGGCTGATAGGTTTTTTGAGGCTACCTTTTATGAATTTTTCACCTATCCTCTAAGGATGAAACTAGGCCACCCACATCTAGAATCTTACTTGTGAGCCTTTACTAATTGCCTCTCTCAATAGATGCCCACTCTATTTTTACCAGATATAATGAATCTCTCACCTTATGAATGAAATTACTAGGAATATATAGACCATATCCCCTTTTTGTGTCAAGATCTAACCCATACTTCTCATATCCCAAGAGAGTTTGCTTGAAAGTGGAAATGGATTGACTTGAGAAGTAATATACTAAGGAGGTTGATTGTAGGTATAATACAACTCATAATAAGGATGATAAATTTCATTTTTAATCTAGTAAGGATCATGATAACACTAGTAAGAATCATACCAAGGATAATAAGGAGTGTCATAATCTTGATATGTCTCACTAACTTGTGTAAAATAGTACTCAACACCAAAATTATCTATGGAACCTCATTAAAAGCAAGAACACAAAGAAATAAATTACCAATAATATTCAAAAGGAAACTTGGGTTTCTTTATCAATTGATGTATCTTAAGAGTCACCATTGATGCTTAGATAGATGCCTCTAAAGGCTGATTGTTGAAATACCACACAAAAAATCTTTCAACTTCTTGGACTAAGAGTCCCATTGGGCATGCCAAAAACTATTTTCACTTGTATTTTTACCCTTTGATGAGATGTCTAAGATTTGATCATCCAAGTGGAAAATTGAAACACCTCTAGGCTTGTGGGTAGCTTTTGAATGAGGTGAATCTCTAGATAAGGCTAGCTTCCTTGATGTACCACTTTGGATGACTACTACACCTAAATTTTTTTTTTGTGGGGGGGGGGGGGGGTAATGGAGATAGAAAAATAAAATAAAACTATCCTAAGTGAGGTGATACAATAAATAATTTTATAAATTCCAACTAGTTACATGTTACATATGAAACCAAGAGACTAACCAAACATACACTTTTCCAATCTGCATCTTCTCACATCAATATTACATTATGAGGTTATGAATGAATGTTTAGGATAGGAGGACCAGAAAAGAGGACTTTAATGGAACTAGTGAATATAATAACTCAATCAATGATGACACTTCTTAGAACACTTCACATGCCCTACAAAAAGAAGCTTTCCAACTACAAATAGGATGAAATAATGAGACAACATGCTAAGGAAATCATTGTTATCACTAAGAAAGTTCAATAATTTGAGTAAAACACACTATTAATAGTAATTAAGAGGTAAAAATAAATATTATTAATTAAAAATGGTATGTAAATGAGTAGGGATTTTCCATACTCAGGTGGAGCATAAGTTATAAAAGCCAAAATGGCTAGTTCTTAGAGAACTTGAGAGAGAAAGGATAAGAGAGAAGTATAAAGGTCAAAAGGACACTTTTAATGCTGATAAAATGATTTAATTTTACATATAAATATATTTTTTAATGAACCATGTAAGGTTAGAAGGAACAAGTGGCTCTCCAAGTCATGAAACTCTTGTAAAGTGGCAAGAAAGTTTTCATTCTAGATCAAAACAATGCCTTCATGATTTGGACCTATTTAAACGTCCCAAAAATAATTAGGTATGGGTATTATTATTGGAATTAATGGGAATGATTTTATACATGCCTCTCCATGTATTAGTTGTAGACTTGGAAATCTATAACCTTCCTAAAATGACCTATCATCATTTATAGTCAAAATAACTCTTCTCTCATACACCCTGCATACTTAGACCCAAAAAATTCATTAGTTTTCCATTAAAATATATGGGATGGAGTTAATTAAACATTTTAATACGTTCCATGGCCTTAGATGCATCAAGCACACCTTAAAATAAGTTCACTTGAAGTTTTCCACCCTTCTCACTAGCTTGGTCACTATGCCAGTTTTGATTAGCTAAGATGAAGTAGTTGGTTTGAACATATAGGAATTATAAATAATTTAATTGAAATTATGGTTTATAACAAGTCCCAATACTTCTTTAAAAGTTTTTTTCATCTTTAGACTCTTCTTAGAACCTAAAAAACACATAAAATAATCAAAATTACCCTATTTTGTACCCTATCCATACAAATACATACAACTCAAAAGGGTGGGAAGGTGCATTATATTATCCTATAAAATTTACAATAACTTTAATGATTATAATATTCCATTATATCAACTTCCCATCCTCATTTTCTCCATTGGGTCTTGACTGAGGGTTTGTAAGGGTTTTAGGTAATTTTTATCCTTAAGATTTGTTCATAAATATGGGACAGTGGAAATTCAAAAAAATTACACTAATGTGATTTTTAATACCCTTAATAACCTCCCAAAACTAATTTATCCTCCATTCAAATCCTCCAAAAAGATGTGAGCACTTCAACTTAGCCTATTGAGCTCTTCCTTTGCTTTTCATAGGCCTAATGTTGTCTTTGAGCATAAAATAATTATCTCCCCCTTGTGACCCCTTATGCATAAAAATATCTCAAAAACATCTATAATTATCCTAAAATAATAATTTAATAGGTTTTAATTCCCATCTCATTCTATAAGTGTGAATGACTCCCCATTTGGACACTAGCCCTAAACCTTTTTTAATAGGCCTAATTTGGTTTAAGACCCACAATGACTATCTCATGTTTTCATATACATAAAATTATATTAAACACATATATTATTACAAATAAACATTTATTTTTCCATTTTAATCCACTTTTAGAGCTGGAAGTGGTATTGGTCTCTCATTTGGAATCTAGGCTTCACCATGCTCAATAAGCATATCTGCAAGTTTGAGGGTCTAGGTCACCCTGTTGGAGTTCCTCACTATATATAAGGTATATTATGTTTTTTTGGATTTTATTAATCTTACCATAAATTTTTGGAATGTAAAAATAACTCCTAGTCTCATTTCCTTATACACTTTCCTCTAAACCTACCAGTTTTGTTCCTAAAGGAGTGCCCTCCATTTGAGATAAAATAGAGGGAACTCTCACAATTTTTTTAGACAAGATGAATATTTTATAGGGTTATAAAAGTTATTTATACCATATATATACAAATTTTAGGCCTCTGGTTAGGTCATTTGACCTTCCAAGTCCCTTAAAATCTAAAACAGACTATAAAAAAAGTATTGTGTACAGGGCTTTCCCAAGTGGATTGTGTGTTGCATTTGAAAATATCTTATCTGTATTTGATATCTCATGTAAATATCCAATATTTAATTCCATTATAATTATATATGTTTTTATATGTTTGTTTCACCATTTCAATTCTTCATACACCCCTCTATACACCTTACTCAGTGAAAACTAGGTTTCAACTCTTGACTGAGTTTTGCTTGTTAGAGCTCCTATATGTGTTCTTTACAATAGTTGGGCCCTGACCTCATGTTAAAAAAAACTTATTAAGACATACCAATAGTATTTTTAAATTAATTTTATCAAATTTTCTCATGTTCATACCATCTTCACACCAAGAACACTACCTTTCTATTCACTATTTGTCACAGTCATCTACAATTGATGTAGGTGCTCATAGGGTCTTAAAGAATATATGTAAACTTGTTTTTCATTTTTAATCATTCATGGATGTCATCATATATTTTAATAAGATATTCATGGGTTTTATTTATCATTACAACCCATTATATACTATTTACATGTACCTTGAGCTCATAAACTAAGTCCTTATCCTGATTATGAAACCCTGTCTTAATGACTCCTGTAGGTGCATATTAGATTTAATTTAGTTTGTTCATGGTGTTTAAATAAATAATTTTAAGAATTATATCCATATAACATCTGATTATAGATTTTATTTTCCTCTAATTGGATAAAAAATCACTAAGACACCCTGCTCTTTGATCACTATTTTCATACTTAGTTGTAGGTACTCATTTCCCTGCAGAGGGACAATTGTAGGTGCCCATGGAGCTTGGAATGCCATACCTCAACATCATACTAATAATATTTATGCCAATTTTCACACTATTTAATTAATTTAGCCATGCCAACATTAGAATGTCTTTTTTTTGTTCTTTAAGATGTCAATTATCATTCACACCTCAAAATCTATAGATAAGAAAGTAGGGTTTCAGTGTTTTTGTAGGCAACTTTGAGGACTTCAACTTCTATCCTTCACCTAATTTTTAACTCCCATATTTGGCATATCTCTTCTCTATACTATATGAAATAAATTAAACCTATATATATGTTGTAAAACCCTTTGAAAACATGTTGTAATATATCCATAAAACCCCCTGGACCTTTGTTTTTACTTTTTTGGGAAAGTTTCCCTAAACATTGTCATCTCATTCTTTGAAGGTGTATCCACTTAAATTTGAAAATATTGACACCTCAAACAGAACTATCATGGTCAACACAATATTTTAGGATTTCCAAGGAATGTTTCATCATGATACAATACCCTATATGAGTACTCTATGTTTTTATCAACACCACATGTAGGTGGTTATCCTCATACACAGGCAACAAAGTTTCAAACATGGATAAGGTGACTATTTTGTGACCTTTATGAGTTTTAAAATATTATAAAAAATTAAAAATATAATCCTTTTATCTTCAAGGACATTTCCTATCTCAAATTATCCTTTTCAAAATGCTTGGTTTCTAAGAGGACACTTGTAGGTGCAAGTTTTGAGTTGTATGTAGGCAGTGAGTAGAATATGGACAATGTGCATTGTTTAGGCCTCATGAATAGACCAATAATATTTAAAAATTTACTAAATTATTTCCCATCATTATGATGGTATTTTAACCAAATTCAAAAAATCCATTTCAACATGATTTTCTTCCTTCATGGCACCTATAAATGTTCATTAATGGTTGTCTGATTAGTAAGTTACATATGACTGCACCTTCATGGATAATTTCTTGGAGAATTATATTTTAATGTGAATGGATTTAGGTTAAATTTAAAACATTATAATTAACTTCTATACACCCTTTAAAACCATTTTTAAATAATGAGAAATTCTGTAAATGATGGAAACTTGTCTATCATCCCAAATGAGACTAATCTACCAAACTGAGATGATTTACTCACTAGAACACCATGAAACCTGAAAATAATAATGTATGTCATATAATAATATATAAAAACAATATTTATTCAACATCACCAATTGGTTTTTATGTACTTATCTAACATTGAGCAAAACCTATAGGGTACATAAATTAGTAAGTAGAAAAACATAGTCAACTTCATGAGGATGTCTCATAAAGCACATGACACCATTATTATAAATATTTTTATGTAAATTAATATATATGAGTTTATTTTCACCTCCAAAGTGTGTTTTACTTGTAATTTCTCCAACAATCCATACCAAGTACAAACTTGAAGACTGGTTTTGTGTGCCTAGAAGGGTAAAAAAGGAAAAGAATGGTTTTATCCCAATTTTGACACTTTCATAGTAATTAAATCATATAGATGTATTTTATGAATTTTAATAGGCATATAATTACCTTAATCCATGTGGCACACTTCCCCATGGGTCGTACAAGGGCCAAACTCTTCTCTTTTTCCAAGAAAACTACTCTTTCTTTTGAAGCACCTACCATTTTCAATTAGAAATAGTTACCTAAGACATAATAGGACACATTAAATGTTACATAAACTTTTTACAACTTAAAATTTCCATAGGAGGTTATAAAACTCATTTAATGTGCTATTTTTACCCTCAAAATGACTCAAAATAGGATAAGGACTAAAAGACTAATGACCAAGGCTAATATGATATTAAATAACATCAAATGACCTAGGATATACCTTATGACAAAATATTAGACATATAAAACATATAAAAATCAATTTTTTACCTATAGGAATCAAAATTTGACCTGTAAGGTAAAATTTGGTCAACAAAACCCTCCAATTAGGTCTACTTACCTTTTAGGCCTTCTCACTGCCAAAAGTCTATCTTACAAATCTGAGCCAAATACACAATTTTACCATATAAACCATGAATAAAATCATATTAATAGGATATTAAAAACTTAAAAATATTCCCAAAATGATTTTATCTCCATCAAAAAATCTAAAAGGCCTCAAGAACATTCCTATAGATAAATTACTAAGAAACACCAAACACTGTCAAAATCATTTGACTCTTCAGACTTAAACGATGAGTTAAAATGAAAAAATGAATTAAAATTATAATATTAGTAATTTATAAAACCTTAAATGGATTTTTATCATTAATATTAGTGAAAAATGTCTTAGGAACATCCTTTTCACATATACAAATAAAGTTTCTTGTAGGTTCAAAAACATAGTCAAGAAAATCAACTTATAAAAACCTATGGGAACACTTATGTGATATTAAAATGTATTTGTGTGAAAATTTATAATCCTTATATAATATTTTGAAATTTATATTTTATTTACATATATCAATATTGATCTTGTAGACCAATCTCACTATGTCACTCTTCAATGACTTCACTATGTTAGACAAACTAGTTTGATAACAACTTTTTGCACAAGTGTAGGCATAATCAACATTTATATACATATGTAATAGGATGTATAGGTATTTAATAATTAAACCATTCCTTAGTATCCATCTCTATTACTATAAAACTAATCCCTAATCTCATTCTCATTTTCTCACATTTCTCATTATTGGGCTAGTTTAGTGATAGGCTACCTTCTATGACCATTTTTTCCACATTTTTATTCATAAACCTAAAAAAAAACTTAATGGGAATAAAATATAATTATTTAAAATCATCATCCATCCATTTTCATTCTTTGACCATGGCAACCCTACCTGTAGCATCAAAACACTTGAAAATAAGTGGTTTCTTGTAGCTTCTACTCACTTTTAGGGCAATTAAAAACCACCTAAGGAAACCTTTAAGAGTATTTTACTTGTTAAAAAAAATTAAGATATGTAAAATGGACTATTTTAATCCATAAATAATTATATATTTCCTATCAGGTCTTTGTAAGGGTTTTAGGAGGGTTTTGACTGCCTTACTATCTTAGCATTCATTCATAAAGCATTGCCACTCAAATCCAAAACCAATGCCATTAAATTAAATATAGGGACCTTTAAAAATTATAATGAAGTTATAAATATCTCATTAAAAGGTTTTGTGTGTCAAGGATCATGATAAACTTCTTCTCAGGTCTACAACACCCCATTCTATGCACACAGTCAACCTTACCATCAAAATTATTGATTTTTCATATAGGCTATAACTTAAAACTTGGTAAACATTATTATCACAATACCTAAAAATAATTTAAATGATCTAAATATATATTTAATCCTTTTAAAATATATCTACCCCTCATTAGGCCATTATGGGTCACTTTATATACTAAGGTCTTATACTGCCAGTCAGATTTGGACTATGATCATGCTTTGAAACCACTTAAAATATTATTAAAACTCCATAATAATCATAAAAAATAATAACATGGTCTCAAAATACCACACTTGATCACATATGTCTCATATAGATCAAGTCATCGTGCTACTAGATCTATGCCATTTCACTAGATTCATCAATTAAGGCTTCAAGAACTCATCATAAAAAATAACAAACTTAATATAGAAGGACATAAATAACACTTTAATGACATAAATGAAAAATTCATGTATATATTATAACATATTCCCAACATTTCTAAGTCTCTGAATTCCTTCACCCACTCCTCAATGTATAGCTATCCATGAGTACCAAGGTATATTAGAATGTGAGAAGTTGATTTTTTCTTGGAGGGATAAGAATGAATAAGCCTTAACAAAAAATTCTATTACCCTTATCTAAGATCTCCCAAAGAAGTCCTTCAAGGTACTAAGTAATAAATACACCCTTTAAAGATTAAAATAAGATAGTGACCTCTCTTTCCCTCTCACCCCCTCCTTTTGTGATGGAGAACCTATTTTAAATAGGGCAAAAGATGAACATCCAATTGAAATGGAGATTTTGTCAAAAAAGGATGATGAGGTGTTAGTCCTTGAGAAGCTTGATGGATATTTTTCAAGTGATAATGATGAAGATATAATAATTGGAAGTCCTTTTCAATATGGAAAAATCATAATAAAACTTAGAAAAAATTAATCATGATGAATTAAGATTTTGTTTAGGTGAGGAAGTCCCATGCTTCATAAAAAAATATGATAGTCCTAAAGGCAAATCAAATGATCTCATCATGGAAGCTATAGAGGCTTATAATGACCTTGATGTTGCTTAATAGTAGTTTTACCTTGAATTATAATAAGATATAAAAGGTCTTGGAATGGTAACATTACACAATATAATAAAGGAAAAAATGAAGTTTTAATGGAAGTTGTGATGTATTAAAATGAGGAAGAAGAGTTTGATATCCTTAGTGAGAAACTTGATAATCAAAATAAGCTTGAGATTATTAGTAGGTAAATTGAAGTGAAGAATGATAAATTTATAAAATAAAATAAACATGGGATCCTAATGGGAAGTGAAATTCAAGAAATCAATCTTGATGGTTTGAGTCTTGATGAAGGAGTTCAAGATGATCATGTAACAATTAGTGAAGCTACAACAGATCATGAAGGAAATAATCTTTCCCAAGAAAATAAGGTAAGGTTTTAATTGACAATGTAATGACCCTTAGTGAGAAAAGAACAAATCTACATGAAGTTAGGTTGAATCTATCCTATGATTCTACTGATAAGGTTGAATCCTTAGACTTGTCTGTTACCCCTATAAATAAAAGTAAAGATGATATTGAGGTTTATATTCCTTAATGTGACCAAGAGGAAGTTGCCTTTTGGGAAATGTTGACCAAATTTGACTTTTAGGTCAAACTTGGACCCATATATGTAAAAAACTTGGTTTTATATATGTTTAGGGGTAAAATAATTTTTCATAGGCTATATTGTAGTTCATTTGATGTTATCTAATGTATTTTTCTATCAGAGGATTCACCAAAGTCTGAATAATGAGGATGCACGAGTCGTGGTTGCATGGGATGAAGCAAGTGAATACCACAAAATGCTAAAGTAAATGAAATAAAACAAGAGACAATTTCATATACAATTTGGAGAAAATCCAATATTCCATTAACATAAGATGGCCAAAGTGAAGAATACATATAGGAGAGCACATAAGTAACTCCTCCACAAAAGATGGTCAAGGCACCCCAAGAATAGACTGTAACTCCTCCATGAAAGGTGGTGACAAGGTGCTAAGAATAGAGAAGTAACTCCCATACCCAGAATAGCTGGTCAAAAGAGTTACTTATGGCATTCTTATGACACCTATGACACATCTATGACACACATCTCCACATAAGCTAGCCTATACCACGAATGTAGGAAAACTACATGTATGCACAAATATATAATTTCCCTAATTAAATAATAGGGAAAAATAAAAACCTACACTAACACCCTCCCATAAGCACAGCTTAGGTGGGTAGTGTGGAAATATAAAATGGGTCCCAACAACTAGGCCTGATGAGGTACCCATATACAAATGCAATCTCCCATAAGATAGAGAAAAGGAGAAAACCTGTAGGAAAAAACTCCCCCCTAAAAGAGAGACATAAAAGAAATGAAGAGGCTAGAAGGCCCCCCTGAAGATGATGTTATTGTAGATGTAGACCGCACCACAAGAAGAGCTCATAGATGAATGAACTTTCTCTCGGTGAAAGTTTTGGTGAAGATGTCTACAACTTGATCTGAAGACTGTCAAAAGATCAAGTTAATGGCCTGACTATGAATAAGCTCCTAAATGAAATGCATGTGAATCTCTATGTGCTTGGTCTGTTGGTGCTGAAATAAATTCTTGCAAATCTGAATGGTACTCTAGTTGTCATAATAAATGATGGTGGGATGCTTGATAGGAATGCCAAACTTAGAAAGTATCCCATGAAGCCAAATAACCTTAGTAGTTTCATTAGTAGCTCCCATGTACTCTGCCTCTGTGGATGATATAGAAATAACATTTTGCTTCTTGCTAGACCAATTGATAAGACCAAAACCTAGAGAGAAACTATAACCAGAAGTGGACTTACGAGTCTATGAATCACTAGCCCACTCTGAATCTGTATATCCAACAAAGTCAACCTCTATGCCAAATCTATAATGAATCTCATATCTATGTGAACCCTATATGTAATTCAAGATCCTCTTAGCTACTTTCCAATGTAGCTCATGAGGTTCTTGCATAAAACTATAGACAAGTCCCACTATATATGATATGTCAGGCCTGGTGTGAGTCAAGTAGATGAGGCTGCCAACAAGTTATCGATATCGAGTGGCATCAACTAATGGTGAAGAATAGTCAACCTCAAACTTGACTCCTGATAGAAAGGGAGTCAGAGATGGGTTGCAATCAGCCATGTGAAACTAAGCCAATAAGTCAAGAGCATACTTAGGCTGTGCAAGAGAAATCCTTAAATCTGATTGTGAGATCTCAATGCCAAGGAAGTAGTGCAACAAACCCAAGTCTATCATGTCAAATCTATCTTGGAGAGATGCCTTCACCACTACAATAGTCGATGGAGAATTCCTGGTGATCAAAAGGTCATCAACATATAGAACCAAAATTAGGAGCGAATCATCCTACCACAAGAAGTAGAAATTGGGGTCATAATGACACCTAGTGAAACCCACTATGAGAAGGAAGGAATCCATCTTGGCATACCAAGCCTGAGGGGCCTATTTGAGGCCATAGATATATTTCCTAAGTCTACATACTAAGGAAGAATCCTAAACAAATCCTAGCAGCTGCTCCATGTAGATCTCCTCCTCTAGGTCTCTGTGAAGAAAGCCACTCTTCACATCCATCTGGTGCACATCCCAACCATGTGTTGTAGCAATAACCAAGGTGAGTCAGATAGAAGTCATCTTTGCAATAGGTGCAAAGGTCTCTGAGTAGTCAATGCTTACCACCTGTGAGAAACCCTTGGCAACTAGTCATGCCTTGTACTTATCAACTGACCCATCTACTACAAAATTGGTTTGATATATCCACCTACATCGAACCATCTTCCTTCCCTTAGGAATTGAAGTCAAATCCCAAGTGTGATTTTTGATTAAGGAAGAATATTCTTCCTCCATAGCACTATCCCACTCAAGTACCCCCAATGCCTCTCAAAAAGTTTGTGGATCTAAAACTAAATCAAAGAAGGCATGTGGATCTCTCTAAAAATTCCCCCCTAATACGTTTATCATCTATGGGATCTCCTACCCAAGTGCTAGCACTCTCAATTGTCTGTCTAGCCCAAAGTGGCCAAGAAGTGGGTGAGTCAGGTGCTAACTCCTCATCCTCTGACTAACTAGAGGTGGATGACCTTACATCATTGTCCTCACTATTTGAACTTGAAGAAGAAGATGTCTCTAGCTCAAGAACCTATTGTGGTTGATCTAAATCTGAGGAATCATCATGAAGAAGTAGATCTGATGAGAGAGAAGAAGAGCCAAGTGTTGAGTCTCTAAGACTCTCTTGAAAGTGGACACTTCTCTCAATGAACAACTCATGAGTGGTCAAATCTAGAAGGCGATACCCCTCAACACCATCTGGATATCCTACAAAGATGTAAGGCTTGGACTGACGTTCCATAACTTTGCACTTCTTCGGTATGCAGGTCATTGCTGGGGATTCAAAAACCCTAAGGTGCTCAACATCAGGTTTCTTTTTATGCCAAGCTTCAAAGGGTGTTATCCCTTTTAAAGCTTTGTGAAGAACCCTATTTTGAATTTAGCAAGCACAATTGATGGCTTCAACCTAGTACTATGGTGCTAAGGATTTGGAGTGAATCATATAGCTACCCATCTCTTTTAAGAACCTATTTTTGCATTTTGCAACCCCATTCTGTGAAGGACTGTAAGTGACTATGTGCTATAAATCAATCCCCTCTATGGTGTAAAATTGCTCAAACCTGCTACTGACATACTCCCCTCCATTATCAGTTCAAATAACCTTGATGGATTTCTCACTCTGTTTCTCAACAAGAGCCTTGAAGTCTAGAAATTTTTCAAACACTTCAGACTTTTGTTTGAGAAAATATATCCAAGTGTACCTATAGAAATCATCAATGAAAGTGAAGATGTACTTGGCCCTTATGAAAGATGGTTTGGGAAAGGGTCCTGATACATCAATGTGGACTAACTCTAAAGGTTGTGAAGCCCTCCAAGCTTTTCCTTTGTCAAATTTTTCTTTAGGATGCTTCCCAAGGGAGCACCCCTCACAAAGTTCTTTTGAGAATTAGAGACAAGGCAAGCCAATGACCATGTCATGTTTGCAAAGTTGCTCAAGGTAGCGGTAGTTAATGTGGCCAAACCGCTCATGCCATAATTTTCTAACTCCATCTAAATGAGTCAGCAATGTTGTTGGAGAATAATTAGGTGCAAAATGTGAGAAGGTGTATAACCTTGCTTGGTGATCTGCCCTACCCACTATCACTATAGTATCACTATGCAACTCCCTGATAGCCACTATATTTGGTGAAAACTCAACTCTCATGCCCCAACCAATGTGAGTGATTTGGTACACTGATAGGAGATTGGTTGAAAGAGAAGGAACACTTAGAACATTATCGAATGTTCTTCCTTCCATTTCAACTAACCCTCTCTTTATAATAGAAACTGATGTGTCATCACCCAAACTAATTGAAGTCATGTTACAAGGCTCTAAAGATGAAAACTCAACTAGGGAAGAGCCCATGTGGTGAGAAGCACCCGAGTTGATGACCCATGAAGATGTAGAAGCTATTGTAGCTACAAGGGCCTTGCTCTTTTCTTTCTCCTTACCCTTGCATTTTGCCTTAGTAGAATCTTGGGTAGATGAATTTTGCTTGATGGACTCAGGAACACCTATGTTGTGCTTCTCTAGAAGATGAGTTAGGTGATCTATTTGTTTCCTCATACATTTGTGTTCATCATGCCTTGTCTTCTTACAATAGGCACACTTAACCTTCTCCTTCTTAGGTTTATCATTGGAGGAGGAAGACTCAGTGTTGTTTTTGGTAGGATTGTTGTTTTCTTTCTTCTTCTCTTGCTCCTTATTCTTTTTCTTCTTCTCCTTTATTGAAGTCTTATTCTTACCAGTTATAGCTATCAAAGCTTGAGGTTGAGTAGACTTCATTTTTCCTATTTGAATTATCTTATCTTGATCTTTAGTCAAGTCGGAAATGAATGAATCAAAAGAAGGCATTTTCCATGTAGTGCTAAGGGCATTTTTTGTGGCATGGAAAGTGGAGACAAAGACTGACTAACTTGGACCTAACTTTGTGAGAATAAAAAGGATGAGTTGATCATCTTTCTTCTCTATCCTGCATTCTTTCAGTTGCAATATAAGGGCTTTAAACTTAGTGAAGAAGTCATGTAGGGTGTCAAGTTGCTAGGACTTAGACTTATGAGTTCATTTTTGAGCTCATGACCTCTCATCTCATCAAGCTTCCCAAATAAGGTTTCTATGGTGTCCCATATGTCTTTGAGAGTCTTGGAGGTTTCTAAATGGAAAAGAAGTTCCAGAGACATGGACAAGCTCAGTAATCCATAGGCTTCATCACTACGGTTGTACCACTTGACCTTTTCAGCATCAGTGCTAGGTTCTACTTCAGTACTCATGGTGATCCTATACAACCCTTTACTTCTAAGAATGATTGACATTGTAACCTTCCATTCATGATATTTGAAGGGTGTTAGGGGTATAATTTGAAAATAATCTATTTTAAGCTGAATTTAGGTGAAGTTGTGTTGATTTCAAGTTGTGAAATTATGTAGAAAGGAGAATGAAAGTAAAGATTGCAAGTGCTAAAAATTAATCACACCCCCTCAAAATGTTGAGCCCCCCCAAATATGCAAGTGTACACTCAAAAGACATCGAGCTCAGCTGAGAATGTGTCTTAGAGTAATCAGTGCAAGACTTTAAGCAAATAGGACATCGGACTCAGTCGAAAATACGTCTCGAGAGACCCAAATTTTAGGCACTTTATAAAATAGTGTATTTTTAACAAATAACAAGCCTACACTATGGAAAATTGAAATATAAACACTTTTGAAAAAATTGGCACCCAAATCTAAGCTACCATTTATAAGATATTAAAGATTCAATTTTCTGTAAACTAGTGTTTTTGCAAAAAAATAACACTAAAACATTAAAAAAATACTTGTTTTGAGAGAGAAAGTGGCCTTCCAACCACTCATTGGACTCTTCATGGAGCGAGGAATCTAAAGGAGGTCTTTGTGAGGGGGAATTGGCCTCTTGCCAACTTGGGCCTCACCCTTCATCTTCAACAATCAAATATATAAGCTTTAAAAAACTCAAATATTGCTCAATTAAAGAACCTCTCCCCCAATATATATATATATATATATATATATATATATATATATATATATATATATATATATATATATATATGATTTGACACTTTATATTAGTGCATTTACAACTGCCACTAGTAAGAAATACTAAGTGGTCTTGATTTCAATGTTTAACAAAACCCTCATGAAGAGCATATTCTAAAAATACAACTTTGGCATAATATGTAGAGAAATAAACAACACCACTATGATCTACTAAAAAAATCATACAATTTCAAAAAATGAATTGTCTCAATATGAGGTCTTATGTGAAAGTTATGATCCTCTGAAGTTTCCAAAATGAGAACTGTGCAATGTCACGACTAAGAATCTGCTATTTCTAAAAAATCTTAGCATCAAAATCAAAAAAAGTCTACACTAGTGCATAGAGCATGAAAAAATAGCTAAAATAAAATAAAAAAATCATGGAAAAAGGAGTCCGTATGAGCAAGAATGGAGCATTTGAAAATTGCCTTTAAAATTATAACTGCCAACAAAGAGGGGTCTTGCTATAGCTTTTTGAGCATGTTTCTGCAAAGCATACATAATGTATGCAAAAAATGAAAGATACCTAGATGGTTTTTCTGGGCTGTGAACAACACTCAGAAGACATTTTTCTTGCTGATGTATAAAAGATGTAGATCTAGTGTAAAATAGATGCCGTTAGCTGGAAAAAATGACCCCAATAACCAAAAAATGGCATGCAAAGGTAGAATCAGCTACCAAGAGATCGCAAAGGCATGTGACAACCTACAATTCTGATTAAAACATAAAATATGCAAGCTGATTGATAGAAACAAGATTATTGGATCTTACAAAATCCTATCTGCATGTATATGGAGAGACCAAACAAGCCATGGAAGGAATAAGAGCACAAAGAACTAGCAATATCTCTCAGAAATTTTCAAATTTCACAAAAAAAATGCCTTAACAAAGCTCTAGATTTCAATGAAAGCAATAGCAAAATAGACAACTAGTTACCGGGATAGCTCTGATACCATATCAGAGGATTCGCCAAGGTCTGAATAATGAGGATGCATGAGTCGTGGTTGCACGGGATGAAGCAAGTGAATACCACAAAATGCTAAAGTAAATGAAATCAAACAAGAGACAATTGCATAGACAATTTGGAGAAAAGCCAATATTCCATTAACATAAGATGGCCAAAGTGAAGAATACATATAGGAGAGCACGCAAGTAACTCCTCCACAAAAGGTGATCAAGGCACCCCAAGAATAGACTTTAACTCCTCCATGAAAGGTGGTAATAGGGTGCTAAGCATAGAGAAGTAACTCCTATACTTAGAATAACTAGTCAAAGGAGTTACTTATGACATTCTTATGACACCTATGACACATCTATGACACACATCTCCACATAAGCTAGCCTATGCCATGAATGTAGGAAAATTCCTTGTATGCACAAATATATAATTTCCCTAATTAAATAATAGGGAAAAATAAAAACCTACACTAACATTTTTTAGCTTTAGTCATGGACTAATAAGTTTACTTGTCATTTTGGGTCATTTAGTGGGATTTTAGGGGTCATAAATGCAATTGGCACAATTAAAAATGTGTCCCAGTGTCTTATTTTCCTTTTTAATATCTAAGAAGTTAGATTCTTTGTCATAAATTTTAGTTCAATTAGAATATTACAAGTTATCTAATTGAAGATCAAGTAATCAACTGAAAAAGGTGAGGTTGGCACTTGTACAACCCATGGGGGAAGGTGACACATGGGAAAAGGTAATGGAATGCATATTAATCTTCATTAAACTAATATCAATTCTTTACATCCTCTGAAAATGCCATTTTTAAGCCAAAACCATTTTGTTCCTTCTTTGCCTTTCTAGACATATAAAAGTGACCATCAGGTTTGTGCTTAGTTCAGACATCTAAAGAGGTTTCAAGTCAAATTATTTTGGGAGGTGGTATTAAAATTATAGACCTTAATTTTCATAACAATATTTAAAGGATTGGTCAGCCATGCTTTATGAATCATCCTTTACAGGTTGATTGTGTTTTTCTACTTATTATTTCCTACACCCTATAGGTTTTGATCCATTTTGGACAAGTCCGCACAAACAATTTTTTGATGATGGATATAGATGATTTTGGTTCTCTTTTCATATTTTATCCATGCTTATTTTCATTCTTCATGGTGTTTTTATGGGTATGCTTTCTCAGGCTACAAGAAGGTATCACCATTATGAGGTTTAAGTCAGTTTCTTCCTTGTTATAGAATGGCAGTCTTCTAAATAGGTCTCATGTGAATATAATATGGTGATAAACATGTGTAAATGCAAAATTTTCCCTCTATTCATGGTTTTTTCATTATATCATGTTTTGGGCAACTTTTAGCCTTGTCATTCCTCTTAGTCAACTTTTCACTCTTTCCCACTTATAGTCACATGTATGAGAATTGTCTAAGTTATTCATGAAACTATAATGAGGGTGTATTAACTTATTCAATCCATTATGAACTGAGGATATTTCTTTTGGATGTTTGAGAACTTTCAATATTGGTTACAATCTCTTTGACCACACTAACTAGTCACTAGTTATACCTACTTGCTCTGTTTGATAGGTTTACAAGTAGTTTTCACATTGAAAGGGATGTTTTGGAGCTAGTATTAATATTTAATTAATTTAAATAATATAATCTAGGGATTTAAAATGAGTTTTAGTTTCCCATGAGGCTTTTCATCCACTCTTTTGCTTCATTTCATACTCACTACCTATATACAACCAATGCACACCTACAGGGGCTTTTTGCTGATGTCATGTTGAAGGTGAAGAGTTGGAAGATGTGTTAATATTTAAATATTTATAAGTTGAATTTTAATACTTGGTAAGGTAATATAAGGTGTTCATAAATATAGGTACCTTGTGTATTTTTTAGTTTACTTTATTGCTTGTGTGTGAGAATGTCCATCTATAAGTGTATCATAAAACTTTGAGAATTTTTGTATGGGGATTTAAAACATGTTAGGAACCTTTTTTTAGATTATATTATGTGATTTGATCATTTTATACCTTATATAAGGTTTTAAAAAGATAAAATAAAATATAAATCATGTTGAAAGGAACAAAGACTGAGTTTAGGGAAGGTTTCCCAAAAATGTAAAAATAGAGGTCTAAGAGGTTTTGTGGATATCTTATAGCATGGTTTTAATGAAATTTGAAGCACCTAAATTGGTAAACCTTGTATATTTTATAATGCAAAAGATCCATGAAAAATATGGAGGTCAAAAAGTAAGTATAAACTAGAATTTGAGGGCCTCAAAGATGCCTTTAAAAACACTGAAACTTTGCACTAATTTCTACAAGATTTTGAGTTTTGGATGACAATTGATATCCCAAGAGAAAAAAATAAATCCCTCATGACTATAGTGGTACCATTGATTTATTGGTGAACAAAATGTCATGAAGGTCACTAGTATGAGGTTGATATATAGTTTTAAAGCCCCATGGACACCTACAGGTGTCCCTCTATAGAAAAATATGCACCTACAAATGGGAATACATATAGTGGGCTAACATAGTTGTTTTGATGATATTTTGGTAATTTAAAGGTGAATTAAGGTATGATAAATTGATATGTTACTATAAATATTCAATTAAGGTCTTCATACATCATGATCAAATCCAAATTAAATCTTATCCACACCTATAAGAATAAAGAAGGCATGGTATCACAGTTGGAGGTAGAAATCAGTATTATGAGTTCAAAGTTTATGTCAAGAGATTAAATGGAAGTTAAAATAACATTTAAAAACCTTAATTATAACCATGATGACCTACATGAACTCTTTTCAATATGAAACAAGCTTACCCAAGACCTTTTACAGCCCTATATGCACCTATAGCTGAGTGTACAATCTTGAACATGAATTGAGGGTAGGAGGTGAATGTGCTTTGGGAGAGAAGGTTAAAAAAAACATTAAAATGTTTCATGATTTATAAATAATACATTTTCACATACTGTATTACTATTTTCAATTTGACTACCCACTCATCCTCTAACCAAAGGTAGCAGTCCATAAAGTTGCCCTAAGGGACTCTTTGATCAATGGGTAAGAATGAGGAATCTAAGGGAGAAGAGATTTTTTTGGTGAATTTTAAGATTATTTATAATTAATTTAGTATGGATATAATTTTTTATGGAACCTAGGAACATTGGTTTATCTTGGAGAGGTCATTCCTAGGTGGATTTGGAAAATGCAAGAAAACAATCCTTTTGGAGGCCTTTTTGGACAAATTGAGTTGGTTAGGTGCCTAAATGAGGGAGTATGAATTTTTAATTTAGTAAATATCGTAATTATTACATAATAAAAAAATAAAAATCTTCATTTTTCCTTGGGAAATAGGTATATACCTCACTATTTTATCTTAGAGGTTAACCAATCAAGAAAAATCAGGGTTTTGGCAAAACAAGCAAATGAAGCTAAGGAAGGTGAGAAACTTTATGGAAAGATTTGGGAACTTAAATAAAAAAATATTTATATTTATTAAGGTTAAATATAATATATTAAGCACTAATTTAAGATCATACCTCTCAAAATTATCAAAACACTCTTGCACATAGTTTAACTAGATAAGCTTTAATTAGGCCTAGTTGGTGAATCAAAAGAAAAAATGAGGAGTGATTGTGAAGTTATGTGATGATTTTTTAGGATTTAATGATGTGTGAAAAATTATTAAACACCAGACCAACCATTATATATCAATCCAAATAGAAAAAACTAGTAGGGTGCATGTTATGCTTATTAGTCCTTAAAATGACCTAGAGCCAATGGGGGTCCAACTTCATTTCTAGCTCCTGGTGAGTGTTATAGTTGTTTATAACATGTTTATGAGATGTATTTATACATTCATAAGATTTTTATATGTAAATAAACCTATAGTAAAGTTACCTTTAGCTTATAAATAATATAAGAATGCAGGAAAAGATGGAAATAAGCTCTATAGGGTGATTTCAAGTGCTCATATCTTTCCTGAAGATGTGCATGGAGGCCAAAGGAGTTTGGATAGGTTAGTATTATTCCTTAACATAATGTTTATGGAATTTTTTGGTAGTTCCAATGTCAAGGATTTATGAACAAATATTAATAATGAGAATTTCCTAAAACCCTTGCAAACCCTTAGTCAAGATTTGATTGGGAAAAGAAGGCTATAAATGCATCTATATGTGATGGAATGGCCATGAAAATAATTTGAGGTTTCATATGACTCTGCAGGGCTCCTCTTCATCAATGTTTGGTCTACTCCACCTATACAAACATGGTATATAATGTATTTCTTTGATTCTTTTGTGCATTATATAGGTTATAGGAATAATCAGGAGATGCAATCAAGTTTAGGGGAAATATTAGTACTTTTAATAAATCAATACATACATATAATTATTTTTATAAACTTATAAGTGCACAAAAAATAGCTCTCATCTCAGCCAATCAAGACTGACATAGTGAACACAATGATGAGAAGCGTGAAAACTTCAAGTGTGAGCCTTTTTAAGGTGTACCTAAGTAGTCTAAGGACATTTAGAGTATTTACAAGTGTTATACACTGCCACCCATATATTTGAATGGAAAAATGAATCCAATTTTAAAGCCAAATGTGAGGGGCGATATAAAGAGGAATTTTTTACATTGCAAGTAGTAATGTCTTACTTCCAAGAGATTACATATGAGTAAGACTACATCCAATGCATGTAGAGGCATGTATAAAATTTTTACCTCTCATTCTAATAATTAGATATATCCATAGTTATTATTTGGATGTTCAAACAAGTTTAAATGATGAAGGTAATTTTTTGAGCTAAGATAAGGAGTTTCATGCCACTTTTCATAAGTTTCATTACTTGTATGGACACTTGGAATTATTGACATTACATGGTTCATTTCACATTTATTTATCAAGAATATTTAACCTCTTTTCATATATTTATTTGTGTCGAAGTGACCTTTGGACTTCCCTTGTGTCACCTCTCTCTTAAATGCTATAAATATTGACCTTTTCAGCTCTTTTGAGTAGCTTCCATTGGTTAATGGTGAAAACCTAGACAATTTATTATTTTAATGACTCTTAAAGTAATAAAAAAGTGAATTTTCCTACTTACATGCTTTATAATTGAGTTTTATTATAATCTTGTTGGTTTCATCTAGTAGAAGATGATATTCTCTAGCATGTTATCCTTGATTGTTCACCAAGTGTGTAGAAGAGTAATTATTACAGGTCTTTATTAGTGTTCTAATTTAGTGTATATGTGTTTTATAAGTGTTATATGATTTAATTCTCCAAAGTATCATTCATTATCCCTCCTAAACATCAATATACCTCTTGAACCTAGCATATGAAACATTGATGTGACAATCTACCTTATGTTGTGATTTTTGTGTGAAGGAAGCTTTAATTTTCTCTAAGTAGTATAAGTTTAGTCAATAGGATGAAATTAAATATTGGTGCATCAAATTTTAGCTTTCTAAGTTTTTCTTCTTAACCCTTTTCATAAAAATTTATAAGTGAAAGAGTGTTTCGAAGAGTACATCAAGGGAACTAGCCCTTCTAGAGATTCATCTCACCAAATTGATCACCCACAACAAGTGAGATATTTTTATTATTCCACTTGGATGAGGAGAGATAAGAAATATCCTTAAGGGGTGAAAAGCTAAGTGAAAATAGTTTTTTTCATGCTCGATGGGACTCTAAGTCCTATAAGATTATCTAATATTGGTGTTGGTGTTGGCATATTTATTTTCATAAGAGCATCTATATTTAGTACCTAGTGACTCCACTAAGTTTTTAACTCTTTGATTTATGATCAGTCCTTAACTTCCATACCAAAGGTGACCACTAGGTCTACTTATAAAGGTATACCTTTTGAGTTTGTGTAATTACCTTTGTATTCTATCATAATATTTAGATTTATGAATACTCATCCTTATTCAAGGGAGTTGGTGTGAAGTCCAAGTTTCTACTTATTTTAACTCCTAATACACATATTCTACATTCCAATATGGCTATAAACCAACATTTTTTATCTTTTAGAGGATCATATCCTTTGAATCTTTTTGAATATGACCAAATTACTATAACATCCCTTAAGAGTGTTCCATATTTTAGTGGAGAAGGTCCTAATACTCTCATTGAACACATCAAAAACATATAAAACTTATGTAATATTCATAATATCACTCAAGAGAATGTAGACATTAGGTTATTGGAATTGTCTTTCAAAGGGAAATCTTTAGATTGGTATGGGACTCTTTGTCATAATTCCATTTCTTCATGGGATGAACTAAGAGATATATAATCTAAGAGGTTTGAAGAGAAGAGTGATTATATATCACTAGCTAAGTAATTGAACACTATTAAGAGGTATTTACAAGATTTCATGCAAGATTTTAACTCTAGATTTCAAAAAAAGCATGGGATAGGATCCTAGCCCTTGTGAGACCTACTCCAAATTATGCCTTATTGTATTACCTAAAAGCATTAAATAATGATATATTCATGATGATCCAATCCATGGGTGGGAATACATTACCTGGTGATTATTAGATAGCTATGAATGTTGATAATTATCTTGTTCAAGTAAGGAAGACTGCTCCCATACCACCAATGCCATCATTACCTAATTTGTAGCCTCCTAGTTAAGTTGAAATACCTACCTTGGCTCCTTTGCCTAATAGTGAAGAAAAGTATACCCTTTCCCCTACCAATGAGATTCATGAAGTCAAGATTTTGATTCAAAGTGTTACTAATGAATTGGTTTCTCTTAAAAGGAAACAAGCTCAAAATTATACGCCTTACCAATCCTACAATCAATTTAGACAAGAAAGTAGGCCTCCTTTTCAAGGTAATGCTCAAGGACAAGGCCAAATCACCCAAGCTAGACCTTATAAAATTTACAATCCTAATTACCCATCATCTTCTAACTATCTTGTTCTCACTCAAAACAACTTTTTTCAAGAACAACCATGATATCCTTCCTATGACAAAAAGCAAGGCCAAGTTACATATGCAAATTAAATGCCTAGTCAAGCCATGACAATGCAAGGTAGTCAAGCACATCAAGTTCCCAATTTTGAGATGACAATGCAAAATATAATGGAAAATGGAAAAACACAATCTGATTCCACTCTTATAAAACATTTGGAGGGAAAATTTTATGACATCAATCACTTGGGAAATTCAAGTAATATGAATGCTAGTGTATCCTCTAACACTAAATCTAAGAAGAGGGTTGTTAAAGAGACACAAGGGGCAACTCAAGGACCTATTTTTATTCATACATCACCTTTAATAGTAGTTGGGTTTAAATCATATCCTAATGTGTAGGATAATTATAAAATTTAAAGTTTAAAAACAACTCCTACACATCCATCTTCACAAGCTACACCATAAGGTACTAGTGCTCCCAAACAACCTTTCAAGATGAGAAATACTTATATCAATGTTTAAGATTAAATGAATAATTTACACATGAATATTTTAATATTAGATTCATTAACAATCTTGAGACAGAAGGATATGCTCCAAAAATAATTGTTTGGATTAGGCAAACAAGTTGGATTAGCTAGGACTAAAAATTTTATCTTGGTGAATGGAACTCAACCCATTGATATAAAAATGAATAAAACTGATAATAATCCTCCTTTTTATCTATCCTTGATCATTGGTGATTTATTAGTTCATAATTACAACATAGATAGTGGGGATAGTACTTTAGTTATTCCCAAGTCAATAGTGGATAAACTAGGCCTCAAGTATGAACCAATAGCTAAAGGAGTTCTATAATTGGATGGATCACTAGAAAAGACCTTGGAAGTAGTCAAGGATTTCAATTTGATTTTAAATGATTTTCCTAATTTTTTAATCCCTCATGATGTGTTTGTTGTATATTTGCCTCCATACTTTGCTCTTTGTTTGTTAAGAGAGTTTACAACCAAGATAGGTGGATACTTGGCAGCCAATTGGTCATATATGAATTTTAGGACAAAGTATGGTACCAAGGTAAATATTGAATCAAAGATTATTAATCACAATCATTTATATCCCTACATGCCTAAGGTTTGAAATGTTAATCATGTTATACTTTATGAGGAAGAACTTCACATGGATCAATCTCTAACTTATTCTCTTTAAGGAGTTTCTGATTTGTATTTAGATGAATGGGGAGTTGAACATTATGAGAATTATCCTTATAAATTCATAGAGGAAGTTTGTATTAGAGTGTATTTCCTTCATGAGGATGACTCTTTCATTCCAAATTTGATGAAGCCAAATGAAAACATGGATGGTTTATGATAGCTATTCCTTGATGGATCAAGAAGGAAGATTTGATCAAGTGGTAGAACAATGTTAGTTTCTCCATCCAAGGAAAGGTACTACTCTACTTTCATATTTCACTTTAGTTATAATTTAAATTTGGTAGAATATGAGGTACTTGTTCATGGTCTTGAGTGGGCTAGGAAATGAGGTGTGAAATAGTTACAAGTTTATGGTGATAGCAAGTTGATTGTGAATCAAGTAAGAGGGAAAAATGTGACTAAGAACTCCTTGCTTAAGTCCTATAATCATAGAGTGTGGGGTATTATGGAATATTTCCAAGCCTTCAAAATTTAATATATAACAAGAGAGGATAACAAACATGCTGATGGTTGGTAGCAATTAGAGCTTAGTTTGATGTTCTAAAGGGGATAAGAGAAGATAAGAACCAGCCTCATCTCAAAGTGATTGTAAGGCCATCTATACTTAATAATGTTACTAATTAGAAAGTTTTTTATAGTGACCCAAAAATATCTCTTTTTATACAAGAGGAGGCTAAGTTTTCTTCAAAGAATCAGTCCAAACTACAACAACAATATGGAGGGTAGATTGCACAATTGAAGACAAATAGGCTCTATAAGGGCTTAGTCACACTTTAGAGTATATTCAATGATGATTATAAATTAATTAAAAGGTAATAATTTATATTAATCAAGAAAACTATGAGAGAGTATAAATATTTAAGGATAAGTTGCGTGTTATTGGGAAGGTATGTACTACAAAAGAAAGATATGCTTTCGTTGAGTTATACAAGGAATTTTTTGATGTATTTACATGGGAATATAGTGATTTAAAAGGATTTTATCCAAACTTATCTCAAAATACCATAGAGATAGATGAGAATTTTAAGCCTCTTAAGCAAAGACAAAGGCTAGTCAATCCTAAGATTGAGCCTCTCATAAGAAAGGAACTTACAAAGTTGATTGAGTCTAAGATCATTTTTCCTATTAAAAATTCATCTTAGTTGGAAAAATTAATCTTGGTAAGGAAGAATAATGGTAAAATCATTTTATGTGTTGAATTTAGATATTTTAATAGAGTTTATTTGAAGGACCATTATTCTCTTCCTTCCATGGAGTAGATTTTGCAAGCTGTGGAAGGTAGTGAAAGGTTCTCACTCCTTGATGGATACTCAGGGTATAATTAGATTTTGGTAAAGGAAAGTGACCAGTATAAGACAAAATTTACTAAAAAATGGGGTATATATGATTATAAGAAAATGTCTTTTGGTTTGTCTAATGATAGAGAAACATTTCAATGTGTAATGGATATGGCTTTTCAAGGTCTAATAAATGATATAGTGTTAGTGTATCTTGATGATATCATGGTCTTCTCCAAAGATGCAAAGGATCATTTGAATCACCTTAGTCTAATTTTTGAGAGATGTAGAGAGTTTTTAATCTCTCACAATCTAAATAAGTGTGTGTTTGTTTTCCATGAAGGGAAAAATTTGGGACACATAGTCTCAATGAGAGGCCTATCTATAGATCCTGAAAGGGTGAGTGTAATCTTGGAATTGATTTTGCCTAAATATAAGAAAGGTTTGAAAAGTTTATTTGGAAAATTTCATAAGGAGGTTTATTCTTGAATTTGATAAATTATTCAAGCCTTTGACCTCCATGCTAAGGAAAGATGAAGTGTTTACTTGGACAAGGAGAAGGAAGGAGAGTTTTGAAGAGATCAAGCAAGCTATTACTCAAAAAAGTCCTAATTTATCAAAGGATTTCACCTTGTATACCTTTTTAAATAATTCATTATATTAAAAAGAAGCATAGAAATCCCCAAGATTGTGCCTAGGTGTCCCATACTCATGGCCCTCTTATTGGTGGGGCCCTTGTTTGTTACTGGAGGAGGCTCATGGCCCTCTCATGTTTTTCATCAACCAGCTCTAGATCCATAGAAATATTTATGATGT
Source organism: Torreya grandis (assembly GCA_037957365.1). Taxonomy (NCBI): domain Eukaryota; kingdom Viridiplantae; phylum Streptophyta; class Pinopsida; order Cupressales; family Taxaceae; genus Torreya; species Torreya grandis. Next base: position 29,506 of record JARHVA010004030.1, on the reverse strand, counting down.
ACTCCTCCTCTTGGTATATTAGCTCATAAAATTCTTGGTCATTTCTTAACATGGCCTCCTTAATGTTCTAGCTTCATTGATCCTCCCACCTGCATTGAAGATCATATCCAAGATCTTGATGTTATCTTTTCTAGACTAGCCTTTGCTTTTCCCTTGAATTTATTGAGTCACCAAAGTGGCTCTATGTTTTAACTCTTCATCATTGATGAGGCCAAGGGTAGTAGGTTGTGCAGGATTGACAAAAATTATCTCAAGGAGTTGTTTAATTCTAATAATGATCCCTTTATCATATTTCAAAAGTCTCATCACCTTGGTATGATAGGTACTCAAGTTATCAATAACAATCCCCAAGATTGTGCCTAGGTGTCCCATACTTATGGTTATAAAGTTTGGGGTATGCTTCTTTGGGGTATGCATATTTATAAAATGGTGATATATGACTTTATAAATATATCACCATATAATCATAAAATGGTGATATATGACTTTATAAGAAGAATAGGTAGTATACTGGTCAATTACAAAATATAGGTGTACAAAAATAAGGACATTTGCCCTTATAATCTCTATAATACACGTGCTTTTCCAAATCATATTGATATAAAGGAAAATATGCTAACAAACTAACATATGCCTTTATAATGGAATGTTCTACTGTGAAATGCCACCTAATTTCTATTAGAATAGAATATCATTCTAACTTATTGGTGGGGCCCTTGTTTGTTGCTGGAGGAGGCTCATGGCCCTCTCATGTTTTTCATCAACCAGCTCCAGATCCATAGAAATATTTATGATGTACTCCTCCTCTTGGTATATTAGCTCATAAAATTCTTGGTCATTTCTTACCAAGGCCTCCTTAATGTTCTAGCTTCATTGATCCTCCCACCTGCATTGAAGATCATATCCAAGATCTTGATGTTATCTTTTCTAGACTAGCCTTTGCTTTTCCCTTGAATTTATTGAGTCACCAAAATGGCTCTATGTTTTAACTCTTCATCATTGATGAGGCCAAGGGTAGTAGGTTGTGCAGGATTGACAAAAATTATCTCAAGGAGTTGTTTAATTCTACTAATGATCCCTTTATCATATTTCAAAAGTTTCATCACCTTGGTATGACGGGTACTCAAGTTATCAATAACAATCCCCAAAATAAAATTTGGAGCATCCTATAGCCTTCTTTGGTCAAGGATTTGAAGGATATGAGGTAAGATACACTTATGTAGAGAAGCATGTAATTTTAGTTATTAGAAGTATAAATAAGTTTAGGCATATTTTATCTAGTAAAATTTTTCATATATTGGTACCTCATCCTAGTTTCAAAGACTTCCTTTTGAGTAGAGATTTGAATGAAAAAATGTTTGGTTGGATTATAAAAGTGATGGAGTATGATGTAAAAATCAAGACAACCAAGCTATTTAAAGGAAAGGGATTATGTGAGCACATTGTTTCAGATTTAAAGGAAAAAAAAAAGTTTTTTTCACCCTTCATGATGATCCTATGATAGTTGTATCTTCATCAATGTGAATTTGGACACAAGAAATGATCCATTTTTTTCAAACTGGTGAGTGTCCACAAGACCTAGATAAAGAGAAAAGAAGGTACTACAGATTACAATCTATTCCTTATGTGCTTATTGGAGTATTATTTAGTCAAGATTTTTTATGTGTAATATTGAGATGTGTTGAATCAAATCAGGTTGAGAAGATATTTCTTGAGTTTCATGATGGACTAGATGGTGGTCACTTTGCTCTAAGAACCACATCTGCTAAGATTATGAGAGCTGGATATTTTTGGCCTAGTTTGATTAAGGACACCCATGATTGGGTAAGGAAATTTAAAAAATGTGATATCTTTGATGGTAATAAAAATATTACATCTTTTTATATTCATCCAATACAAGTAGACCAATCTTTTATGTAATGGGGTCTATATTTTTTAGGCCTAATCAATCCACCTTTTAGTGTTGGCCACAAGTGGGTGTTGACTACTATATATTAATTTACAAGATGGGTGGAGGATATATATCTCAAGGAATCAAATGAAATTTTAGTTTTAAACTTTTATGAAGGCATAGTAACAAGGTTTGGGGATCTTTCAATAATAATTTCAGACAATGTATTGGCTTTCCTAGGAATGAAGACAAGTGAGTGGGCTTTAAAACATGGTATTTATGTTAGTACTTCCTCAAACTATTATCCAAAAGTGAATGGAATATATGATTACACTAATAAGAATATTATTAGAATCATAAAGATAATAATGGAGGAAAACAAAAGAACTTGGAATTTCAAGTTGAAGACAACTCTTTGGGTTGATAGAATCACCCCCAAAAGAGCCATTAAAAACTCACCATATACATTTATTTATAGGAGAGAATATATACTACCTATTTAACATGAGTTTCCAGCCTTGGATGTCACTTCCTAGTTGGATTTGATTGAAAATGAAATCATGGAGGTCAGGTTATGTGAGTTGATGGAGCTTGAAGAAATAAGATATCAAGTTATGCAAATTATGAGGGCTCATAAAGATCAAATAAAGAGATAATTTCATAATAATTCCATGTAAATAATATTATAAGAGGGGGAAATTGTTTTAAAGTGGGATGAAGATAGGGATAAGCCTATAAAACACACAAAGTTTGATGCTTTGTGGAGTGGCCCTTATGTTATCACCCAATGAAAGCAACACAATGATTTCCAACTCTCAAAACTGGATGAAAAGGATCTTCTAATCTAGAGATCAATTCAAAAAGGTCCCAAATCATACCTAAGCTTATACCATTATGAATAACCCATCAAGATATTTTTTATGGTATGTAGAACTCTATAAATAGAGCTTGTTTGCTTCTTATGCAATTGGTAAAATTTCCAATCAAAATATGTCAATAAGTGGTCAACACTAGTCAAAATAAAAAAAATAATGATCTTAGAATGTTTATAAACTAGTTCCATGATGTATATACCATTTAAATATTTTTTTCACATTTTACGGTTCAAAAAATGGAGTCCATATGAGCAAGTTATGACCAGTCAAAGTTAAGGTCAAACCTGATGATGTAGCAATAAAGTGATGTGGAAATATGGCTCGACCCAAGTCATTAATATTTGTAAATTTCACCTTAGTAAAGTGGGATAAACATAAAAAATGATAAATTGGGGAATAATTATCACCTTTTATTTTTAAATGTAATGGATAATTTAAAATCCCATAAAAATTGGGTATAGGATAATTATGAAATTTATTAAAAAATATTGTGCATAATCATCCCAATCAGAAGAAGTGGACCTACCAAAAGTATATAAAGGGGTGAGGGGTTATTTGTAAATCATTGGGAATTGGAATTTTAATTTATTTAATTACTTATAAAGTCTCAAAGCTCTCATTCCAGTGTTGAAGAGCTGAAGACCTAGAGCTGAAGAGCAAGAGTCGAAGAACTGAAGAGCCACGAGTTGAAGAGCTAAAGAGTCGAGAGCTAGAGCTGAAGAGCTGAGAGCCAAGAGCCATAGATAGAGATGATTATATAAATATATTGAGTTTATATATTTAATATAATTTGATGTCATTTTTAATGCCTCAAATTAAAGCTTTGCAAATTGTGTAATGGCCATTATAGAGACCAATTTGCATATATCATAAGTTTTGAAGGACTTAGAGAGCTTTTCACTTCTTGGTGTAAACTAGGGATTTGTCCTAGACTCTAAGATGATTTCAATGGTATGTTTAGATAATTTTGATGATTTTTGAAGACCATTTTATAAGTCTATTTTCAGTACCTTTGGTAGAAATCCACATAATTATGAGATTGCATTCACACGACAATAAGTTGGATGGTCTGTTCATGGGTTTACCAAGATTTTATAAATATTTGTTGTTTGAGTTGTGTGAAATCTTAGAGTATCCATTTGAAAATCATGAGGGTTGGACATGTACTCACTTTTCAAGGAAATGGATGAATTTTTAATATAAGCAAACCCAAAGATGTAGGCATTATTGAAATCCATTATCATGTGATTATTGTAAGTTGATTTTATTTGTGCATTATTTTTCTACATTTTTATTAATTTTGTTCATTAATAATTATTGAATGCATAATTAATCAAATATAACATATTAATTTAAAATTAAGAACTTTGAATTTTTAGATAAATATATTAGAAGGTCAAATTTAGTTTCATTTCTTTGAGTGTTTTAGGAAATTATGTAATTTGACTAAAGGATCCATGGCAAACAATTTATACATGGAAATAAGTGCCAATTTATAGATCAAGTTGGTATCAAAATAGTTAGTGTGTTGGGTTAGCTTCTAATTGTGTGGATTAATATCACCTATTTTTAGTTTGGTTTCTAGTATTATTGTAGACTTTTTGGGCATGTGAATATTCCATCTATAGTTGGTGGAGTTAGGTTGCTTTTAGGGAATAAGAAACAATGGGAAAAACCTTGAAAAAGAGAGGCTTAATGATCTTAAAGAAATTAATGTTAGGTTGTGGAGCTAAAAGCTTCACTATTGTAGACATGGAGGAGGTTGTTAAGAGGTTGCTAAGTTATAGGGCAACCGATGTCGATTTGATCAACCGACATCGATCATATACAGTGGGAAAGGCAACCGACATCAATCAAGTATCAGCCAACATCAGTCATCTCCAGCCTAACAGGGACCGATGTCGATCGCCTGTGTAGTTCCAGAACTATCAGTTGCATGAATAGTTTGTTAATGAATCGAGTGTTTGCATGTTAAGAGCCAATTTTAGACTTGAAGTTGTGGATCTAATTATTGTAATTGGATGTCTAATTATTGTTTGCATGAGATCTATTTAAGAGACTCATAGGCTCTATTGTAAAGTGTTCTAGTTTGAGTTGAGAAAAGTTAGCTCCTCCTGTGTGTGAAGTGAGCAAGGGTGTTCCTCCTAGTTCCACAGCAGTGCCAAGTGTGGGTGCTAGTTTTGGAGAATCAGAAGGATTCTTCATTTATGTATGATCTTTGTTAGCAGGTGTGCATGAATACATTAAGAGATCTACATGGTAAGTAAGATAATTGATCTACAGGTGTATGTGGGTGTGGGATCTAGGTTTACAAGTGTGCATAACTAGATTGATTTATAGGTGTGCAAGATCAGGGAGGACAACAACACAATAGGGAGCAAGATTAGGAGAGATCTACTTGGAGTATAGTGTGTACTCGATCTAGAATAAGAGAGGAAGGCAAGGCAGTTCCTTCTATAAGTAAGATCATTTAGGTTGTAAGTTGTTGCAATTTAGGGGAGATCTACTTGGAGTACATGGAGCACTTGTGGAGTGCATGGAGCACTTGTGGAGTGCGTGGAGCACTAGTGTACTGGCAGTAGTGGATACTGACTGGTTGGAGGTGAACACCAACTCTGTGTTTGAGTTGTGAGTTGGGACCATAAGAGAGAGAGCTTTGAGGAAAGAATTACTGTACACTTGAGGTGTGGGAAGCCTTTGAGAGGTGTGAAGAAGAAGTGGCATCTTCTTTATTGTATTTTTTTTTGGATGAGTATTAATACAATTGGGTATTGTCTCTCATATTTTGTGTTGTTTCTAAATTCTAGTTACTTGTTACTTCTGGTTAATTCCACATCTTAAGTTACTTGTTTATGGTAATCAATTGTGCTTCCACGGGTTCATAACAGTTGGAATCAGAGCTAAGGTTGCAGGGAGCAGGTTTTGTGTTTGGTTACAGGTCACTCTCAAGGGTTTCTGATTGAGTGGGAGTATAGCAATGGTAGAAGAAAGTAAGCTATGAATGGAGAAACTGAATAGCACGAATGGTCGCTTACGGTGTTATGGAAAGAAAGAGCAGGTAAAGAAAGATTGTTAGTTGGTAGCAGATCAGTATGAAGGAACTGAAGAAGCAGATGTTGTAGGTGTTGTTGCACAGGATGCTTTGGGATGTTTCTTGGATAAAGTTGAATCTTGGTTAATAGATTTTGGTGCCTCTTTCCATGCAACCCCAAGTAGAGGGGTTGGTGAGCCTTATCAGATTGTTGGCAAAGGGGAAGTGTTGCTGAAATTGTAGGCAACCAACACATGGGTGTTGAAGAAGGTCATGTAGGTCTTAGTCTTGGAGATGCAACTAATTGCTTCAGGAAAGTTGGGTGATGAGAGATGCACAAGAACTCTCATAGTGGATGCACTTGAATTAACATGTGGTAAGAAAGTAGGTACTCTTTATCTACTTGCTTGTATTACTAATTCCACTTCTATTACACAGGTGTGGTTTTGTAGGCTTGGCCACATAAGTGAGAAGGGAATGGATGTTCTTAAGTCAAAAGGGAAGAGTTTAGCTTTGGAGAGCATAGACTGAGATTTCTGTGAGTAGTGGGATGCTCCAAGAAAGGATTGTGTTTATTGTAGAAAAAGGAAGACTGATGTGTTTGACAAACTTAAGAACTGAAAAGCCTTGGTGTTCTTGGAGGAGATGATGGATAAAGACCAGTGGATGGGGCTGGATACTTTTGAGCAGGGCAGTTTGGACATGGGATTGATTCAAAGGAGCTCGCAGGTAAAAAGTCATCACTCACAGGCATACACAGGTACCGATGTTGGTCAAGGGTAATTGACGTCAAATAAATAGGTGCCGACATCTGTCATGTGTAGACCAAAGAAGTTGGCTGTGTCAGGTAGGTGGAGACCAATGTCGGTACTATAACTGGCATCAACGACCTAGACAGTCACATGGAACTGACATCGGTCAGATGCAGACTGTGTGGTGACTAAGGTCAGTCACTGAGATGGATTTTGGGTAGACAACAATCTATCAAGGAGTCTCAAATGCCCATGGGGAGGAATAAAAGTGCAAGTAAGCCTCAAATTCATTATTCCTCTTCTTTTTACTAGTTGTTGACTACAGAGCAGGAAGGATCTAGGAAATAGTGGGATCTTGGCATGAACATGATGTAGAACCAAACAGGAGATTTGGTAGGGTTGCCAGCCTGTATGAAAGCACTAAGATGAATGGATACCTTGGTTAAAGAATAGAGAGAATGGACACATGAGATGGAAGGCTAGGTCATATGGTCTTGAGGTAGCTACAAGATAGTGGTACAGGTTTTGACAGGTGGATGACAAAGCAGGGCTTTAGTCAGTGTTAGTGTAACCATTGTGTTTGTCTTACCAGGTGGATGATGATAGCTACATTATCCTATTACTTTATGTGGATGGTATGTTAGCTAGTAGGTTTGTACATACAAGGTTTTACTAAGCTAAGGGTAAGGTTAGTTTAGTGGGATGTCATGAGGAATTCGGAGCAGTGAAATTCTTTGGCATGAGAGACATGGAAGATCACAGGTTGATTTTGTCTCCAGTGGGAGCTGATGTGAATCAGGTGTTGGCAAGGTTCAATACATAGGATGAAGAATCAGATCACACTAAGGGTTGGATAGTTTAGTGTCTAAGATCACATGAGGTCTGGTATAGACCTGAGTTTGCCCAAGCAGTGGGTGATATTAGAGAGTTAGGAGCCAATTCAAGGAAGTGGGTTCTTAGGTATTTGAGAGGGACCAGTAGTAGGGATTCATGCTATGCAAGGTCAGGACTTCACTACATGGGTTTGTAGGTTTGAATGTGGCAGGTTACTTAGATGACAGGAGGTGCACCACAAGTTATGTGGTGGGTGGTCTTCAGGATTGATCTTGAAGAGGGATACAAGCCAGGATACAGATTAGATGGGGTATAGGTATAGGTACAGTGCAGCTATTTATCTCCAAGTGAGAGAGTGTTAGGTTCTAGAGCTAAAAGCTTCACTATTGTAGACATGAAGGAGGTTGTTGAGAGGTTGCTAAATTATAGGGCAACCAACGTCGATTTGATCAACCGACATTAGTCATATACAGTGGGAAAGGCAACCGACATCAGTCAGGTATCGGCCGATGTTGGTCATCTCCAGCCTAATAGGGACTAACATCAGTCTCCTATGCGGTTCCAAAACTGTCAGTTGCATGAACAATTTGTTAATGAACCGAGTGTTTGCATGTTAAGAGCCAATTTCAGAATTGAAGTTGTGGATCTAATTATTGTAATTAGATGTCTAATTATTGTTTACATGAGATCTATTTAAGAGACTCATAGGTTGTATTGTAAAGTGTTTTAGTTTGAGTTGAGCAAAGTTAGCTCCTTTTGTGTGTGAGGTGAGCAAGGGTGTTCCTCTTAGTTCCACAACAGTGCCAAGTGTGGGTGCTGGTTTTGGAGAATTAGAAGGATTTTTCATGTATGTATGATCTTTGTCAGCAGGTGTGCATGGCTATGTTAGAAGATCTGCATGGTAAGTAAGATCATTGATCTGCAGGTGTATGTGGGTGCAGGATCCAAGTTTGCAAGTGTGTAGAACTAGATTGATTTGCAAGTGTGCAAGATCAGGGAGGATAACAACATAATAGGGAGCAAGATCAGGAGAGATCTACTTGGAGTATGGTGTGTACTAGGTCTAGAGTAAGAGAGGAAGGTAAGGCAGTTCCTTCCATAAGTAAGATCATTTGGGTTACAGGTTGTTACAGTTCAGGGGAGATCTACTTGGAGTGCATGGAGCACTTGTGCAGTGCGTGGAGCACTTGTGGAGTGCGTGGAGCATTGGTGTATTGGCAGTACTGGATACTAACTGGTTATAGGTGAACACCAACTCTGTGTTTGAGTTGTGTGTTGGGACTGTAAGAGAGAGCTTTGAGGAAAGAATTACTGTACACTTGAGGTGTGGGAAGCCTCTGAGAGGTGTGAAGAAGAAGTGGCATCTTCTTTATTGTATTATTTTTTGGATGAGTATTAATACAATTGGGTATTGTCTCTCATATTCTGTGTTGTTTCTAAATTCTAGTTACTTGTTACTTCTAGTTAATTCCGCATCTTAAGTTGCTTGTATATGGTAATCAATTGTGCTTCCACGGGTTCCTAAGAATTAATTAATAGATCCAAGAAGAGAATGCTTTCTTGAGAGCTAATTTTTACTCTTTATAAGAAGATATTTCCCATTTAAAAATGTAAGCCAAAAATGAGCTCTTGGCATAGATGCAAGATGAAGAGAAACATTATCTTCATCAATTAATTTCCACTATAGATGTAGAAACTATAACTAATGAGTGCATTATAAGTTGTTCATTTGGTAATTTTTTTCATTTAGTTTTAGATGTTATATATATATTATTTTTGGTAGTTTTGAGAAACACACTAAGGGCATTGGATCTAAATTGTTATGGAAAATAAGATTTGATGGAAGGGGCCTTAGTACGAATGGCCAACGTATTGCTAATCCAATATAGATAGAGAATAGATCTCACCATGTAGGATTGGGTTACACTAGTGATAAAGTGGATGTTGGAGAGAGTTTCTCCATTGCTAAAAGAGGACAAGATTTAGATAGCCAAGATTTGAGGCCATTAGCAAAGCATAATTCCTCCCTACAAAGGAATAATGAGCAGTGTAAGAAATCAGGTAAAAGAGGTATTAAGATTCCACCTCCTCGATCTTACACTAGAAAAGGCACCAATAGGAATGTGAATTCCAAGACTTCTGAATCACTTTTTCCATTTAAGAAATTTGGTTTTAATATTCCTAAGATGTTGCATTCTTTTCCATGTATGTTTTGCAGATTGAATAACCATTGTGTCATATATTGTTGGAAAAGATAAGATTTACTGAAGCAACTTATAGGTGCTAAAGACCATTCTTATACTGGTAAAGAGAGAAATGGCAAAGGGGTGACCTCACCTAAGAAGAGAAATGCTTGAATTTATTGTCACATGAATGGACATTAGGTTGAGAAGTGTTAGAAACTTCAACCATCCCACCATCCTAGTAATAGTAAGAAAAATATGGTTTATAAACCTATTGATAAGGTAATTAGAGATGTTTTTGTTCAATCAACCCATGCATATGTTAGTGAATCCACTAAGGAAATTGAACACCCTAAATAAGAGAAACTAATTAAGAGGGTTAGTAAATAATTTATTAATTTCATGTTGTCATAATTAGTGGATTGATAACGCATTTATATTGCAAAAAAAATTTGGGATCTTTGTTGTATGTTGACAAAGGACATATAACTATTTCTTTGATATATGAATTTTGGAGCTACTATAGTTGGAACAATTCAAGAATGGTTTATCATGTAATTTTTTTAATTCTCACACTTGTGTTATGATTAGCTCTATTTTTTGAATCTCTAGTATTAGCTTTACAAGTTTCCTATTGAATTATTAAAGAATTTAACTCATTGATTAGCTTGAGATATTTGATAGTAGTTGTAAAGGTTATTGGGTAGGTGTATTTTTCCTATAGTACATGTTTCAGAATAATTTCTATTTTGAGATGCATCTATATATGGCATATTTGTGATTGGATAAATCGATAAGACCCATTGGGGCAATGCAATGTGACATGGTCACAACCAATATTATAATTTATTTACATTGAAAAAATTGTCTTGCAGTTGCATTGGTGATTATTTTAGTGTTTGGTAGTTCGCCACTTACAACATATGATAGTGGGTAGATAGTTTGATATATTGTGACCTTATTGGTAGTTGCAAGATTTAGTATAACTCATGACTTATTTTAGGCCTTTTACAGTTTTGAGTTATGAATCATATTTTTCCACTATAATTTCTATCTGTGATATGGATTATATACTTGATATGTTATAGAGGACCATTTAACAGTAACAAAGGAGATCACTAGGCTTATATGTGTAGAGGTTCTTGTGAAGTCATGCAGTAGAGGAAGTTATCACATCTTAGTTTTGTGTAGAGGCTATTTATGGTTGTGTAGCAGTAGAGGGTTTATAGAAGGTGTGATTAGCTAGTTATTCCAAGAATTATAGGTGCAGATGTAGAACTTGAGTAGACTGGTAAAAGACTTGTTAGAATTTTTTAGAACCAATTGGTATTTTAGAGGATCAAGTTGGGTACCGACTTTTAGTGGACCAAAATCCCTCTTAGTGGGGAGGTTTAATCCAAAGGTCAATTCAAAAAAGGTTCCAAATCAGATCAAATATTATACCATTGCAAAGATATTTTCAATAGATTTTTTATGGTATGTGGAACTCTGAAAATAGAGCTCATTTGCTCCTTATGCAGTTGGTCAAATTTCTAGTCAAAGTAGGTCAACAAGTGGTCAACACTAGTCAAACTTTAAAAATTGATGATCTTAGAACATTTATGAACCAATTTCATAATGTAGGATTGTTTTAATATTTTTAGCACATTTTATGGTTCAAAAAATGGAGTCCATATGAGCAAGTTATGACAAGTCAAAGTTATTGTCAAACTCAATGATGTGGCAATAAAGTGACATGGAAATATGGCCTGACCCAAGTCATTAATATTTGTAAATTCCACCTTATTAAAGGGGGATAAAAATAAACCATTATAAATTGGGTAATAATTATCACCTTATATTTTTTAATGTAATGGATAATTTTAAATCCCATAAAAATTGGGTATGGGATAATTATGAAATTTATTAAAAACAATTATTGATAATCATCTCAATTGGAAAAAGTGGACCTCCCAAAAATATATAAAGGGGTGATGGGTTATTTGGAAATAATTGGTAATTGTAATTGGAATTCATTTAATTCATTCCAAAGTCTCAAAGTTCTCATGCCAAAGCCAAAGAGCCAGAGCTGAAGAGCTGAGAGCCAAAAAAATGAAGACCCAAGAGCTAGAGCCAAAGAGACAAGAGCCAAGAGCCAGAGCTATAGATAATTCTATCCATATATTGAGTGTCTATATTTGAGGACTTTTGATTCAATTTTCAATGCCTGCATATATCCTAAGTTTTGAATGACTTAGAGAGATTTGAACTTCTTAGTGTAAACTAGGGATTTATCCTAGACTCCAAGATGATTTCAATGGTATGTTGAAATACCTATGATTATTTTTTAAGACCATTTTATAAGTACATTTTTGAGACCTTTGGTACAAATCTATAAAATTTCAAGATTGCATTCACATGACAGTAAGATGGAATGTCTATTCATGGGTTTATCAGGACTTTCTAAAGCTCTATTATTTGAGTTGTGTAAAATCTTAGATTATCAATTTGAAAATATTTAGGGTTGTCCATGCACTCACTTTTCAAGGAAATGGATTAGTTCCTATTATAAGCAAACCCAGAGACATAGGCATTGTCAAACTTTGTTATCAAATGCTTGTTGTAAATTGATTTTATTTATGTATTATTTTTCTACATTTTGATTAATTTTGTTTATTAATAATTATTGAATGCATAATTAGTCAAATAAAACATATTATTGTAAAATTGAGCACTTTAGGTTTTGAGATAAATATATATTAAAAGGCCAAATTCAATTTCATTTCCTTGAGTATTTCTAGAAATTATGTAATTTGACTAAAGGATCCAAGGTAAATAATTTATGCATGGAAATAAGTGATATTTTATATATCATATTCATATCATAGTAAATGGGATATATCTTAAAAATTTCTACTAAGTTTATCCTCTTTCCATGTACATGACTTCCATTTTCTTATTTTCCCTAAGTATTTATACACATGTGTGAGTCTTGTTGGTGTCTTGCTTATTTTGTGTTTGCTTGGTGTGTTTTGGTTGTTTTGTGTGTGTTTTATCCAATTAATTTCTATTTTTCCTCTAGAGTTCATTGACTCCCTAGCCCATGGATTTATAAGGCTACTGGTCTTCAGTATAGTAGTCATACTACCCTTATGAGTCACCATTTTGTTGACTAAATTTGACTTTTAGGTCAAATTTAGTCCCATATAGGTAAAAAACTTAGTTTTTAGATGTTTATGGGTCAAATACTTTGTAATAGGATATATTGTAGTTCATTTTATGTTATCTATTGTATTTCTTGCCTTAGTCATGGTCTAATAAGTTTATTTTTCATTTTGGGTCATTTAGTGGGATTTTAGGGGTCATAAATGCAAGTGGCATGGTTTCCAATGTATCTAGGTGTCCTATTTTCCTTTGAAAAATCAAAGAGGTCATATTACTTGTCAATAATGTTAGTTTAATCATAATATTGTAGGTTATCTAACTGAAGATCAAGTAATCAATTGAAAAGGGTGAGTTTGGCACTTGTACAACCCATGGGTGAGGGTGAAACATAGGAGAAGGTCAAAAGAATTCCTCTTCATATTCCTCATGCTCATATAAATTATTTACATAATATATAAGTGATAGTATTTAATCTAAAACCATTTTGTTCCTTCTTTGGCTTTCTATACATATAAAAGTGACCATCAGGTTTGTGCTTAGTACAGACAACTAAAAAGGTTTCAAGTCAAATTATTTTGGGAGGTGGTATTACACTCATATACCTTAATTTCAATAATAATATTTAAATTAATTGTTAACCATGCTTTATTAATCACCCTTTATAAGATGACTATATTTTTCTACTCATTATTTCCTACATCCTATAGGTTTTTCTCAATTTTGGACAAGTGTGAAAAAAAAAGTTGGTGATGTTTGATCTAGAAGATATTGGATATCTTCTCAGATGCTATCCATTCTTATTTTCATGTTTCATGGTGTTTTTATTGGTAGTTTGTCTCATGTTATAGGAAGGTGTCACCATTATGAGGTTTCAGTTAGTTTCTTCCTTGTTGTAGAATGGTAGTCTTCTAATGAGATCTCATGTTAATATAAGATGGTATTAAACATTTATAAATTCTAAATTTTCCCTATCTTCATGTTTTTTTTAATTATATCATGCTTTGGGCAACTTTCAGCCTTACCATTCCTCTCAATCAAATCTTCACTATTTACCACTTGTAGTCACATGTATGAGACTTATATATTTTTTTCATGGAACTATATTAAGGGTGTATTAAATTATTTAATCCATTATTATCTAAAGATATTTATTTTATGTTTGATAAAGTTAAATATTGGTTACAAGCTCTTTCACCATAGCAACTAGTCACTAGTCATACCTCCCTCCTCTGTTTCATAAGTATGCAAATTGTTTTCACATTGAAATGGATGTTTTAGAACTGGTTTTAATATATCCTTAATTTTAATAATGTAATTGATTAATTTAAAATGATTTTTATTTTCCCATGATGCCTTTTCATTCACACTTTTGCTTCATTTCATACTCACTGCCTATATACAGCCAATACACACCTACAAGAGCCTTTTGTTGACATCATGTTGAAGGTGAAGAGTTGGAGATGTGTAAATATTTAAAGATTTATAATATGAATTTAAATACTTTGTTAGGTCATATAATTTTTTCATAAATATAGGTACCTTGTGTATTGTTCAATCTACTATATTGCCTATGTGTGAGAATGCCCATCTACAGGTGTATCACAAAACATTGAGAATTTTTGTATAGGAATTTAAAACATGGGAGGAACCTTATTTTGGATTATATTATGTGACTTGAACACTTAATACCTTTTATAAGGTGTAAAAAGGACAAAATAAAGTATAAATCATGTTGAAAGGGACAAAGACTAAGTTTAGGAAAGGTTTTCTAAAAATGTAAAAATAAAGATCCAAGGGGTTTTGTGGATATATTATAGCATGGTTTCAATGACATTTAAATCACATAAATTATTAAATCTTGTATATTTTATAATTTATAAGGTCTATGAAAAATATGGAGGTTATAAAGTCAGCAGAAGATAGAAGTTGAGGGCCTCAAAGATGCCTCTTAAAACATTAAAACTATGCACTAATTTCTACAGGATTTTGAGTTTTAGATGATAATTGATATCCCAAGAGTAAAAAAACATTTCCTCATGAATATATTGTTCCCATGGATTTATTGGTGAAAAAAATTTCATTAAAGTCACTAGTATGAGGTTGATACATAGTTTTCATGCCCCATGGACACCTACAAGTGTCCCTCTATAGAAAAACATGCACCTATAGCTGGGAATACAGATAGTGGGATAGCATAGTTGTTTTGATGATGTTTTAGGACTTTAAAGGTGAATTAAGGTATGATAAAGTGATATTTTACTATAAATCTTCAAGGATGGTCTTCATACATCATGATCAAAGCTAAATTAAAGCTTACACACACCTACATGAATAAAAAAGGTAGGGTATCACAGTTAGAGGTAGAAATTAGTCTTATGAGTTTAAAGTGTATGTAAAGAGGTTAAAGGGAAGTTGAAATAAAATATAAACACATTAATTATAACCATGATTACCTCTATGAACTCTTGTCAATATTAAATAAGCTTACCCAGACCTTTTAGAGCCCTATATGCACTATAACTAAGTGTGCAATCTTGAGCATGAATTGAGGGTAAGGAGGTGAATGTGCTTATGGAGAGAGAGAATGTTAAAAAAAAATTAAAATGGTTCATTATTTATCAATAAGGTGTTTTCACATACTCTAGGAATATTTTCAAGTTCACCACCCATTCTTTCTCCTAGCCAAAGGTAGTAGTCTGTACAATTGCCCTAAGGCACTCTTTGCTCAATGGGTAAAAATGAGTAATATAAGGGAGAAGAGAATTTTTTTATTAATTTTAATCTTATTTATAATTAATTAAGGATTTATATCATTTTTAGGAACCTAGTAATATTGGTTTATCTTGGAGAGGTCATTCTTAGGTGGATTTGGAAAATGCAGGAAAACATCCTTTTGGAGGCCTCTTTTGGACAAATTGAGTTGGTTAGGTGCCTAAATGAGGGATTATAGATTTAAAATTTGGTAAAAATACTAATTAGGAACTAATATAAATTTAAAAATATTAATTTTTCCTTGGTGAAGAGGGATATATCTCATTATTTTGCCTCATAGATCAGCTAATCAAAAAAATTCAAAGTTTTGGCAAAATAAGCAAATGAAGCCAAGGAAGGTGAGAAACTTTATGTAAATCTTTGGGAAGATAAATAAAAATATATGGAGGTTTATTAAGTTTAAATATATTATGTTAATCAATAATCTAATCACATACCTCTTAAAATTATCAAAACACTCTTACACACAGTCCAACTAGATAGGCTTCAATTAGGCCTAGTTGGTGAATGAGAAGAAATAATGAGTGATTAGGAAGTTATGTGATGAATATGTAATATTTAGTGAGGTGTGAAAAATTATGAAACACCAGCCTAGATATGAGAAATCAATCCAAATAGCCAAAACTAGCAGGGTGAATGCTAAGCCTATTAGGCCTTAAAGTGACCTAGAGCCAATTGGGAGTCCAACTTCATTTCTAGCTCCTGGTGAGTGTTATAAATAGTTGAAACATTTTTATGAGATATATTCAAACATGTATAATATTTTTATATGCAAATAAACCTATAAGAAAGTTACATTTAGCTCAGAAATAGTCCAAACATGTAGTAAATGGTGGAAATAAGCTCAATAGGGTGATTTCAAATGCTCATATATTTTTTGAGGAAATTCATAGAGGCCAAAGTAATTATTAGATGTTATTATGGTCCCTTAACATCATTTTTGTGTCATTTATTAGAAGTTACAACATCAAGGATTTATGAACAAATATTAAGAATGAAAACTGCCTAAAACCTTTGCAAACCCTCAATCAAGACCCAATTGGGAAAATAAGGCTAGAGATGCATCTACATGTAATGAAATATCCATTAAAATAATTTAGGATTGTATAAGAATCCTTAAGTATCCTCATAATCAATGTTTGTGCTACCCCACCTATATAGACATGGTATTCAATGCATTTCTTTGACTATTTTTTGTATTGTACAAGTTTTAAGAGCATTTATGAGATTAAATAAAGTTTATGGGAAATATTATGAATTTTAATAACACACCATGGCAATATAATTATTTTAAAAACTTCTAAGTGTGAAAACAATAGCTCTCATCTCAACCAGTCAAGACTAGCATAGTGAACACAATGGTGAAAAGGGTGAAAACTTTAAGTGTGAGCCTTTTTAAGGTGTACCTAAGTAATATAAGGAAATGGAGATTATTTAAAATTTCATACACTAAATCCCATGTATTTTCATGGAAAATTAAAGCATAATGTGAGGGGTGACTGAAAGAGGAGTTTTTTAGACTACAAATAGTGATGGCTTACTTCCAAGAGATTATAGATGAGTAAGACTACAACCAATGCATGGAGAGGAATTTATGAAATAATTCCCTATAATTACAATGATAATACCTATCCATAGTTATTTTTGGGATGTTCAAATAGGTCCAAATCAGGAAGGTAGTTTTTTGAGCCAATACAGGGAGTTTCATGCCACTTTTCATAAGTTTCATGACTTGTATGGACACTTAGACTTCCTAAATTTTCATGGTTAATTTCACATTTATTTATCATGAATATTTAACCTATTCTATTAGATTTATTGGTGTCTAAGTGATCTTTTTACTTCCCTTGCCTCACCTCTCTCCCAAATGCTATAAATATTGACCTTTTTGGCTCTTTTGAGTAGCCTCCATTGATTAATGTTGAAAACCTAGACAATTTAATATTTTAATTAATATTAAAGAAATAAAAAAATTAATTTTCCTACTTAAATTCTATACAACTGAGTTTTTTTACAATCTTGTTTGTCTTGTCTAGTAGAAGATGATCTTTTCTAGCATGTTATCCTTGATTGTTCACCAAGTGTGCATAAGAGTAATTATTATAGGCCTTTGTTAGTTTTATATTTTAGTGTATAAGTGTTTTATAAGTGTTATATGATTTAATTCTCCAAATTATCATTCATTATCCCTCCTAAAAATCAATATACCTCTTGAACCTAGCATATGAAACATTACTATAACAATCTGCCTTATGTTGCGAGTTTTATGTGAAAGAAACTTTGATTTGCTCTAAGTAGCATAAGTTCAAGAAATAAGAGGAAAATTTATATCATTTCATAAACTTAAGATTTCTAATTTTGTCTTCTTAAACCTTTTCATGAAAATTTGATAAGTGAAAGAGTGTCTCAAAGAGTGAATCAAGGGAACTAGCCCTTCTAGAGATTTATCTCACCAAAATGATCACCCATAACAAGTGAGATGTTTTTGTTATGAAACTTGGATGAGGGGAGATGATACATATCCTCAAGGGGTGAAAATATAAGTGATAATAGGAAGAAATAGAACTATTTTATTCAATCTTGGATAGTAGATCAACATCTTCAAGTGAGGATATTGATGAAGTGATTTTCAAGATGGAAGAACATTATTAAGAAGTAGTTGATCAAGGTATACTTCAAGAACATGATAAATATAGAGATAAATATTTTAATATCCTTGAAGATTTGGAATAACTCATATTCATTGACATGCCAATTTACATAGCTTAAGATGTCCTGGGAGGCTAATAGAATAATCCTAATGAGCCATCAAAGACTGAACTTACAATTATGACCAAATTAGAAAATTGTCTTAGTGTTTAAAAACAACATGAAATAAGAATTGAACATCAAGGATAATTTGTCTATGTTGGAGGTATATTTACATTAGTTGTTTCCTTTTTAGGTAGGCTAAGGAGGTTGAAAAATAGAGAATAAGAAGATCCAACAAAGGAAATAGACAAATAATGACTTGTTACTCATCATTATCAATCTCATGAACAATATATAAGGAGTTTTCTTTTTGATCCAAGAGGATTAGAATTTGAATGTTAATTTTATATATTAGTTTCTCATGCTTATTTTCCCTAATTGATTCTTATCACATTGTGTGTCCTATTTGTTTTAGTTGTCCTTATTGGTGTGCTTGTTTCTTATTTGTTATGTGTGTTTAATTTTGTCAATCATTTCATCTTTTTCAAGTACTTACAGTTAAATTTGAATGTCTATGTCATGTTTGGGTTGAGTTGAGATGACCCCATATCTTAATGAGTGTAAGGAGGCTACTTGTCTAGAGTGATTAGAAAGAAAACACCCCCTAGATTTCACCAAAAATGATAGCCAAAATGGATACCATAGACCATCATATTTAAAAATGTTTATTATAATCCTACAACTTTGATTATAGCATTTTGAGTGGTTTTCTCTTAGTCTAGATGTCATGTCTTGTCATAAGGAGGTGTCTTGTCAAGTGTCTTTTATCATAATAAGGTCTTTTTCAAGTTATAGCCAATAAAATTAGGTCAAAACACCTAGTATTATCATCAATACCATTCATTATAGTCTTATGACATGTTTTTGGAGAGATTAAGATAAATTTGGGAATGTAGGTAATGTTTATATAGTCAAGGTTTCATTTCTTACAATGTTGAAGTGAATTGATTAAAGAAAATCAAGTATGAGGAGTTACACCATGCAAAGGAAGGTAACTTGAGGTCATGTGGCTCTCATGGAAGGTGATTTCATATTTCATAAGGTATTTATAAGTGTAAAAATGTGTCAAAACATTCATTTTCAAAGTATGCCAAGTTTTAATTCTTTTTTTGTTCTTTGATTCAACTCCATTTATGTGTCGATGTGAAGTTTTGGCAAGAAAAGGTAGGTTTAATTATTGTTTATGTTATATTGTATCTATGAATTTCAATTATTACTTCATGAATGTATCACACAAGGATTTAATAGGGTACTCCAAATCATCAAAATCCAT